>QXTE01000079.1:5284707-5459690 GCA_003942145.1 Platysternon megacephalum
GGTGTGGGTGTGGGTTGGGGGGGGGGGGGGGGGGGGGGGGGGGGGGGGGGGGGGAGGTAATGCATTCGGTTTATGTACGGTTTGAACATGAATCTCTTGCTAAACCCTACATGGCTTTAAAATCCTCTGTCTCTAGTTCTTTCTGTGTCTCAGGGTTTTGAATTGATGCCCATCGCCATAGCATTTTGAGCTCTTTCCATATAGAATAGATTGGCACTAGTGAAGTTCTTGGTAGACTTCATGGAGTGTATGGGTTAGTACTAGCTAGACATTTTCTTTGAGACGTTTGTAAGAACTATCACTGTTTTTTCTCAGCTTGATCCTGCTTCCATTTAAATTAATGCATGTTTTGCCATTGACTCAATGGGAATAAGATAGGGTCTTCTTGCTCTAACCTGTTACTTATTTCTGTTCTTTCATTAATTGTTCTCTTTGAACAGGAAAATTATATCCTGTCCATTTTCAACCACATATAAATCTCCTTGCGTGTGTAGCACCATTTTATGGTAAAAGTATGGTAGCATGTTAAACATGAACACAGAATGTCATTTTCTTTTCAGATGCATATATTTGATGCAGTTTTTGGCAATGAATGCCCGTTTAAGATAGTGAAAGTTAATTTACATGTAGGTTTGAGGTCTATTGTCTCATTTGCAGTTCGTTCAGGATGAGATTTAATAGCAACTGCTATATTGTTTTGAGATAAACATATAACTGTATACACTGCAGCATGGGGATGCTTGAAGGCCACTTTGAAAACAGATTAAAAGAACATTTATTAACACATCAGATCTAGTCTGGAAATGAATGATTATAGTTAAGAAGAATTCATCATGCGATATACAGCCTATCCAGTAAAAACTATTTAATATTTGTCATAGTAGTGTCCAGATACTCTTATCAGAATAGGGATCTATTTTCAATGTTTGTACAGTGCCAGATGCATACACTATCCTACCCCACCTATCTTACTCAAGATTTTTAAAAATTACAAACATTGTTGGGCACCTTGATTTTTACATTCCCCAAATGAGACACCCCAGAAAGGTCTGAATTTCAGAAGGTACTGAGTACCTACTCTTTGAAAACCAGTTTGTTTGCGCTGTGTTTATCGAAAGATTCCATGTTTAAACCTTCCCTGGTTTGGGATGAAATCATTTTGGAATATTTTAGACTAAGATTTCTGCTCCGGGAAATACTCCTGTGGGTATAGCGACATGAGCAGTCCATTGAACTTAATTACTCAGGTGAATAAAATTAGATGCATGGATGTTTGCAGGATCAAACCCTACCTAGTACATTTTTGAAACACAACGCAGATAAAAGTACGGCAGCATGTTAAACATCCTCTATGTTTTGTGTGCAGTGCCATTATCCTTGAGTGCCAGACCCAATAAACTCCATCAGTGCTCTGAATATTCGAGTTGTCCTAAAGGCTTTGTCCATCTTGCTGCATAAACCCCCTCCCACCTCTCTCCTTCCGAATGGAAAATGTCTCTGTTTAAACTCTCATTCGGCTGTGTGGGTGAGTGTCCAAGAGAAACGGAGACCGAGCGAGCACTCAATCTTGTCGGTTGGGTGAGACGAAGCCAAGTTATGGCAGAGCTGTAAGCCGCTGGACTTTGAACAAGTGCTGGGGGCACAGGTTTCCTCCCCCTCTGAGCCGCTTGGGGATTGCGTCAGTGCTGGGAGGAGGATTCTGGAGCTAAATTAACTTTTTAAATACCCACACCTCTTCCCCTCAAAGGTTGGTTTGGAAATGGGCTCCAGCTGCTGCCCTGTGCCAGGGGTTAATCACCTTCTCCCCAGCTCTGCTCAGCACCGCCAGGCCCGTGGCAGGAGTTCAGAGCGGGCTGCTGCGCCGGGGACCTGGCTCTGCTGCGTGTGATATTTAAACCCGGCTCTGTGCAGCCGCCTGTGGCAGAGCAAAGCTGAGCTCCAGCGGCAGAGCAGCCGCCAAGGATCCAGCGCCGCGCGTGTGCGGGGAGCAGGCAGGAGGTCGCTTGGCAGCACCGGCGCTCGGGGTGGGGGATTGAAGGAGCCTAACCTCCGGCGCAGGGACGGAGCCGGCGGCTGGGAGAGCAGTGGGGGAGGCCATGCCCGGCACTGGGGGCTCCTGGCGGCCGAGCCCAGCTGCTGCAGCGGGGAGGCTGAGCTGCTCCTGAGGCGGTGCTGGAAGGGAAGGGGACATGCAGCACTCAGCCGCCGGCTGCTGCGGCGCTTTCACTGCCCGGGTAAGTGGGGGAGAGGTGGGGGGTGTTGGCCGGTCACTGGGTTGGGGGGGGGGGCTGGCCACACCCTCCCTGCAGAGCGGGGGAGGGGGCGAGCCCAAAGTTTAGCGGAGCGGGTGCGGGGGGGAGTTGAGCGTTGGAGGATGGGGAGTAGGGGAGGAGATGAGAACAGGGGGGTCAGGATGGGGTTAGGGATGGAGGAGATGGGAGGGTTGGAGATTGGGGCAGGGCGGAGATGGGAGCAGGGGTAGGCACAGGAGCAGGGGGGTCAGGGTGGGGAAGGAAATGGAAGCAGTTGTGGGGTGAAGGGAGGGGCTACGAGGTACTGCCAACCCTCCAGAATTGTCCTGGAGTCTCCAGGAATTAAAGATTAATCTTTAATTAAAGATTATGTCCTGTTGAAACCTCCAGGAATATAGCCAACCAAAATTGGCAACCCTAAGGGGAAGATGAGATATAGAGGTAGGGTGATGGCAGATGGGCTGGAAGACAGGTGGGGGCTGGCAAATGGGTCAGACTGTGTAGGTGGGGAGCAGCCTGGGCACTTGGCCCCATCCTAGCGGGGGGCAAGAATAGATACTGACCTGCCTCCTTCGTCAGGGCACTGCTGCTGCCCAAGGGCTGGGGATCTCGTGCCCTGTGGGGTAGGGGACTGGGGCTGCGGGCTCTCTGTACAGCCAGAGGGCACCTGGCTAGCGCTGCTGGGTGTGGGCGGAGTGTGGTTAGCTGCACTTGGCAGTGATGGGACACAATCCGATCTGCCCTTGATATGGCCTGGCTGAGCTTTTATAAAAGCCCAGGGTCCTCAGTGATTAAAACTTGCACTGGAAGGGGGCTGCACAGCGTGCAGGTCTGTGCCCTCAACATGGGGAACGGCTGGGGTGGCAGGAAGCCAGGGCAGTTTGTTTGCACTGTGTTTATCTAAAGATTCCATGTTTAAACCTTCCCTGGTTTGGGATGAAGTACCAGATGCTGGGAGGTATCTCTGCAAGAAACAGTCGTTTGTAAAACAGCTAATGCCTTGGCACTTCGTTTTTCATTTAATAATTTCACATGTGCTTCGGGGTTTAAAACTCCCCACCTTGCATTGAAAATCTAATTTTTCTGTATACTATAATATAAAATCTTTAGTCACCGAATAGATTTGTCTCTGTATGCTTGTTGTTTTTTTTAAGGCTATCTTTTTTTGTGGCATACTGGCTCTATATTCATTCATTCTTTCCTTGTGGTATTTCCAAATCTCCTCTCAGCTGCAGTAAATATGAATTTTTTAAATTTATTCTTAAAAATCAGCCTAAAGTTGTACTTAATAAATATGCAAATATGGGTGTATTTAGGGGAGAAATAATACTCGTCCCCTCTGTTAATTTGTTCTTGGGGCAGAAGTGAATGTGCTGTAGAAAAATATTTATTATAATGGACTTCAGTGGACAGGGGAGCAAAATAAAACTCCAACCTTATATGAGGACTAGCTCATATCAAAGAACCTTTGTGTGAGTTCTTTATATTGTAGCTCTACTGAATACTAGTATGGAATAATGTTGTATTTAACAGTAAAACACTTCTTACAAAAAATGTAACTGAATGTTAGAATCACAGGAAATTTTTATTTAAAATAAAGGTTAGTGTGTGGAGAAAGATTTCCCCTTGTTAAATGCTTAGCAGTTTGAGCCCTGGTTGCAGTGCTCACCAACAGAACAAAGGTAATTCAAAACAATCTGTTTAAACGTGTAATTTAATGTTCTAATAAGCATTTGGAGCTGTGACAATGTCCTGGCTCTCTAAGGAAATGTTTTCACAGAGAGGTCAGATATAGAGTAATCAATCAGTTCTAATCCTCAAAGGAAACCTGCCCAAAACTTTCAAAAGCTGAGCCTGGGAGCTTAAATTCATAACTTTGCTAGACACTAAAAATCATGGTCTTTATAAAGAGATGATTTATGGTTTATTACAACAATCTGTAACCCACTAAGCCCCCTATTTGTCCTATGGCTACAGGTGTGTTAGTGGGCCACTTCACCTTGAGTGGTCCCTTAGAATACATGTTAACGACTTATGCTAAACTATCTGTTCAGCATTATGTTTAGCTGTGACACTCTGAGTTCCTTTCCCAGACCTCTGTGTAACTCAAAAGCTTGTCTTTTTCTCATGAACAGAAGATGGTCCAATAAAATATATTACCTCACCTACCTTGTCTCTCTGAGGAAATGTTAGACATTTAACCATAGTTAGGGTGACCAGATGTCCCGATTTTATAGGGACAGTCCCGATTTTTGGGTCTTTTTCTTATATAGGCTCCTATTACCCCGTCCCGATTTTTCACACTTGCTGTCTGGTCACCCTAGCCATAGTTCATGCATGTGCTATTGATGTAACCTTCAACAGTCAAGGTTAGCCCTGGGTTTGAGCTTTGGCTTTTTGTGTCCTCTTTTAAATTTAAATTTGTGACTCTTTGAAAAAATATTTAGAAAATGTTAATCTTAAAAAAAAATAAAAATAGTAGTATGATGTGTTGTGAGATTACAACAAAAATCACGATTCAGTAGGACTTTTTTTCCGCGAGCCTATTTGAATGCAAACAAGAATCCTCCCTGTCCAAGTGTAAAATGCAATTTTATATGTAGGCGATATAACTTGCAAAACATGGTCTTAAATAAAAATTATAGCTGATTGAAGGCATCAGTGGGAAAGAGTTGTTATGCCTGAATGCAAGGATCTGCAATAGTGGTCCAAGAGTTAATAGAACAGAGGTACAGTAGAAATCATTTAATTGGTAAACTGATAAACAACATGCTTATTTAATTGGGATGGCTGCTAGGGAATGGATCCCACACAATGCATTTCCATGCCTCTAAACACTGCATAAATGGCACACTTAAGTCTGCTTAAATAACATACCTGGTGTTTGGCTCCAGACATATCCAGATCAGTTATCAAGTGTGAGTTGCTGTTTGCTAGCATATTTGCCCCATTATGCAGCTACCCTTTGTTCCTTACATGCTGTTTCCCTGTTTATGGCTGCCAAATGAGTCAAACATGCCTTACCGGCTTTTTTTTTTTTAATTACTGTTTTGCATTATGCTCATTTTTAAAGCAATCTAATAAATAAAAGTGAATTTGAGATGAAGTTACTTTATAAATACACTTCTAGTTATATGTCAAATTAATGGCATTATAAGCTCAAAGAATGGTTGAAATGTTATTGTTTCTTTTTTCATAACAAAATAATTTGTTGCGTGTTGTATATTATGTCTTTGGCAGTACAACATGAGCCAGATTCTGTTCTTAGTTGTGTTGGGGGTAAATCCAGATGTGTTTGTTTTTTTGTATTTTTTGTTTTTTACTTCAAGGGAGTTACACTAGTGTAATAAGAACGAGGAGTACTTCTGGCACCTTAGAGACGAACACATTTATTTGAGCATAAGCTTTGCTCAAATAAATGTGTTCGTCTCTAAGGTGCCACAAGTACTCCTCATTCTTTTTGCTAATACAGACTAATACGGCTACCACTCTGAAACCTGTCACTAGTGTAATAGGAGTATTTATGCGGGGGCCAGTTGAAATATTTCCCACTGTCTCTAAGGCTGGTTCAGTTGCACCATTGGTAACTGCATAGAGCAGGGGTGGGCAAACTACGGCCTGGGGGCCGCATCCGACCCTTCAGACGTTTTAATCCGGCCCTCGAGCTCCCGCCGGGGAGTGGGGTCCGGGGCTTGTGCTGCTCCAGCTGGGAAGCAGGGTTGGGGGTTTGCCCCGCTCCGCGCGTGCCGTGGCTCTGCGTGGCTCCTGGAAGCAGCGGCATGTCCCCACTACAGCTTCTACGCGTAGGGGCAGTCAAGGGGCTCTGCACGCTCCCCCACCCCCAAGTGCTGCCCCTCCCCCAATGCCACCCCTGCAGCTCCCATTGGCCTGGAATCATGGCCAATGGGAGCTGCAGAGGCAGCACCTGCGGATGGGGCAGGGCGTAGAGCTGCCTGGCCACGCCTCCACATAGGAGCCGGAGGGGGGACATGCCTCTGCTTCCGGAAGCTGCTTGAGGTAAGCGCTGCCCAGAGCCTGCACACCAACCCCTTCCCTGCCCCAGCCCTGATCCCCCTCCCGCCCTCCGAACCCCTCGGTCCCAGCCTGGAGCACCCTCCTGCACCTCCAACCCCTCATCCCCAGCCCCACCCCAGACCACGCACCCCGAGTTGGAGCTCTCATCCTCCCGCCTCACCCCACCCCCAGGCCCCAGCCCGGAGCCCCCTCCTGCACCCTGAACTCATTTCTGGCCCCACCCCGGAGCCTGCACCCCCAGCTGGAGCCCTCACCCCCTCCCGCACCCCAACCCCCAATTTCATGAGCATTCATGGCCCGCCATACGCAGATGTGGCCCTCGGGCCAAAAAGTTTGCCCATCCCTGGCATAGAGAGTGCTAGGTGCATATAGCCCAGCATTATTCACTACAGTTTTCAGCATAGTAGCTGTTAGACTTGTGCAAAGCGATTTTAATCAATGTGGTGTAAAAAAACCCAGCATTTGAAGTCAGAGTTAATACTGGTGCTCCCAGGACTGCTGGGTTGATGCTGGCGGTGGGGGGACGTTTTTCAGAAATTTCCCTAGTGGAGGCAGCCCTCAAGAGCAGAATTTGGATCTGTGTTCTGTTAATAGAATAAACACACTAAAAGGGCCCCTTCCCGTCAACATTTATAATTGTGACCGAGTGCAGGTTCTCAACCTTTTTCTTTCTGAGGCCCCCCCAAACATGCTATAAAAACTCCAGGGCTCACCTGTGCCACAATAACTGGTTTTCTGCATATAAAAGCCAGGACTGACATCAGGGGGTAGCAAGCTGGGCAATTGCCAGGGCCCCCCACAAAGCTACATTGCTCTGGCTTAAGCTTCAGCCTGGGTAGTGGGACTCAGGGCCCTGGGCTTCAGTCCTATGTGATGGGGCTTAAACTTTCTACTCTGGGCCCCAGTGAGTCTAATGCTGGCCCTGCTTGGTGGCCCCCCTGAAACCTGCTCGCGGCCCCTCAGGGGGCCCCGGACTCCTGGTTGAGAACCACTGACTTAGTGGTAACATTCTGCATTACCACACAGGAGAACTGAGTTTGCCTGTAATCTTACTCCCCAACTGGCAGGATCTTAAGAACAAGGGAGGCATCTGTATCCAATTCAGCCTATGAAGGAGGGAATGATTTGTTACAGCAAATAGGGTGGTGGTGGGAGAACATTCTTCTTCTTTTCTTTCCCCCCCCCCCACCCCCCCCCCCGGGCCTCTCTGTGTTGGAGATGCTCACAGACTTACC
The DNA here is from genome assembly GCA_003942145.1 of Platysternon megacephalum. NCBI lineage: Eukaryota > Metazoa > Chordata > Testudines > Platysternidae > Platysternon > Platysternon megacephalum. The sequence continues at coordinate 5,292,230 of QXTE01000079.1, forward strand.
ACAGCTCAGTTAGCTGTCTCTTCTGAAAGAAAAATATCTAGGGTTTTGATGGTACTTGCATATAAACAGGGCTGATCAAACTTTGCTACATTTGGATGGGTAATTTAGGAGAAAGTAAGAGGCACACCTAATTTCATAAGAAACAGCACAGATTAGAGCTGTCCCCATCTATTACATGGGAATGTGGCCTGCAGCGGCTACAGGTTTCAGTACATAGAGAACCAGATCACCTGGGCCACTGAGATAAAAATGCATCATTACACATAGATGCACCATATTAACGATGAAGGTAGATATGGCAGATGAAGGCAGACCTTGTAAAATTCTATAAGCCCCTCTTTGGCCAACATTGATACACACAGTAAACCAAGCCTCCAAACAGGAATGGGAAAGAATTTTAATAACTACTTTGCCTTTGACATATTGTTTCTCTCACCAAGTTCACTAATAATTGAAGAGACGTTCTCAACTGTGACACTTTGCAAAGTATTGTCACAACTCCTAGATTACATCTGACCACTATGAATGTGAGATACTTCTGCTGCCATTTTATAAGCTACTTAAAGCTGTTAATTAGATTTCACAGCAAATGTGGAGTAAGCAGTGGCCTATCTGTCTTGTATGAATATACACATTTCAGAAAATAAAGGGTTATTTTGTAAATTATGTTAATTTTTTTACCCAGTTATGAATATGAGTTTTGGACATAATTGTATACTTTGAGTTGGTTCCAGGGAGTATCTGTGAGGAATTCTTATCCTGATATCAACAGGGACATAACATCTGAGAATAGTTTAAACATCTGAAGCAGAGAGGGGCAAAGATGAAAGTAATTATTTTGGTAGAGGTTGCCTGCTGAACTTAACATGCAATATTTTTCCTATTTTCTTGGAGATAACGGTAACTTTATAACTGTAAATACATTTTTGTGACTAGAAAAGTTGTGGAGACACCTCTGTATAGGTTGTTTTTTCAATGTCCCAAAATATACTAAGAATTTTATAGGAAGACTTGGTCCCTGGCCCAAAGGGCTTATTGTCTTATTTTAGAGGTGATGCAATGAAAGAGGGTAATAAATAGTAGGGAGGGAATGGGCAGGAGAGCAGAGAAGGGAAGAGGGTGCAACAGTGAGGTCATATAGTTATTCCCATGCATTTGTTTTAACGAAGAAAGAAAATGCAAGATACACTCATGCATAAATCCCATATCCAGTTAGGGGGGGAAGGGAAGCATGGTCAGATACAGCGGTAATAGAGAACCTTCAGTTGACTGAGCAAAAAATTAAATGATCCCTTGTAAATCCCATGTCTTCAGAAAAACACTGGCTATGTAATGGGAATGGACAGATCATCAGTTTTGTGGAGTTTTGTTAATGCACGTTTCTGTTTATCAGAATTTTTGTGTGTCTTCAGGAGGGAATATCTCTTCTAATGTGCACCTCCCAACCTTTTGATTCCTCCTCCCAAGTGAACAGCTCTAGGGTCTGCCTCTATCACTGCTCTTGACTTTCCCAAGTAGTAGCTGCACTGTGAAACTGGCATGATTCTTGCCTGTTTCACTGCTGCAGGCAGAATTCTGAACATGAGCAATGAAAACTGACAAGACTGGTCAATGTGCACTCTGTCATAGCTTAGCAAAGCTCTGGGCAGAGCAGAGGTACAAGAGCAGTCAGCCTGCAGTTTTAGGAAGACTTCCCCNCCCCCCCCCCCCCCCCCCCCCCCCATAACCACACGGGCTAGAATTTGTTCTTTTAAATAAAATCTTAGATTCTGCAGAAATTGATTTAATTCACCCATGAATCCATAAAGAAACTTGCTGGGGTGAATAATTAGGTTGACTTTTCAAGCCTGGTCTATGTATATGAATTGGGAAATAGCCCTTGCTAAATATTGCATCATAGTACAGCTAGATATCTGCTGGTTTAAATAGAAGAATCTTGTGCTCCCCTCCCCCCCCATGAGTGTAGAAACTGTGTGTAATTTCTCAGACCAGTGGTTTTGTCATGGCTTGAGAACAGTCTTAATCAAGGTTTATCCCAAGAAACAAATTCTGGTAGTGATGATCTGATGATATTGCTATGAAATAATCTACTGGGGGAGGGAAAATTTCTAACTTGCTTTATGGACAGAACATTAAGCTTCTTTCATTGAGTAAAGCACACTGTGCTGGGCTTTTTCTACTCAGCCACTTCTGGTCTTTACAAAAGGCAGATAGTTTCCCATGTGTCACTTTTAATTGATTTCCACTGCACTATGTGAACTCACTGGCACAAGTCCAGAGAAAGTCGGTACATAGGGAATTAATCAAAAATTGACTCATTGATCACTTGATGGGATGAAATAATTAGCTCTTGATATTCTCTGTATAGTTTCTTACGGGTACTTTGACTTCTATTAGCAAAAGAAAATTCCTTTAGGCCAGAAGATTATCAACCAGCATTGAAATTTAAGAAATGTCTCCATGTTTGTTCATCTAGGGCATGCCCCTGCTTGCTCAGAAATCAATAAGAGCTGTGCTATTGATTCCAGTGGGAGCAGGAGCAGGGTCTTAGGGACTGATCCTGCAAACAGTTTACCTCTGGGCATAATCCTTACTGCCATGAGCAGTTCTAGGCAATAGGACAATTCTCAATGTGTCTAATAAGAGTTTGCAGGACTAGGCCCTTAAATTGTAAATACAGAACATGCTTGTTTAGTACTTTAACAGAAAAACAACAACAGTAACAAATTTCTGTAAATCCTCCATATCCATTTTGAAATAACAGGACTGCCACCCACAAAGCCAGGAAGTTCAGAGTTAGTGCTGAAACACTAGCCTGAAATCATCCCACCATTTCTAGGCCCATGCAGCCAAATTCAGCCCTGGTATAAAGGGACATGCTTTCCAATTGAAATCTATGAGTTGCAGCAACTTATGCCAGATCTGAATTTGGCTTGTAATTCATGTCCGTTGTGACTTCACAAGACAAACTTACTGTTCACTCAATAGGTTTTACCACAATCTTGGTAAAAATCTCTATTTAGATACATTGTTCCTTTAAAGGTGATTTTTTTTGACTCAGTAAATAAAATTATATCAGTTAAAAGTACCCAGAGGGCCTTAAATTTACATTATGGATAAGTACCCTGCACTATTGTAGCTCACCGATCCAGTACTCCCAGTATATTATTTTAATTTCTGATTAGTTGCACCTGACTACATTTTAAAAAAAATCATTTTGTTAAAAAAATAAATGTTTCTTTCCCTGCTGGGTTCCTTTAACTTTTTGCCAACTTTCAGCACTCAACAAAATGTCTCAAAAAATTTAGATAAACTCTTGCAAATTGTGAATGTTTCTACTTCTAACAGGTACCAAGATGAAAAACTGCACGTACTTTGTTTCTCATTTAGGGGGCTTAGGGTATTTTAGGTATATGTGGACTTAGCCTTTTAAAAAGAACCTCCTTGTTCATTTGAAATATTTTGATAAATGGGAACATTTATTTTATTTTTTTATGTATTGTTTTTGCATAAATGCTTACCTGCTTTCCCTCTCCCCACGTTAGATCTGCAAGTAAAGAGGAAATAGAAGACATTAACCCACCTTGTTTGGAGAGAACGCAAAATCAGCACAATATGGCACAGCCTAGCATTGTTCTTGGATTATTCGTAATGACTGTTTTATCAATGCTGGATGGAAGTTCAGCTTTCCTATTAAATCAGCGTCTGAAGGGAAGATTTCAAAGGGACCGCAGAAACATCCGTCCAAACATCATTCTCGTTCTTACTGACGATCAGGATGTAGAACTTGGTAAGAGCCAAACACAGTATTTTAGCTCACAGATATGGCATTGCTTTTGCTTGGAGCTAGATTCTGCTCTCAGACACTCTAGTGTAAATGAACATTTTGACCAGTGCAGCAGAGAACAGGATCTAATCCCTAACCTGCAAATGATTTTTTTTCTGTGTGAAATGTACAATAGAAGGAACAAGTGGTAAAATATTGTAAAAACTTTTCTGTACATGTAAAATATTTTCTAGTAATATGCTAACTCACTGACAGCAAATGTAACATCAATTTAAGATTTGATGCATTCTGTCTCTGGGGTTATATCCTGCTTTGGTAGGGAAACAAAACTCTGATTTTTAATGTTTATCTTCAATTTGCTTATTAATGTTATGTGCACAAGCTGGGAAGTTGCACACAAAGATGGTAGGTTTAGATACATAACTGGCTTTTCGTGTAATTACCCAATTTCCTTGTGAAACTGCAGTATTTGAAGCACAAATTGTTTTTTATCTCTAAATTCCATTATTTAATAGTATTCCAAGAAATTAAAACTATTTTAGGGTTTTTTCCCACGAAGATAAGTATTTGATTACTGCCAAGATCATTTAGGATCAGAAGATTCTACCTGCTTATCCAGCTCTGATCATCTGTTCCACTAGTTGAAGTTGTAATTGTTGAGGAAAGAAGATTAAGCAAAGAAAGTTTGTTTAATCTTAATGATTTGACATAACGATTAAGTTGAGAAGCTTGCTGAAAAATTAACCTATATCTTTGCAGAATGTTGTGTATAGTGAGAAGCAATTACCAGAAAGCAGTTTTATATGAGTACAGGTCTGTCGCATCTTAGGCGCATTTAACATGTGTGATTTCAGCTTTATGCGGTCGGCAAAAACAAGAAAAAAGAAAAGAAAAGAAAAATAACAATATAAATACTGTTTCTGTAGTGCGGGCGATTCTACCCGCCATTACACTCAATGTAATTTTGACTATACGCGGTTTTCACTTTAGGCGCTGACCGCGGAATGTAACCCCAGCGTAAGATGAGACAGACCTGTAGTTTTTTAGGTACGTTTATAAATGGATTTATGAAGCCCATGTCTGTTTAAAAGTTGAGGGGATAGAATCTGTTTTGTGTTTCTTTTGAGTGCTGTTAAAGCAAATTTCCAGTATAGTAGATGAGAAAACAAATTGTGGGGGAAAGGTGGAGCATTGTAGTAAAATGAAGGAACTTTGATTTATGCAGGGACAGCTGCTGCTCTAAACCAAAAGTGTATGATGGCATCATGACAATGCTTTTATAGATACTTTCTTTTTATCAGTGTTTCTGCATGTCATAAGCTATATCCCAATTGTCACTTGGTTCAAAAGGTAACTAAAAAGTTTTCCGGTGTAACAGGATAAGAAATAAAATGTTAGTTTAAGTGAGGCAGGTTCCGAAGGTTTTGTTTGTTTGTTTGTTTTTCAGAGTGATGGTTATGTTTTTCACAATTAGACAGACCAGTTTCAATAATGCATATCCAAAAAAGCCAAGTACATTATCTCACAGTCTCATGTGACCAAAATCCAGAGGGTGGTTCTAAAAAATTTATCACTTTCTATTTTATGCCCGCCTGCCTGTCTCTGATGCAATTGTTAATGTCCTCTGGGCAGTATACTTCTTTTCTCAGGTAATCTGATGTCTCTTTCCAATTTCAAGCACAATGGGCATCTGTCCACACAAATTAGGGTCCGGCTGGAGAAAATGCATTTGATGAAGCTGAGATTTGATATTTATCATATTCCAATTAATGGCTTCATGAGACCAGATGTTTGTTTGAGATAATTTTTTATTCTTAAATTGGCCAACTTTATCTATCCAAAGTGCTGTTTATAAGTATTGGAGTTAATGCATGGAACATGGAAACAAGATGTCAATTGCAGTTTGGTCTACAGATTGCAAATGCAAGCTAACAAAAATTTGGAAATTTTTAGAGGTGCAGTTTCGAAAACTGAGCACAGCGAAGATTACCAGTATTTCTGAGGAAATTCAGAAGGAAGCTGTGCTTTTGATGGGCAGAGCTGGCATGTGACTTCTCATTTTGTTTTTCTGCTGAGATTATTTTGTGTCTATTTCTGATGTGAAAGGAGAGAGGATACAATATCAGGCTCAAACAGCCTTCCCCTTATTTTAACCTAAGGTGTGTTTAACAATATAGCAGGAGCAGGTGTGGTTTGCCAAAAGGAGATGCAGAGCATTCAGGAAAGGGGCTTAACTTTCCTTTTATTTGTTCTGCTGTTAATCATACTTTTTACTAAGGAAACCAAACCCTAACCATGGATTGAAACAAGGGAGGGTCTGATGAAAAGACTACACGATCCTTGGGTCAAAGGAGTTGGAATGTGCTGTGCTGGATATAAACGAGAGAAGATAACTGCTTTTTTCTGACCTCTCAGAAGACCAAGGAGGAGTTTAGTCAACTATTGGAACAGGGATGCTTAGTGCCTTGTCTTCCTAATTATGAGAATTGTACTGAGTAGTGAACAAGTTGGTATATGAGTAAGAAGAGGCAAAATATACTGGTGGTAGAAAAGACTTAAATTACACCCAGAGATTAATTTTCCAATTAGATTAATGAGAATCCAAGCTGTCCTAGTGCTGATGTCCAATGCATTATAAATCCCAGGATCTCCAGTTTAATTTGGACTGAGGTTTGGATATCCTATTACTGTAGTTACAATAGGTCAGTGGTTCTCAACCTGCAGACCGCTTGTGGCCCAATCAGCACACAGCTGCGACCCACATGATATCCTCAGGGCCATAAATGAGGTGGGGCAGGAGGGGCACCTGCTGGGGCGCAGAGCCGGTGGGAGGGGTGCAAAAATGGGGAGGTGCACGATCAGGCCTAGCATGAGCCCCCCTGGCAGGATGAGGCCCAGTGACATCAGCCCCTCCTCCCTCCTCCCCCAGCAGGATTGGGCCTAGCAGCATCGGCAGGAGGCCAGGGTGATTAGCACCTCCCACCCTGCAGGATCATGGATACAGTGACCTCCACTGGAGCAGGCTCCCTGGCACTAGGACTGCAGCGGCAGGCAGGCAGGGCAGGTTGCACAGCTGAGCTACCTGCAGTGGAGATTGGAAGCCAGCAGGTGTGGGGAGAGGTGCAGGGGGATAGACTCTAGGTGGGTGGCTGGGGGCAGTGCCTGGATGGGGAGCTAGGTACTGGGGCACAGTCCCTGGATAAGGGGGTTGAATGCTGGGGGGGCAGTCCTTGGGGGGGGGGGCTGGGGACAGTTGCTGGGGTAGGCTGGGGGCAGTCCCTGGGTGGGGGACTGGATGCTGGAGGAGGGGGGTTCTGATCTGGACAGAGTACCCTGTCTCTGCAGGACAAACACCATGAGCAACATGTAATGGAGGCTGGAAGAGGGTAAGCTTCCCCAAACCTCGTGCCGCTTGCGGGGAGGCGCAGTGGCAGATTTTGGGGCCCCGGAAAAATCTCCTCCCACCATGGCCCCAGGGCTGAAGGAGTTCTCGCTGCCCGGGGCACAGAGCTTTTCTGGTCTCGGGGCCGCCCGGGGTGGGAAGGAGCAAGCAGCAGGAGGCTCGGGGAGGCAGAACAGGGGTGGAGCTGCGGGGGAAAGGGCAGAATGGGGAGGGGCCATGGGCGGAACGGGGGAGAGGTTCCAGGCTCGCAGCTCCAGCCAGGACCAAGGCGGAGGGTCCTGGCCGAGGCTGAGAGCTCGACCCCAGCCGAGGCTGAGCTCTCAGCCCCCTCCCGCCCCCAGCTGGGGCCATGGGGGGGGGGGAGGCCTTGGCCGGAAGAGGCGGGGCAGGAGGCTAGCCTCACGAAGAGGAAGCTTCACCTGCTGCCCATGGCAGGCACGTCTGCCAACCCAGTGTTAGGGTGGTCTGGATGCTGGGAGGGACAGTCCCGGGGGGTTGGGTGACGGGGGGACATTCCCGGGCTGGGGGACAGTCTGGGGAGAGGCTTGGGGGTAGTCCCTGGGTGCAGGTGCTGTGTGCATGGGGGACAGTCCCTGGCTGGGGGGCTGAGTGCAAGGGGGCAGTTCCTGGCTGGATACATGGTGGGGCTGAGTGCATGGGGGGGACAGTCCCTGGCTGGGGGGCACCCCATGCCAGGCAGGGCTCCCCATCTTTGCAGGCAGGCTCCACAGCCATGTTCTTCGGGTGCTCAGCCCAACTGTGCTGCCAGCAGCAGCGCTGAAGTGACGGTGGCAATACACCATGCCATGACACCCTTACAGTAAATTAATTAATTTTAACTGTAATGTTTTGACTTATTTTGCTAATTTAAAATGCTCTTGGTAGACATTTGCCAGTGTTGAAATGAAAGGTACTATATCAATCTGAATCATATTGCCGCCATATAACACATACTAAACCTTATTTTTTTGTAGATGTACAGATTGTGTGTGTGTGTGTGTGTGTGTGTGTGTGTGTATATATATAGTGATAGACCCAGACCAGTTGGGAACAGCAGAGTAGTAGAAGGGAGATATATTGGCCACTGGATAAGCAGTTTTCTGTTCCCCGAGTGACCAGAGCAGGGGCTGCTCCAGGCTAATGAGAACATCTGACTCCAATTAACCTGCTAAGAGTCAGGTGAGACTGTTAAGCACCTGACTCTAAGGCCCCTCTGATGCTATAAAAGGGCTCACTCCAGTTAGGCCAAGGAGAGCCAGGGAGCCAGAGGAGAGGAAGTGCGTGCGAGGAACTGGGAGCAAGAGGTGTGCAAGAAGCTGAGAGTGAGTAGGCGTACTGCTGGAGGAATGAGAAGTACAAGCGATATCAGACATCAGGAGGAAGGTCCGGTGGTGAGGACAAAGAAGGTGTTGGGAGGAGGCCATGGGGAAGTAGCCCAGGGAGTTGTAGCTGTCGCGCAACTGTACCAGGAGGCACTCTAGACAGCTGCAGTCCACAGGGCCCTGGACTGGAACCCGGAGTAGAGGGCGGGTCTGGGTTCCCCCCAAACCTCCCAACTCCTGATCAAACACAGGAGGAATTGACATGGACTGTGGCTTCTACCAGAGGGGATGGTCTCTGGGCTGTTTCCCGACCCACAGGGTGAATCTGTGAGGCGAGCAAATCCGCCAATAAGCGCAGGACCCACCAAGGTAGAGGAGGAACTTTGTCACTATCTATATATATATAATGTGTGTGTGGATATGGCCCACATAACACACAGAGAGCTGCATATGTGGCCCACAATGGTAAATAGATTGCGAATTAGAGCCCTGCGTGGATACAAATTTATATTCGCGGATATAAATCGGTTTTCGTAGAACTGCAGGGCTCCCCTGGGAACCGCAGTATTTCGGGCTGCCGCTCTCAGGAGCCAGCATCCCATGCTGGCAACTCCTCCGGCACAGCTGTCTCCCCCCTCCCTCCCCCCCCCCAGCCCTGCCCCCGTCCCTTCCAAGCAGCTGTCTGCGTCTCCAGTCTGGGAGTGTGTGCGCCTAGGGTGACCAGGTGTCCCAATTTTATAGGGACAGTCCTGATTTTGGGGGCTTTTTCTTATATGGGCACCTATTACCTCCACCCTCATCCTGATTTTTCACACTTGCTAGCTGGTCACCCTATGTGTGCCGCTTGAAGAAAAGAGTGCAACCAGGGACAGCTGCCGCTGAGCCTGATGCCTGCCCCAGTGGGCAGGGCTGGGGGCGGTACAGCCATGCTGGAGGAGCTGCCGGAGTGGAACGCTGGCTCCTGGAAGCGGCGACCCCATGTTCTGCTCCTTTCACTGCTGTGGTTATAAATTTGTATCCATGTAGGACTCTGTTGAGAACCACTGCAGTAGGTCATTGGGATCAGCTTACATAACTATCTCATTTGTGGACAGAGAGAGACCTAGCTGCCTGGGAGATACAGTAACTCCTCGCTTAACGTTGTAGTTATGTTCCTGAAAAATGCGACTTTAAGTGAAACGATGTTAAGTGAATCCAATTTCCCCATAAGAATTAATGTAAATAGGGGGGTTAGGTTCCAGGGAAAATTTTTTCACCAGACAAAAGACTATATTATATACATACACACACACAGTACAAGTTTTAAACAAACAATTTAAAACTGTACACAGCGATGATGCTTGTGAAGCTTGGTTGAGGTGGTGAAGTCGGAGGGTGGAAGAGGGTGGGATATTTCTCAGGGAATGCCTTACTGCTAAATGATGAACTAGCTTTTGGCTGAGCCCTCAAGGGTTATAACCCATTGTTGTAAATGTACCTCACACTGTACAAGGCAGCACGAATGGAGGGAGGGGAGACAGCATGGCAGACAGAGAGAGACACCCTGTGTGACAGAGAGAGAGATGCGCATTGCCTCTTTAAGTAGGTGAACCCCACTCTAAGAACACTGCCTTGTTAAGTAGATCAGCAAGGTGAGACAGCAGCTGCTCCGAGGAAGCTCCCTCCGTCCTGAGCCCTATGGAGATGGGGTAAGTGGGGAGCAGGGGGGAGGGGGACACCCTGACAGCCCCGTTTCTTCCTCCCCCCCCCCAGCAAGCAGGAGGCTCCGGGGAACAGCTCCAAGGCAGAGGGCAGGAGCAGCACATGGCAGTGGGGGGAGGGACAGCTGAACTGCCGGCAATTGCTCGCCTGCTGGGCGGCTGCCACACAGGGAACTTAGGGGAGCAGGGAGCTGATAGGGGGGTCTGCCTGTCCATCCTTGTTCCAAGCCCCCACCCGCTAGCTCCAACGGGCTGCTCTTCCTGCAAGCAGTGGACAAAGCAGGTGGCTGCCAAACGACATTATAAGGGAGCATTGCACAACTTTAAACAAGCATGTTCTCTAATTGATCAGCAATGTAACAACGAAACAATGTTAACCGGGACGACTTTAAGTGAGGAGTTACTGTACTTCATTCATGTTAGTGAGATCTGAGTAACTTGTTGATATATTTCCTATTGAATAAGTACAAATCTGGCGCAAGAAGACAATGTGCTTGTCAGTTTTCCTACATAGAGAGAGGTGATCTGTTAATATCTTTTAAAAGAAAGAAGCACAAAGAGGGAAAATTGGGGGGAAATAGTATGTAAGGTGGAAATAGAAATAGAAAGCAAGCATAATGTTTGAGAGCATTCATTAACATTCCAGAGGTTGATTAGACATGTCCACCTACAGGTATCTCTCAAATTTAGCTTCAAAACAGATGAAGTCACTTGGAGATTAATTCAAGCTCTTTAACAAGTGAAGCTGCCAAAAACTGATATTAATTGCATGATCTCTGACAATAAAATGCTAGTTAATGAAACATTCAATATTAGATCTTCAAACAGCTGCTAAAGTTATTTATTTATGTTGAGCAAGTTTCTACTATTGTCTTATACTGAAGAATTCACAATAAATTCTGCTCCTGCAGACAATCATTTAAATTCACATACAGGATTTTTATGTTTCTCTTTTCAATATTTATATCTTTTAAAGATGTTAATGTATTTTAACACCTAAAGGGAAATCTAATCTTTAACATTACACAACATTATTGGTTAGCTGGAGAGACTTGACTGGATCCCACTATCATAGTACAGGAAAGTAGTTTCTCATGGACTAATATTTGAATGCTTGTATGACTAATACTCTGTATTTGTGCTGTGATCATATCTTTTGCAAAATGTGATCACAGAGATAAACTTTGCTATGGGTATGTAATAGTGAATGTACTTGGACAAGTCTCTAGAAGAAGGTCCAGTCATAGTGTGAATATTTAATAAATACAAGCAAGCAGGGGATGTGTGGGAAACAGTATGCAGTGAGGCATATTTTTAAGGCATGGCAAAATGTGTGTGCAAAAACATGTGCAGTAGTATGCACAAAAAACCTGTGTTTGAATCTCCTATAACTACCTGTCTTTTCTATAGTCTTCAGGCTTGTGCACAAATGCCAATTGTCATAGGAAATGTGAGGTTTTAAGAAGAACCTGTTACAGCCTGCTCAGTTATGGTTTCAGTACAACAAAGCCCTCTTTCTTAATATGCCCTGTCATGCAGCAGTATTTGAAGAACTTTTGATAAATGTCCTACATGCACACTCCTGGGATCTAGTGCTTCTATCGGCCATACCATATATACTTCATTTGCACTTTTCCTCATAATCTTTGGATGGATAATAGAGCCCTTCTGTGATGTGCATTTCTCAGATTCATTATATCCCTGAAAGATGTTGCAGGGCTCATCATAAGACCACCATCTACTCTGAATGTTAAATTGTGCTACTGAAGATCCCTACAGTTGTCATCTCAATATGTATGCTTCCAGGTGCCTGGGATGTCTGCATCTCTGTTCTGAGCATTTTATCTCTTTTGTTCTCCATTTACAGTGGAGGAGAAGTTAAGGGGCTCTCTGACACATAATGCAGGGAAAGCTTCGTTCTCAGATGGTAGGGGATAATTATTAGTACACAAACAGAGTTGTAAAAAGGAGTGACTTCTCAGTGTCTGCCACAGAGCTTGCACAGTTTCATAGTGTTTCCTCAATGTCAAGGCCTCACTCAAAGTCTGTAGAGAGTTTGTCTGTGAATTTTCCACATTATAATATTAGTCTAAACCGTGACATCAGCAGTAGAATAAACTCTGAAGAGAGATCAAGCAAAACAAGTTGTTGCAGCTTATGTCCCATGAAGTCCAAACAGAACTTCAGCCTAGTACTATATACCTTTTATGCTTCTCTTTGTCTACTGGACAGCTGAATGCATCAAATAGGTGAGACTCAGCAAATCTTTCACCATAGATTTTTCTTACAGTTCTCCAAAAAGCACACAGTTACAGATAAGGCAACTTTATTATCTATGATTTTAGACTTGTAACAGGCCTTTTTCTGAATAAAATGTTGACACTTCAAAGCATAACGTTTCTTAGCACATCAGAATCTAACTAATGAAATCCCGGAAGGTTTTCCCACTCGAGAGAAGATGGTTTGCAGAGATTCCAATCACTGATTAACACACAAGTGATGTTCTGCCATAGAAGAATATAATTTCTATTTTCCTTTAATGTCACCAAGTTTGTGTTGGAGGCAGGATGAAGAAAATAAGTTTTGGTTGGCTGGCTCAGTGTTGTTCTAAAATATTTAAAGCTGGCCTACTTAAGATTGCATGGAAGGGTATGCTTGGTTTTTGCCTTCCACTGATCTGTCACTCTGCATTATTTCTCAAGCTGGGGAAGCAGATTAGATCATATGTTTTTGTATTAAAGACTGTTGATATATAGGGTCTTGTCATTGCAGCAGTTTTATTAAAGAAGGTTACTGTCCCCATGGGGAGACTTAACATGTAGGGTTATTTATGCACAGATGCCTCTGTCATTTAAAGGGATTGTTAAAATTGTATTTTAATAATGGAATGACAAAACATTCCTTCAGCCTGTTAAAATTGTATTTTAATAGTGGAATGACAAAACATTCCTTCAGCCTGCTTTATTTATTTTTGAATTAGCTCATAAGACAGAGCAGTGCTAACATTTGCAATTTTTGAGCTCACATACAGTAAAACTGGCTGTTATAATTGTAACTGAAGTTAGAGGCTTTGAAGAGGGATGCTGCTCCCAAAGTACAAACTTCTCTATTTTGTGATTATAAAAAAGGTTTTGTCGTTTTTTTTGTTTTTTTTTAAAGATACTTCTTTTTAGTATGTGCAGTATAACAGGTTCTTTTACAGGGGAGTCAGTCTTACAAATGGCCTTTCATTCCTGTGATGAAGAATTACAAAGATGAGTTCTGATTAGCTGAAAAGGTTCTTGACAAAAACATTATTTTTGTCTTCAAACAAAATGATCTCAAGAAATCTAATGCCATGGTAATTTTAAGATGAAAAGACTTGCAGTAGAAATTCTCCTTCATGGAACCAGGGAGTCAGATTTCCTACATGGATTGCAACCATTCTCACCACCCTTTAGATTTTGAGTCATGGTTGTATCAATGTGCCCTGTATCAAATCAACTCACTGTTGCAATTTCATAATGAAATCCCTTCCTAAAGAGCTTAGAAGAAACCTAAACCCATTATTGACAGAAACAACGTACAGTTTGTGCCAGATGGTTGCAGGATACATTGATTAAAGCTGAACTGTTAATCCAACTCAACCTTGGGTAAATTAGCCCCAGCTCCACTCCAACATGAAACCTTATGCTAATCCTGATATTGTCTGTAAGGTACTTTGCTCCCATTCATAACAGGATGGGTTTGATGATGTATAAAGTTTTTTTATTTATTGGGGATTTTTTTAAGTGCATGTCGTGCTAGTGGCAGGTGCCAATTAAACTTCCTTCTAGATCAGGTATAGTCCAAGCAGCAGCAGTACAAGTTTTCCCCATCAATATGCTTTAATTCTAATCTAGAAGGACCACGTTTACGAGTCAGAGGGAAACTCATTCTCCATGTCTTTTCAATCCTTGATTTCTCTGCACTGAGAGACAATGAGTGCCAATTGTGATGGTGGCTTCTTTGAAGTGTATGCCTCCCCACCAGGAACTGGGTTGAGTCCAGAGGATTATGTCACCCAGGAAACAGGGTAGCCATTGATAACAGTGGCTTTTGGTCATTGTTGACCTTGGTTGTATTTGAACTACTGAAGGAAGGAATGAGAGCAGCAGAATAAGGACAATTGACTTCAAAAAAGCAGACTTTAACAAACTCAGAGAACTGGTAGGTAAGGTCCCATGAGAACAAAATCTAAGGGGAAAAAAGAGTTCAGGAGAGTTGACAGTTTCTTAAAGAGACTATATAAAAGGCAAAAATGCAAACTATCCCGATGTGAAGGAAAGATTGGAAGAAGAAGAGTCCAATATGGCTCCATCAGGAGTTCTTTAATGACCTGAAAATCAAAAAGGAATCCTACCAAAAAGTGGAAACATGGATGAATTGCTAAGGAGGAGTACAAAAGAATAGCTCAAGAATATAGGGACAAAATCAGAAAGACTAAGGCATAAAATGAGTTACCCCTAGGAAGGAACATAAAAGGTAATAAGAGGTTCTTGAAATACATTAGGAGCAAGAGAAAGACAAAGGAGAGTGTAGGTCCTATACTTAGCAGAAAAGGAGAGCTAATAAGTGATGACATCAAGAATGCTGAGGTGTTTAATATCTGGTTTGCTTCAGTCTTCACTAAAAAGGTTAATTGTGGCCAGATGCTTAACACAATTAATATTAACAACAAGGGGAAAGGAGTGCAAGCCAAAGTAGGGCAAGAACAGGTTAAAGATCATTTAGCTAAGTTAGATGTATTCAAGTTGGCAGGACCTGCTGAAATTCATCCTAGGGTATTTAAGGAACTAGCTGAAGCAATCTCAGAACCATTAGCAATTATCTTTGAGACCTCATGGAGGGCAGGTAAAGTCCTAGAGGACTGGAGAAGGGCAAACATAGTACCAGCCTTTAAAAAGGGGAACAAAGAGGATTTGGGGAACTGTAGACCAGTCAGCCTAACTTTGATACCTGGAAAAATACTGGAACAAATTATTAAACAATCAGTTTGTAAGCACCTAGAGGATAATAGGGTTATAAGGAATAGCCAGCATGGATTTGTCAAGAACAAATCATGCCAAACCAACCTATTTTCCTTCTTTGACAGGATTACAGGCTTAGTGGATGGGGGGGAAGCGGTAGATATGATGTATCTTGATTTTAGTATGGCTTTTGATATAGTTCCACATGATATTCTCATAAGCAAACTAGGGAAATGCAGACTAGATGAAATTACAGGTCTGTCTCATCTTATGCTGGGGTTATGTTCCGCGGTCAGCGCATAAAGCGAAAACCGCGTATAGTCAAAATTACATTGAGTGTAATGGCGGGCAGAATCGCCCACACTACAGAAACAGTATTTAAATAGTTATTTTTCTCTTTTTTTTTTTCTTTTTTTTGCCTACCGCATAAAGCTGAAATCGCACATGTTAAATGCGCCTAAGATGCGACAGACCTGTACTGTAAGATGGCTGCATAACTGGTTGAAGGAATATACTCAAAAAGTAGTTATCAATGGTTCAGAGTCAGACTGGTAGGGCATATCTAATGGTGTCCCATAGGGATTGGTCCTGGGTCTGATACTATTCAATAATTTCATTAATGACTTGGATTAGTGAAGTGGAGAGTATGCTGATAAAATTTGCAGATGACACCAAGCTGGGTGGGGTAGCAAGCACTTTGGATGAGATGATTGGAATTCAAAATGACCTTGACAAATTGGAGAATTGGTCTGAAATCAACAATACGAAATTCAATTGTACGTGTGAAGTACTTCACTTGGGAAGGAAAAATTTAATGCACAACTACAAATGGGGAATAACTGGCTAGGCGGTAGTGCTGCTGAAAAGGGTATAGATTACTGTGGATCACTAATTGAATGAGAGTCAACAATATGATGCAGTTGTGAAAAAGGTTATCATCATTCAGAGGTGCATTAACAGGAGTGTCATGTAAGACACAGGAGGCAGTTGTCCCACTTTACTGAACATTGGTGAGACCTCACCTGGAGTTCTGTGTTCAGTTCTGGGCACCACATTTTAGGAAAGATGTGAACAAATTGGAGAGAGTGCAGTAGAGAGAAATAAAAATGATCAAAAGTTTAGAAAAACTGATTTATGAGAAAAGGTTAAAAAAACTGGGCGTGATTTAGTCTCTAGAAAAGACTGATAGTCTTCAAAATGTTAAAGGGCTGCTATAAAGAAGACTGTGATCAGTTGTTCTCCATGTTCACTGAAGGTAGGACAAGAAGTAATTGGCTTAATCTTCAGCAAGGGAGATTTAGGTTAGATATTAGGAAAACCTTTCTAACTATAAGGATAGTTAAGCTCTGGAATAGGCTTCCAAGGGCGGTTGTGGATTCCCCATCATTAAGTACATAAGAACGCCCATACTGGGTCAGACCAAAGGTCCGTCTAGCCCAGTATCCTGTCATCCAACAGTGGCCAATGCCAGGTGCCCTAGAGGGAATGGACAGAACAGGTAATCATCAAGTGATCCATCCCATCGCCCATTCCCAGCTTCTAGCAAACAGAGGCTAGGGACACCATTCCTGTCCATCCTAGCTAATAGCCGTTGATGGACCGATCCTCCATGAACTTATCTAGTTCTTTTTTGGAGGTCTTTAAGAACAGATTGAATGAACACCTGCCAGGGATGGTCTAGGTCTATTTGTTCTTGCCTCAGTACAAGGGGCTGGACTTGATGACCGCTCAAGGTCCCTTCCAGCCCTACATTTATAATCTTCTAGTAAGAATCTATAATCTGTAATATTGTATTCAGAAATCTTGCATTCCTTGTTGGGCTTGTTTTGTCTAATAGATGTCCTTGTCCACTTGCAATTTGTTCTCTCCTCCTCTGCCTGACACTGGTAGACTTGGCATGTGAGCTTGTGGCTTGTTCTTTTAACTGAAAACAAGAAAAATGTTTTGTAAGCTGCTGATGATTTTCTTCTTTTAGGTTCTATGCAAGTGATGAATAAGACGAGGCGGATCATGGAACAGGGAGGTGCTCACTTCATCAATGCCTTTGTGACAACCCCAATGTGCTGCCCATCCCGCTCCTCTATTCTCACGGGGAAATATGTTCACAACCACAACACCTACACCAACAATGAGAACTGCTCCTCTCCATCCTGGCAAGCTCAGCATGAAATACGCACATTTGCAATATACCTGAATAATACAGGATACAGGACAGGTAAGACCCATGCACCAAACCATCTCTCCAGCTGCTGACTTGTGAACAAAAAAAACCAGGCACAGACCTCGCAGCAAATAGAAAATCCAGTGTCCTATCTCCTAGTTTATTCTTGCAAAGGGCCACAGTAAATCAGGGTGATATTGCTTCAGCTTTGCAAGCAGCTTTGACACCATTTTTTCTTACTTCAGTGTACAGGTCTCTCGCGTCTTACGGGGGGGTTCCGTTCCGCGGTCAGCGCATAAAGCGAAAACCGCGTATAGCCAAAATCCCATTGACGTCAAGGGGATTTTGGCTATACGCGGTTTTCCCTTTATGCGCTGACCGGGGAACGGAGCCCCCGCGTAAGACGCGAGAGACCTGTATAAGACTGTTCAGCAGGTTGGGGAGTTAGAAATAGGAGGACTCACTGCAGGAGCAGCATATCTTGTTGGCATGGAACTGAACCCAGGGCATGACATACCACATACAGCACTTACATACTGTGCTGGTAAATGATACTTTGATGCTCCTAAGGTGGATAAGGCAGAACCTTCAGTGAAGAGGAAAGAAACTGGGAGAGCGCCAGGGCCTAGACTGAGGGAAGATGGAGTTCCTCTTAAAACAGATAAGTTAGTTTTGTAAAACTAGGGAAAGAAGAGAAGAAACGTCACCTTGGTCAGTGTGTGTGTGGGTTGGGTTGGGTTGGGGTGATTGGTTACTATGGAGATGATTTCCCAAATAGAAGATTAAGAAAAAATTTGAGCTGAGGAATAGGCAGCAGGAGCAGATGAACTCTTGAGAAACAAAAGATCCTGTTTGCATGCAAATGCCTCTTAATAATAAAGAGCCTAGGAAGAGGAATTCAGAAAGTATGAGATGCTGCCTCAAGGCCATTTCCTTCTGGTGTCCACAAACCCTGCAGTGCAAGGCCTTGCCCATTACTTTGAGTTTACTAGCACTGAGCTGCTCATTAGCACCTTGTAGGTCAGGAAGCATGATTTCATACAAAATCCTAGGCCTGCATACATTAACAAAGCTCTTTGGGGCAGGAACTGTCATTTACCGTATGTTTGTATAGTACCTAGCACAGTAGATTCTTGATCTGGTTGACGCTGTTAGGCACTTCTGCAATATTAATGTTAAATAGTAGCCATAATATTTTCTAACCACTCACGTGGGCACTTGGTGCTCAGACAGCAGGGAGTGGTCTTCAAACAAACTGGGTATTTCCTTGCTTTGTTTTGCTCAGATAAAGGCTTGAATTAGTCTTGAAATCGAGGAAGTGTGGCTACCTAATTACTTGATAGAATTTCCTTTCATTTATCACTCCTGGCATTAACATCTATGACCCTACAAAATGCACATGATGCTGAGGTCATGTTTTCCTCTTTATAATGCATTTGTCCTTTGTTTGCTGCTATTTGATCATTGTAATTGTTATTGTAATATTCAATGGCCAAATCACGAACACTTGCTGTTCTTAGTGACTTCAGTAAGAGTCACAGATGTTCATCTCTCAGGATTTGGACTCAAATTTAAATAGGAAGTTCAAGTAAAAATAGTCAGTTTTAATATACAGAAAACCTAGACAAAATTTTCAACCTGTCCCAGTTTCAAGCTGTCCCCTGGTACAAGCCAAATTTATTGTAACATCTGTTGACGTGCAAAACATACCATTTTTGTGAATGCAAATAGAACAACTGTGTGACTGACTTTCTGGTATGAATGAAATCCCCATTAATGCAGGCAAATACAGGGTTTTGATCATAGAAGCAAATTTGATGGTGGTCACTAACAAAGGCTGGCTGAAACTCTAGAGCATGCTGTTCATTTATGATTCCTGGCTTGAATTTACTGATAAGGAGGGTGTATCTGCTGTGTGTGGCAGTGCAATTCACCTGCTTCTTCCAGAGATCTTATCAGATTTACCTGCTTCACTAACTAATCTCAAGGATTCACATTTTAGAAGATTTGCTATCGCACTCATTATCTCACATTTCAAGAAGAAGCTTCTTAGGAGGGTATTTTCATCTGTGACAAGTAAAATTTCACTGCTGAAATGTGAGGTCCTGTTTGAAAATGGCTGCAGCCCTGAACAAAGTCCCTGATTCAGGAAAGGCTCCCCATTAAAGAAATCATGTAAGCACATGCATAAATCCCATTGAGGTCAAAGACAGTGACACTGATTTGCTCTGAGACTATATGATGATTTCGTTTCATGTTAGTCTTTTCATTTGAGGGGGGACCATAAGGAAGGAAGCTCTCATACATTCACTTTCAAATGGGGAGATTAAAAACTTTAAGGGGGAGGTTTTATTTTAAATATTTATTTTGTTGTTCTTTTAGCTCCCGGTCCAGTTACTTTCTCTCTTTTCTTTATCATTTCTTCCCTCCTTTCTCTTATTAACTCTCTCCTCTCCTTTACCTTCCTTCGTTTCCCTGCCTCTCCCCTTTTCTCCTCCCTAGTTTCTGTATTTGACTTTGGCCCTTCTCATTGTGGTTTCAGTGTCTATCCCTGCATTATGTCCCTGTTGCAGACTAGGATTCTCACCATTCTGTGGGATCTTCCTACCTGTTCTCTTACCTGCACTGTGGTATTTTCTAGTGGCAATGGAAGCAGTGGTTTGGAATTGTTCAGACTCATGCAGTTCCAGCCAGATTTATGCAGCTGCTCCTGACACCCCTGGAACAGTGCCACTTAAGTGCAGGCAGGAGAACCAACATGATGCAGGATTCTCCCACACTTGATCGAGTGGAAAAAGTGTAGGAGGGCAAGAGAACAGCATGATAGTCCCACAATCACTTCCTGAAGTTTAGTCTCTGTTTGTAGTTTTTAAACTCTCTACCAGTCTATCATATTTATAGAGCACCAATCAACATTGCTTGAGCACCATAAACAAGACAGTGAAATCCAGGCAGTATTGAAGTCAGTGGGTGTTTTGTTACTGAATTCAGCAGATTTCACCCAGAGTGCATAAGATTCAGGACTGAGCTGTGGTTTCACCCTTCTGTGGATCAGTTAAAATAAGCACTGGGGACGGTACAGAGCTTGGCTTTTCCTTTCCTTCTGCCACCAAGCCTGTAGCAACTGAGAGTATATATGTGTGTCATCATGAGCATTAATTTGGCTTGCAGTCTGGAAAATGCTGGTGTCGTGAGGGGTAACTATAAAGGCTGCCTTGTTCTGTCTGTGCATCTCATCCATGCAGACAGTGGGTTCCTGCTCTCTGTACATCAAACAGTCCAATTCAAGAGCTTCTCATATCATTGCCTTATTACACATTGTGGGAAATTATACAGGAAGGACAATTTAGGTAAACACATTAAGTCAGTTGAAGATTCATTTGTGGAAAAGCCTGGTAAAAGCTCTGATGCCTGAATCATCATGATGTGAAATAGTGGGCACTGAGGCTCAGACCCTGAGCAGGAGACGTCTAGAATGGAGGGAAAACAAAGAGATCTTGTGATAAACATTTCTGAGTGTCTGAGAATTGACTGCCAAATATTCTGTGTATAAACATTTACAGAAAGAAGGTTCTGTTTTCCATGGATACACACATCTTTTTTAAGGAAGCAGCACTTAAAATGCAGGATACACTGTTGTGGAGGTGTATTTTTCCTAGTAACAAATACCAGATATTTGATTGTAACACTAACCTAAACTTTTTCCGAAGACATTAATGAGAAAAGTTTTTCTCTCTCTCTCTCTCTCTCTTTTTTTTTTTTTGTGTTGGTTTTACGGATTAGGTCTTAAAATTGGTGACCCATTCCAGAATATTATAGTTTTTTTTCAGTCTCATCTACAGTCAGGAAATGAAAAGGCTTGTGTATCTAAATTCAGCTCTGGTGAAAGTGGGTATTGGCTTCAATGAGGCTTCAGTGGAAGTTATGTTCGCTTACATCAGCACTTAACTTGGACCAAAATGCAGCAGGTGCAACACATTTATATATATGGGCCAGATTAGGTCATCCTCACTCATGTTGAGTAGTAACCTACTGCAGGTATAGCCCAGTGTTTTAAGCGGGGCTATTCACACAATAAAAGGCTACTCATTTTCAGTCAGGATGGCAGAATCTGGCCTCATGACTTTAGGCTCATACTTGAATTATACAAAAAAATTAATAAATACCAGTTTACACCATTCATTTTTTATGAACGGAGAGAAATATCATTATAGGAGGCCTAGCTCTGCTATTATTTGAGGTTTCCTGGGAATAAAAGTAATAATCATACTTAGCACTTTCGCAGGCCTTTACAATAATTAACTAATTAATTCATTAAAATTCAGTCACAATGTTCCATTTCCTCCCATTAGTATTAGACTAAACAGATACAGTAGCTGACTGCATTCAAATAATTATTTTTCTGCATCACTGTCTGAGGCTTTGACATTTCAGAATAACTTTAACATAAATTTAATTCTAAGAAATAGGAGAAATGCTATTAGTAAATGTTTATTTAAAGGAGGAATGAACCCAGAAAAGATGTGACTGGATTATAATGTTCAAATACATGGCAAGGGCAAAATTCTCAGATTCTCAGCTCTTCCCTGCAGCATCCTGCTTTCCACTGTTGTTATTTATTACTTCTATTATAGTAATACTTGGAGACCCCAACTGAGATTGTACAGTGCCTGGCACAATGGGGTCACAAATGCATAGTAAGAGAGAGCCTGTGCCCTGGAGAGCTTATAGACAAGACAGACAAAGTTGGGAGGAAAAACAGAGATATCAAGTGGTGAGGTGACTCGTCCAAGGTCACACAGCAGGTCACTGGCAAAGCTGAGAACAGAAGCAAGGTTTTCTAGCTTGCAGTCTGGTGCCCTAGCCACTAGACCAGGGGTGGGCAAACTATGGCCCATCAGGGCTTTGGATCAGGCCCGCGGGATTGCCCCTTGTGGCGCCGCGGGCCCCACACCGCTCTGCAGAAGCAGCCGGCACCACTTCCCTGCGGCCCCCGGGCGGGGGGGCAGAGGGCTCCATACATTGCCCATGCCTCCAGGCACCACCCCCTGCAGCTCCCATTGGCCAGGAACGGGGGAACCGCGGCCAATGGGAGCTTCGGGGGAGGTACCTGGAGGCACGGCAAGGGCAGCGCACGTGGAGCCCTCCGCCCCCCCCTCCCCCAGGGGCTGCAGCGCTTCCTGGAGCGGCGCAGACCCGGGGGCAGGGCAGGCAAGCAGGGAGCCGGCCCTGGTGCATGCTGCTGCCACCCCGGAGCCGCTTTAGGTAAGCAGCGCCGGGCTGGAGCCTGAACCCCTCCTGCACCCCGCTCCCCAACTCCCTGCCCTAAGCCCCCTGCCGCACCCTGCACCCCTCCTGCACCCCAACTCCCTGCCCTGAGCCCCCTCGTGTACCCCGCACCCCAACTCCCTGCCTTGAGCCCCCTTGCACACCCCGCACCCCTCCTGCACCCCAACCCCCTACCCTGAGCTCCCTCATACACCCCGTACTCCTTCTCTGCCTCAATCCCTTGCCCTGAGCCCCTTCCTGCACACCGCATTCCCTCCCATACCCCACACTTCCTCACGCACCCCAACCCCCTGCCCCGGCCCTGCATACAATTTCCCCACCCAAATGTGGCCCTCGGCCCAAAAAGTTTGCCCATCCCTGCACTAGACCATGCTTCCTCCCACTGGGAGTTCTATGCATGTTTGGAAAGAATGTATCCCAACTCAGATAACCCCTTGAACACAGGAAAGCAGATTTTTGTACTAGATGAGGAACTTGGAGTAAAATTTTCAATAGTGCATAAGTCACTTAGGTGCCTAAATTCCATTCTCAGAAGTGACTTAGGCACTTAAGTTCCTAAGTCCATTGACTTTCAATGACTTTCAACTCCTATTGGCCTAAATCACATTACTCTCTGTTTTGAAACATCCTAGCAGGGGCTGTCAGACCAATAATACCCTATTTGTAGACAGTTTTGGAGACCTCTACGCTTGAAAATAACCTGGACGGAGGATTTTTGCATATAAAATTTACTATGGTAGCAGGTAGCAACTGCCTGCATCCATAAGCCTTTATGGAAAGGACATTCTGGAGGCAGAATAGCAACTGGGTGCCATGTTAAAAGGAACAGAAGTGAAGGGTAGATCTATAGCCCATAATCCACTGCCTCTAACTACGTTATCTTCTCTGGCAGGCAGGGCCTATAGCAATGCAGTATAGGGAGATGGAATGCCCTGCAGAAATTAGAGAGAACAAAATCTTCAGGGAACAGGCTCTTGGATTTCTGGTCTTTTGTGTTTTGGAGTCAGGAGGGTGGCTCCAACTCTCACCTCATGTAGCTGACTAGTGCTGAATCTGGCCTCTGCATGCATGTACCTCCTTCACAGTGTATATCGACAGGGCTCTGAGCATTTGTAACTTATTATGTAGATGTACTGTGAGCTCTTATAGAATTAAGAGGGGACATGCTATCTGGAACTGTTTCCCTGGCTCCTCCCCCTGACTGAACGGCCGAACCACAGCTGGGCTTCATGCAGAGGCTGCAGAAATGAGGCATCTGTACACTAGAGAGGATTCCACTGCATAGCCACCTATCCCCTCTGGCTACCTACTATGACTTATTCTACAGGTTTCCCTAAGCATTCTGTAGACGAGAGGAGCATATGCCCTTCTATAAATATCTTCCTAACTTAGATCCACAGTGTAGTCCAGGGTCCAACAACGCTTGCCTCTGTACCTGACATGAATACATCCATGGCTGTAGAAGTAAACCAAAGAAAGTATCTGTGGTTTCCTTTTGCCCAGCCACATATCACTGGCACCCCTCCCTTTCCCTTTTGCCTGACTGTATCTGTTTTCAGCATTGGATATTTTAGATTGTCAGAAACACCTCATCTTTTTTTCCAGTAATTTACTCTTATGATAGGATGCCAATTGTAGCATTTAAAGTATAATGGCTTTGTCATATTGATTTATCATTTCTGCCAAGTAGCAATTTTTAGTGTGGTATTTCTTAAAAATAGGATTCTTATCTCATAGCCTTCAAAACAGCAAAAAGCTAAATAGAATATTTGCACATTATCAAAATGCTTTCAAAATCCATGTTACATCATTTAGGACCATAGTATTTACAGATTGAAAAGACCTATCAGATTGTTGGGTCTGTCTTTTTTAAAGGGTAGCATATAGTTTCCTAACACAGCATGCATCGGCTATTAGGCAGGATCTTAGCCAAAAGACTGAGAAGAGATTTTCCCCATATTGTCTAGGATCTCTGTCTATCTAGGCATGTATTCCACAATCCTCATTATGATAACTGAGTACTTCCTTTCTGATGGTATTCTCCAGAACTCTATCTTTTGCAGAACTGTCATTCAGCTTTTCAAAATCATATTGAGGCACAACTTCTCTGACACCCTTATTTTTTATGACTGCAGAGGCTAATCCACAGAGTGGTAAGGTTACAATCAAACTCCAGGCAACAACTCTAATGCAGCTTCTAAAGACTGCTTTTCTAAGAGCTCAGGCATATTGTATGTTGCCCATACTGTTTACAGACTCATCCAGCGCAGCAGCAACACGTGGTTTGGTAGGTAGTGGGAAAGTTTGGCTTATTGTATCCAGCTCAAAGACAAAGCAATAGATTTTGTGAAATCTCTTAGTGGAACAGTCTAGCAGAACAGAACATGGTAACTGCTCTGGCAAGCAACTGCCTGCATCCATAAGCCTTTATGGAAAGGACATTCTGGAGGCAGAATAGCAAGCTGTGTTGAATTGTAACTCCTTACTTATGTATAAGAAGAATGATGGTCTGGTGGATAGGGTGCTAGTCTGGGACGGGGAGACCCAAGTTCAGTTCCCAGCTTCCTGTGGGACCTTGGGCAAGGTACTTAGCCTCTCTGTTTTACAGATGGGGAGCTGAGGCACAGAGATAATAGCACCTTCTTACCTTGCAGGGGTGCTGTGAGGCAAAATACATTCAAGATTCGGAGGTGCTCAGATGTTATGGGAAGGGGGGAGATTAGTACCTAAGATATAGTTAGATGCATCATAAGGGACATATAGGTCGGCTGTTATGAAAGTCCCGTTGCTCTTATATCTTACAAAGGTCATTGAAGAAAAGATGGGAAAAGTGAATTAGGTGAACATATGGAAAATAATCTATCTGTAGAATCTTAGTTCTGTCTGGATGGAAATTTAGTAGAAAGGAATTTGGTGGTCAGGGTGGGAATTTTCTCTTAATTAGGTCCAATAAGACTATATTGTTTCCTTTGCATATTTATTTATCAGCCAGTGTTTTTCTAGTGCTTCTTCCAAGTTTACTGCTAAATGGAAGAAAACAGGTTCTGTTTCAAGGGGGTAGACATTTCTTCTTGCACAACATAATCTAATATCTTCCCAGAGTTTGGCAATCAGGGGCTTTCTCAAATCCTGTGGACAAACTGACCTTGAATGAAATTCTCTTAAGGGTATGTCTACACTTAAAATGCTACAGCAGAACAGCTGCAACTGCGCCACTGTAGCACTTCAGTGTAGACACTCACTGCAGGGAGGGGCTTTCCCATTGCTATCGCCAATCCACCTCCACAAGAGGTGGTAGCTAGTTTGACAGAAGAATTCTTGACCTAGCACTGTCTACACTGGGGATTAGGTCAGGATAGCGACGTCTCTCACAGATGTGGATTTTTTACACCCCTGAGAGATGTAGCTATGCCAATGTAAGTTTTCAGTGTAGACCAGTCCTAAGTTTGGAGTTGACCAAAATAAATTGGTGCAGACTCTGTCACCAATAAAGGTTCATCATAAACCAGATAAACCTTGGATTATGTTGCTCCTTATTACAAAAGTCTATCAATCCAATACTGGACAGGTTTATGATATTTTTACATGAAAAAGGAAATGTTACATTTGAAGACTGGAGGATAAATCCTAAGAATGTGATTCTTTTTGGGCTTGTGTTGCAAAAAGAGGTAGTAATGCCATGTGGTCAGTTTGTAATGTACTATGCTTCTAGGAGTTTGGGTTTTTGTTTTTGTTTTTTGGGGGGACAAGGGGGAGCATTCTGGGAAAGTAGCAAACTAGAATAGTCACAGCTGGCCATCAAGATCTGTAAAGGTTTGAGTGGCAGGGCATTGAGAATATGGCTGATAGGGCTTTTCTCCATTCAGCACATGCTGGCTTATTTCAGGAAAAGGGATCTGGGCCTTACAACGGTAGACTTGCTCCATTTACTTGAATAGCCCCATTGGTTTTAATGGGAGCACGCTCTGGCCCATTGTTTCCATTGGGATTACCTACCTGAGAAAGACAAGCAGGAGTTGACTTATTATCTTTATTCTTCTGTTTTAATTCCTTGTTGACCACTTCCAAATATTTTGGTAAAATTCTTCTGTTTTAATTGACTCCACTTCCCCCCTCTCCCCCCCCCCCATCAGCCAGCCTGAGCCAGTAAATAAACATTGTGACTGAGCCTTGGCTGCAGCTGAGGAATGTGCATTACAGACTCAGGAGGGTGCACAAAGATATTGTAAAAGTACCTTTGTGTTCCCCAAGGTGTGTACCAGACCTGTCCCCTGGCATAAATTAGAGCAGTCTAGAGGCTGCTGTAATTGCACTGGCTGCCGATGGCCCACCAGGGCTTTTCGGGCAACCAGGAATCAGCGGATCATCAGGATATCCTTTTTCACTCCAGCCCCAAATTCTAAATCAACTTCTGGGAGAAGGGGGTGGGTATGAGCCCCGCCCCCTACTCCAGCTCTATGCCACTAGAGGTTTCCCTACAGTGATGGGTGGGGTACACAAGCTTTAGGGCAGCTTTCTGCTGACAGCAGACTGTAATGCAGAGGAAAATCTGGGCTATCATGTGCAACAGACTTTTTAAAGAATGCATCTAATACGTCTCTTTCTTTAATCCTAGCTGACTATTCCGTTCCTCAAAGATTTTATCATTTTCAAGGACTGTGTGGCAGATGCACTAAATCTCTGATTTCCAGCAAACATTTAATGGTTTTAAAAAAAAAAATTGTGCCTTTGCTTATAACCAAGAATCAATGGATTTGGATGGGGTTTGAGGGCAAAATGTGGCCCTAAACTCTCCTTTTCATCTTTCAAAAAGGATTTTGTGTATAAGAACCTATTGTATATTTTCTATGGCTCATAAGATTTATAACCGTTACTGAGCTAATAATACTAATAGCAGATATTTTAACTTTTTGCAGCAGAGCTACAATTCCTATTATTGCTAAATGCTAAGGGCCAGATTTTCAACTGGTCAGTTCAACACAATTGGGGATAGATTTTCAGAAGCGCTCAGGAGCTCAGTTCCCATTTAGGCACCTAATTAAAGGCCAGATTTTCAGTAGAGCTCAGCACCCAATATGCTGAGGTCTTCTGAAAATCTGGCCTTTTATTTTGGTGCCTGACAGAGCTGAATTCTTCTGAAAAACTGTCCCTGGGGGACAGATTTTATACTGACTACCGTTGGAGTAAATGACCATATTCTTAACTCAGATCGATCAGTGTTACACCACTTTAAATCCATTCACTTTGTTGGAGTTAATCCTAGAGTACGCTACCAGTGTGAGTGCAGAATTTGGCCCGATGTGAGTACTGAACTTGACCTTGAGTGTTCGTACTTGTTACTAGTACACAAATACCCTGCCTTGCTGAAAACTCTCTCATTTACACATGATTTTATCTGAATGCCTTTTACAGAGCAAGAAAGTGTTACAAAATAATTTTGGCTAGATACATAATAGGAATCAGAGCAGAAATGCTGCTTTTCCATTCAAAACTGAATAGTTGCAAATTTTAGCTCAAACACTTGACCTGGAAAAATTAGAAACAGAAATGGAGCAACTCAGAGGAATAAACAAACCCATATGGAAAACTTTCAGATTGGCAGCTAAAAACCTTAACAAATGATTGGAAAGACGGCTGCTAAAATATATCAGAGTGAATGCAAAGTTCTACAAAGTCCTTGATACATGATATCTGATTTGGAATGTAGAAGGTTAATGGTTATGGCACAGAGGTTTGAGGTTAAAGTCACTGCAGGTGTGTGCAGTTTAACAGGGTGTTAACTGGGTAGCAGGTGGATATAAATAAGTAGCACAGTGGGGTATATAAAGAGTTTTATGGGGAAGAAGTAATAGCTCTTAGCTCTTGTACCCCATAATAGGGAGAAGCCTGACTTTGCTTTTCTGAGCTTCAATCTTCATTGCACTATTTTGTTAACAAAATTATTTAGAAATATAAATCTGTATGCTAAAATTTGGGAATCACGTAAATTAAATTAGAGATGAGAGAGAGCTTTCTCTAGCTCATCCAACCCAGGGCAAGAATGCTCCTTATATTTTTCTAGTGCATAACCCCAGTGTAGGCTTAAATATCATAAGAGATTTAGCTTCCACTGCTTATCATGGGAGAAACTATTCCATAATGTAACATATCATTGTCAGGAAGTTATTAATGATATTCCACTTGTGCTTTTGTTTCTTAATTTCATCCTGTTACCTATTTTAAAGGAACATAAGCACTCTGATTTTATTGTTAAACTGAAGTGCATAAAGATTCTTGATCTCTTGTTAACGAAAACATATCTAAATAAGAAACTAATTATATAGCACTGAATGACTTGAACTCCATTGTCAAGGCAAGTGAATGAAGAGCAGTAACTCTGGCCTTGATTCTGTCTCTCACCAAT
Source organism: Platysternon megacephalum (assembly GCA_003942145.1). Lineage (NCBI taxonomy): Eukaryota > Metazoa > Chordata > Testudines > Platysternidae > Platysternon > Platysternon megacephalum. The sequence goes on from QXTE01000079.1 coordinate 5,321,283, forward strand.
TTTACATTCGTGAAACTCCACCAATGTCTGCAGAATTACTCCCAATCTAAACTGGAATAAGTGAGATTAGACTCAGTCCCTCTGTCCTTAACTTCCAGTGTTGGGCCTTGGCATCACAGCCCAGGTGGGATGAAATGAGAGGAATGATTTTCCGCATCATTCTAATGATCCAGCTAGGAACAGCCTCTTAATTTCCACTTGAATTTAGAGCCATGGAAAGATATTTGACTATCCTTTCTGTTACATTTCGTTTTTTGGAAATTTATCCTTAAAATATAAAAATGATAATAAAAAAGTCTTGTAAGGATGGGTAGGGAGGAGCATTGACTTGAGAGTTTGCCATGGTCATAAATGCAATCTTTTAGACCATTTTCAAACTGAGAAGTCTGTTCTTTTGGTTTTGCTATGTAGACTGCATGTTGTCAGGCCAGATTCACTTTTTAAACCATGAATTTGGGGACCTAATATATTTATAAATTACATTGTTATCAAAAGAAATCTTTGTATCAACCCACAACATGCAGCAAATTATTACATGCTCTGTTCTTGTTTTTTATCCTTCAGCAAAATGTTTCTTAAACTCTAGCTGCAACTCCAACATGCATTATAGGCTCTTCCAGGTGGTTGGGAGCGGTGGAAACTTTGGGGAGCCGAGAACTTGATGGGGTCATAAAATCTGGCAGGAGAGGTTACCTTGTATACAGGACTTGTCATTTATTTTCATCCTATCTGCCGTGGACCCTGCTTCACCTATTCATGGGAGAGACTATGTTGTGTAGTAGTTTTCAAACCCACTTTATTATTATTACATGTATAAAAAGCATTTAAAACCATCTGGATATATTTTTACAGTTACTTCATAGACTGGATGTTGGAACACAGCTGTGCATATATAGCTGTGGTCCCTGAAAATGTTTGCTAATGAAATCCTGGAGCAGTCTGGAATTGGATGCACTGAAGGCTTGCATTCTCCACTGAGCAGCTGTCTATGGTGATGGGCTGGACTGAAGCAGAAAAAGAAAAGTGTGTTAGAAGCTTTACGCTATGAAAGCAAAATCTTCCCCAGCAGAAAAAGAGCTTTACTGTAGCCCCATATTCTGTAGCACAAAGGAGCAACATTCGGAAGAGTTTAAATAATGAGCTTTTTAAGGTTCTTGAGAGGAAGGGAAGGAGAAAGAGGTGTGAAATGGAAGGTTAGAAACAGTAGAGAAAATTACTTAAAGTACTTTGACATCCATGAAAGATTATAAAGCCGTCCTGAACATACAATGGCGGATATGCAAAAGGTGCTGGAAGGAACTTCCCTCAGGCTTTCCTTTAATGCCTCTGCTGAATGACAATGAAGTAATTCTTTGCAGAGTGCTGCTTTCCTGCATTCTTTAGCTGGCTCAGCCAAAGGCTTTAGGAACTGACTGGTAAACTGGAAACTGGGCTTCCATGAATGGGGTGAGGAGCAGTGCCAAATTTAACTCTGGATATAATATATGGGTGAGGCACAAAAGCCTTTAGACTGCCTTGTATGTACCTGCCACGGTAGACAACAGTCAATATCTCAATCCATTATCCCCTGATACCGGGCCAAAACAAAACAAAATCTCCTGCTCTGTTTAATTACCCACATATCATTGTGGTTTGCCTTTCACTTTCTAAATATTGGATGTTGCTCAGAAAGCAAAGTCATTTGAGACAGTATTTGTGCTGTGCAACCCTCTAAAAGGATGTGACGATTTTTATCCATTTACAGTGAAGTAGATTTTGCTTTGCTAGTTGCTGTCATCTTAGTTTGTCTGATTTTGGTGACTGTGGTCTTATTAAAGTGGGAAGTGTGATCTGTTGATTAGAACAGGGGAACTGGAATTCTTCACAATGCTGTTGACTCGGTCGCAGACTTACAAGAGAGAAGGTGGGTGAAGTAACATCTTTTACTGGACCAACTTCTGTTGGGGGAGAGAGACGAACTTTTAAGCTTATACAGAGCTCTTCTGCAGGTCTGGGAAACTTAGGGCTTGTCTTCACCTACAGAATTACAGCGGCGCAGCTGCACCACTGTAGCACTTTAGGGACAACACATTTACGCCGACAGGACAACTTCTCTCGTTGACGTAATTAATCTACCTCCATCAGAGGAGGTAGGTATCTTGACAAGAGAAGCTATCCCATTGACGTAGCTCTGTTTACACAGCGAGTTACGTTGATATAACTATTAACTGAATGATGTATTTATACCTATACAGGTCTGTGGTGTAGACCTGGCCTCACTCAGTGTGTCACAGTGTGACCTATGTCGGTTGGCCCACCGAGCCGCTAGGGGGTGGTGGGGAGCTACTTCCTCCCTGGCTGGCCAGAGTCACGCTGTCTGTCCCTAGGGAATTAGCGGAGGGAGGGGCGCCTGCAAGGGTCTCTAGCGCGCCCCTCAGGCCAAGGAGCGCCGGCAAGGGTCTATAGTGCTGTCGGGGTTCTGCTACCCGAGGCGGGTTGGCCGGGGTAGGGGAACGCAGGCCCACCCAACTCCACTGCATTCCAGCCCAGGGCCCTGACAGTGGCGGGGCGAGGGTCCCGCCACTGGGTCAGCAGGGGTCCGTCCGCAACACACTGACCAAATAGACTCACCGCACTGCAGTTCTGTCCCTGGGCTACTTCCTACCTGGTCGCTCGAGCAAGTCCCTCCGGTCCCTCCAGCTCCTCCGGGTACTCAGCTGCTGGCAGCTCCAGCTCCCCCTCCGTGTCAGGCTCCTCCAGTTCCTACGGGTACTCGGCAGCGGGCAGCCCTGGTAGCCCCAGTCCTTCCTCCAGGTCAGGTTTCTCCTGGTCCAGGGCCTCCCCTGGCGCAGCAGCAGGGTCTGAAGGGAACGGTCTGCATCTGCCTCCGTCCCTGGTGCTACTCTGACTGGGCTAAGGGCCCCGCCCTTTGTACTTCCTGTTCCACCCCTCCCCTTCCGGGGGGTGGAGTAAGCTTGGCCTGGCCCCGCCCACTCCGGCTGAGAGAGTGGCTCTTTACCCTCAGGTTCGGAGGGAAGCCACCCTGGGTCCCTACACACAGCTAAATACAAAAGGGAACAGATTGTTTAGCATAAATAACTAATGCACATTTCAAGGGCCCATTCAAGGTGAATTGGCCCATTAACACCCCTCCAGTCTCAGAGAGAAGAGGAAGGTGGGAGGAAAAGCAGCTGGGGGTGGTGGGGTTGTTAGTAGGTTCTAGATTGTTGTCATAAGGCATAAATCCAGAGTCACTATTCAGTCCATGACTTTTAGTGTCTAGCAAAGTTATGGATTTAAGCTCTCGGCTCGTCTTTTGAAAGTGTTGTGCTGGTTTCCTTTGAGGATGACAATTGATAAGTCAGATATAGAGAGATCACTTTGTGAAAAGTGTTCACCCACAGATGATGATGTGGGTTTTTTTCCGTCTTTTATCATTTTCCTATGTGAATTCATTCGAGAGCACAGTGTTTGTCTGGTTTCACCCACATAGTTGCTATTGGGCCATTTAGTGCACTGGATGAGGTACACCGTGTGTTGTGATAGGCATGTGTAGGACCCATGGATCTTGAAAAATGTGTTGTGGAGGTTGTTGATCACGGTAGTAGTGGAGATATGACTGCAGGTTTTGCGTGGTGACTGAGGTTTTCAGTTGGTGTGTCTTGGTTGGTATGTGAGGAGCTTGCTTCTGATGAGGAGCTTAGAGAGGCTGGGGCATTGTTTGAAGGCCAGAAGAGGGGGTTCAGGAAAGATTTCTTTCAGGATGGGGTCACCCACCTTTCCTCTAATATTCTGGGACCAACATGGCTACAACACTGCATACAGACTTACCAATCAATTAACCCCTCTGTGGCTCAGTTACTCATCTATAAAATAGCAAAAACAATGTTAACCCACCTTTGGAAAGTTGTTTAAGCTCCTTGGATGAATTTCAAAGTATTTACTGTATTTATTCATTCCTGTCTCTTCAATGGATCTTCTATCTCCACGTACTGTCTTCTGCATGTTAGACCATGATTCTTTCAGCACTTCCATCTGTTTTAAAAGATCCCAGATTTTGACTCCATTAGTCATGGCTAGGGAGACACATTAGTTGACCACCTTCATTTTCTGTTGAAGAGGATGAAAGATACATTTTTTTCCAATTACATTTTGAAATTCTGCTGTAGCTCTTCAGGTCTGATCTTATTCACTAAATGTCCCTGAGAAGTTGTCCATTTATTCACTGCTTTGAAATATTTCCATCTTTATTGCTGGTCCCATGTTCCCTATCGTGCTAGTTCCACTGAGATTTTGGGTCACGTTCTCAGCTGGTGAAGTCAGTGGAGCAATGTCAACTTATGCCACCTGATGATCTGTCCCTTTGTCCTCGGGTACATCTTTTACCCCTTTTTGTGATCATACCTAGATTGTGCGCTTTAATTTCTGTGTCTTATCAAGTAGGAACAGTGCTATTTGTGGATGATAAGGGAATCTCTCTCACATTGACTTAATTCCCTTTTTGGACAAATCCTTAGATGGTGCAAAAAAGCATATCTCCGTTGATTTCATTGGAGCTGTACCAATTTGCACCAGCTGAGAATCTGGCTCACCAATTTCAGTGAAAATCCTCCTCATCTGCACAAATATAAGGGAGGTCAGAATCTGGCACTATTGCTAAGATTTTCAAAACTGCCTAAGGAATATGGAATCCAATTCCCAATAAAAATGTATGGGAATTGTGTATCCAAATCCCTTAGGCTCCTTTGAAAATCTCAGTCTACAGCTTTAGGGGGAAATGCTGATCTCAGATCACTCCACTGTAATCTTCTGCTCTCTCTGCATACACATACATGTCAATTGACAAGAGCATCATCATGAGTTGTCACATTCATTGTTCAATTCTGGGTTCAAAATCTGTATAATCTAAAGAGGAATGAGTGTGATAGTCTCTGCTCTAGCCCACTGTGGGTGTGCTGTTAACTTTTAACCTTTAAAAACTGCTGTACCAGGTATGCATCACTGGGGGTATTAACATCTTGGTGAATTTGTGCTTTTCTGTATAATATTAATATTTTGCATTTTTCTCCTCCATTTTCTGTTAAGTAATTTGTGTCATCTGCATCTGCATCTGAGGCTTACAGGAGCCTGGTCAGTCTGAATAGCTATTCCGGGAGGAAGACACACACACCTGCATAGCTTTCTTTAATGTCTCTTATACTCTTCATTTCTTCTGCCAAACAGGCTGCTGGTCCATTTCTTTTAAGCCTTTGAAATTTCATCACTTTGTGAACTGCCTCATTTGTTGTTGTGTCTCCCACACCAGCCTGATGCTGCTGAGCACTTACTTAGCTGGAGATAGTTTAAATGAGTGTAACCAATATGAAGAGGGCAGCTAAATTGGGTGGTTCAGGGTAGGATGAGGTAATGTGGTAATTGGCATTATTTGAGACATGTTGTGCTCAGTTTCACTGACCCTGAATGTATCAACCACTGTTATAGGTACTTTAAATGCAGTTTCATTTATTAGTTTGATCTGGTTTATTTCTTATACAAGTGGTGCGTAAATGCAAATGACCTATAACATTAGAGAGCTCTGAAATGCAGGGAAGGCTGTACACAGAATTTCATAAGACATCTCACTATGTACTGTCCATGTTATAATAATATATGGAGCTATACCTATCTCATAGAGCTGGAAGGGACCCCGAAGGGTCATCGAGTCCAGCCCCCTGCCTTCACTAGCAGGACCAATTTTGCATCTCACTATGTGCTGTCCATGTTAAATGTACCTGGATGAAGTGTGTGGTAAAATGTGGTCTCTGAGGTGTTTGTATTATACCTACTTATTCTAGCTCTCCTTTCTCTCCTCCAGCTTTCTTTGGGAAGTACCTTAATGAGTACAATGGTTCCTATGTGCCTCCTGGCTGGAAAGAATGGGTTGGATTACTTAAAAACTCTCGCTTTTACAACTACACACTCTGTAGAAATGGCGTGAAGGAGAAGCATGGATTTGACTACTCTAGGGTAGGTCCTATTGATTTATTTTGAATTTTTTCCCTTTGGACATGACTGCAAGAAGAATACAAACACTTTATGGATTCAGTCTAATTAAAGTATTCTTTTCATAATTGAAAGACAGTGCTAGTAACATCTGTTTCAGCCCCTAAGGCGGCTCCTTTGGATCATACATTATCTTTTCACTTCTGGTGGACATGTTATTTTAAATGTTCTTAGCAGCTACAAGAATATATGTTACACGTCCTAAGACTGTAAAAGCTTCAATATGTCTTACAAGCTGAGAGATGGATTTAATTGCATCAAGACTGGTATTTCACTGCTCTGCACTTCAGTTAACACTCACTGGGCCGGCCTCTGGCCTGTTACACTGGTGTACAACTGGAGAAATAAAACTGACTTCAGTGGGGTTTCACAAGTGTAAATGAGATTAGTATCTGATTCCTTCTACTTAGGGTGGGTGGGTGGATTGGTTTGTATGTATGTATTTATTAAGTGAAAGCCTGTTTCATGGTCACAGTATGATAATTTTGGGGAGTCCATAATGCATCAGTTTATCACACATTAAAACTGTCCTTGCTATGTGAATGCTGTGGATGTGTAACTGTTACATATATATCTTTCTAAAGTACTTGAGGCTACTCTACCTTGACTTAGCTCACTAAAATGTTTGGCACCCATCTCCCCAGCACAGGCCCCACCACTTCCCTTTCTCATCTCATGCTGCATAATGTCTACTAGCAAGGAGAATGTTTACTTGAGCAAAATGCATGCATTTGTCAAAGCAGCCAGCTTGTGTGATTTCCTAAAGTGGGTTGCAGAATCTCTGATTTATGGCTGTAAATAATTTATTGGTAAACTGATTTGGTTAGAAAAACTGGAACCTGAAGGAAACAGTCCAAGAGTGAAACGGGGCATTGTTTGAAGAAGGGGGGGAAAGCAAATAGCTGCAAAGTGACATCATGTCGTTCTGGATTTAGAAGTAAATGGTTATAATTATAGTTAACTATAACTATAGTTAATTCTCACTGTAACATCATAATCATTTGTAAGATAGATTTGCATGAGAGGAATTCAGTTCAAACACACCCCGCCCTTTTTATTTAAAAAATACAAATGTTGCCTATACATGTTTTTGCTTTCCTGGTGGTGTGTACACAGAACATTTTTCGTAAAGAAACTGAAATGTAGATTATTTTTGTTTGTTTTTTTTGTTTAATGTGTTTTGTGTCAGAAGCTGAACCTTAATAGGTTTCTCAGGCGGTTTCTTCTATTACCAGCTGATAAAGGGAAGGGACAACTGATTAACAGAATTATGCCTCTCTCCCGTTTCACTTTTAATCTGTAAAGGACAAGAGTGCTGATCTTAATTACTGTTCCCGGTTGCTCCAAAGGGAGCTAAGGAGGGAATACACATGCTTCAAAACCCTCAACTCTGTTTGGTATATAAGGTATTTTTAAAACACTCACATTTTCATTTTGTATAGCTCTTCATATCTAAGCTGTATGAACACCTATCAGAACTCCTTTTTCCAAAAATCCCTGGTAGAAAGTAAATGTTCCAAATGACCATCAGATCTTTGCATATAGATTATTACGTAGTTCCCTGCCAGTAGTGTACAAAGCAACATGTATTGATAGTAACATTTGGAGTCAAGTGGTGGATCGATCAGTAGTTGAAACATGCTACTGTATGTTTCCTCCCTGCCTTTTATGTTTTTCTTTTAATAACTAAATTGTCCACTATGGGACAAGTTGAAGTAACGTGACTCCAGAGAGATTGTTTTAATGACCCTTCCACATCATAAAACAAATACCTTTTTGTTTCTAACATCTCTGCCCCACTGGCACACAAGTTAGCAAAGCCCATTGGTACTTCCATGGGCTATTGACCTCTTAGTTGTACAAATTAAATATTTGAGATCCAAATTTAATACAAAGTTCATATTAAAGGATAATTGTCAGGTTAAGAATTATATTTTTAAAACCTAGATATCCTTATTAAAAATACCGTTAAAGTTAAAGAAGAAATCCCATTTTTAATATTATATTAGCTTACTTTTTGTTAACTCTTATTTTAGACAATGAAGGCCACGATTTTCAACAGTGAGTAGTGGGCGCACTCTCTCTGAAAATCAGGCCCATTAAAAGTATTTCAAGCTTGGCACCTCACAAATTGAGGCAAACAAAATCATTATTCACTTTTTAAAATCTAAATATTAGCCAGAAAATGTACTAGTCAGTTACAGTTTTTCTATCAGTTTCTTATCTATTTAACTTTGTATGTATTAGCATAATTTTCCATATTTAGGTTTTTTTAAAACATCGCATTTAATTTTTTTAATCAATCTTAACTGGAGGCTTAAATAAAAATAAATTCATGGCAATATTTCCATTTGGTCTTAGGTTTTGCAAATGCTTATTTTTACAAAATTTTAATTTGAGGGCAATTTTGACATGTCAAGTGCCCTTGCCCTTTAGAATGGAATAGAAATCCATATTCTCGTCACAGGTCAGACCCCAGAACAAAAGGTCTTTCTGTCTTCATTATGTCTTATAGCAGGCTTAGAAAATACATATATGTTTTAATTAAATGTGAGTGTATTATTACTCCAGGGTTCTCTATTAGAATATTGACTTTCAGTTCCTTAATAGACATAAAGAAGAGTTTTTCAGATATAGAGGGTCAGGTCCTCAGCTGGTGGACCTCCATTGTGTTTGGTGGAGTTATGCTTATCTACACAAGCTTTCATAATTGAAATGAGTTTGGTGGTGTCTGCTTTGTCCTCTGTAGATAGTTATTCATATCACAAATACACCACATAATTCAGAACAGGTGGCAGACTTGGATAGGGTAAACCTGGATTAGCAGGAATTGGATTAGCAGGAATGCTTCAAGTCAAGACTGATATGCAAAGGTGTAAATTGGAGCTTGGTCAGCCTGGTTCTGGGAGAGGCAGCAAGCAGTTGTGCTAAGTTTGAACAAAGAAATCAAGTGAGAGAGGCCCCTTTTGAGTAATGAAAGCTGACTTTCTCTTGCACCTGCATGGCAGGGGTGAAGAAGATTGAGAAGGCACTGACTGGACTGGACTTGATTTTTTATATAGCAAAACAGAGTAGTTCAGTCTCCAGGACTGTCAGTCTCGCGCCTTTGCATTACCTTTACTCTATAAAAGGGAAGTGCACTGGGAAGCCAGGGACTGGGCTGATGAAAGAAAACTGTGCTTGAAGGGAGAACCCAGGAGGTATTCCATCCTCTGTGTTGTGAACCACACTCATACTTGGTGACTTGACAAAAGCAAGACACTGCATGTGGTTTTACTTTGGATTTTGGAGGTGAAAAGCCAGTCTCTTTTGTGCTTGTGTTGTTTTACAATAAATAATACCATGCTGGTGTCTGAAACTTATGTTGATATATAGAGTTTTCTTGATATGCAGGGAGTGTCACAAAGACACTGTTTTCAATCCACATGCTTCCAGTATCACAACATGTACTTGATACTTGGTAACTGATGCTTCAGAGGAAGGCAACCCCACCCCACACACACACAAATCAGTTGAGATTTTCAAAGCATTCTTTCAATGGACAATGTGCCTAAATCCTCTTGCATGCTTTGAAAATCTCAACCTCAGAACACAAACAGTCCTGTAATTATCCATTACCTTTTAAAAATCTAGCCACGCTATTTGACTGACCCTCTGAACTAGTGAGTTCCACAGTTTGGTTAGATACGTGTGTGAGGAAGCTTTTCTAGTTGTTCTAAATTTAGCTGCCCTTAATTTCTTGGAGAGGCGTGTTGTTTTTCCATATCATCGGCTAGAGAGAAGGGAATTATCTGTTTTTTCATTTATTGTTCATAATTTTAACAACCTAAACTTAGTCTCTCCTTACTCTTCCTTTCCAGGCTAAATAATCTTTTTTCCCACGTCCCTCGTGATACCCAAGACTATCTAGGACTCTAATTGGCTGTTGGAATATTTTATTCAACTTTTTCCTCCTCTTCCAGGATTATCTGACTGACCTGATCACCAATGACAGTATCAGCTTCTTCAGAATCTCAAAGAAGATGTATCCCCATAGGCCAGTATTGATGGTTCTCAGCCACGCTGCTCCTCATGGTCCTGAAGATTCAGCTCCTCAGTATTCACAACTCTTTCCCAATGCTTCACAACACATGTAAGGAAAAATAAAATCCCTGTATTTCCCGGCAATAGAAAAAAGAACAGGGTACATCTGCTGGAAAAACATATTTTGGGGTCCTTAGACTCTTGGCATGCATTTATCACAGTTAGTAAGAACAGAAGAGTTCGGAATTTTTATATGAATATTCAGAATACTATAAGCACCTTCAGAGTAGAGACCATATCAGTGGGCCTGAACCAAAGCTCCTTGAAGTCAATGGAAAGATTCACATTGATATCATTGAGCTTTGTGTCAAATTCTATGGCCCTGATTCTCTAAAGTCCCTTTACGCTGCTCTGGCCATGTGTATCTACACAACCTGTGACAGCGAGCATCCCATCCTGGGTTGAGAGACTCAGGTTTGCAGGGCTTGCACTAGCAGTCTAAAAATAGCTCTGTAGACAGTGCTTTGGAGTCACAGCTGGAGCTGAGGTTCTGAAACCTAGGGAAGGGCGTGGGCTTCAGAGCGCTATCATCAACCCCACAAGCTCAAGTCAGTTGACCCAGGCTGGGAGGCTCGCTGCTGTGACTGTGTTGACGTACCCCAAGTGGGTGTAAATTTTACTTCAGTGAGACTACTTGGGAGGTAAGGTGCTATTCAGCGTGTTTAAGGTGAATCGGAACATGTCCCTTAAATTGTAAGCTCTTCAGGGCTTCAGACTTTACCTTTATGTGTACATGTGCAGTACCTAGCATTTTGTGGGTGTTACCATAATACAAATAATAAGTAATGTTTATTATTATCCCCATTTAACATTCATACTGTCAGCATCTCAGTTTCCCCATATGACTTGCCAAAGTCACACAGGAAGTTTTCAGCAAAGCTGACAAATAATTTAGGTCTCTTGATCTCTAGCCTTGTGCTGTCACCAAAATTCAGCTTTCTTCCTGTGTGGTCAGAGAACGCAGTGATTTCAGATTAAAACTAGTTTGGCACACTTAGCTTTCAGGGGCAGAGTAGTTAATTTCAGCTTTGTGGAGGAGGCAAGGATTGACTCTGTAAGTTGATCATCAAACAGCAGTTGAGGGCACCTATCTCCTTGCAGGATTGGGCTTTGGAACAGACAGTGAGTGAGTGAGAGTTTTCTTTGTTTTAGTTTCTGATTATTAGAGAGCTAAGAATTGTATATTTCGTTCTGCCGCACTGTGCCACTAAAGAGAATCTGTCTCTCGGGCCTGAAACGACACAGTATTTCATGTTTAAGTTGTTTGCAATCCCATGCTCAGTTCTTTTCCTTTGAAATGAAAATTACAAAAGCTCAAAATGAGTAGTGTCTGCTATTGCTCATACACAGAGTTGACCTCCAACCTTATTAGGAATGCTTATGGAAGGCACTCTTATCTCAAAGATATAATCATTTTCCACACAATCCTCTACAGCAATTTAATTATGATGATGCGAAAGAGAAAGGGGTGAAGGGATCAGGGGAAGGAAGGGGATGAAATCTATGAAATGCATCTCTGTATGGTTTTTTTCTCTTTCACATTGTTTACTTTTTCCCCACACACCAGTCTAGTTTATTTTCCTGACTGGAAGATCTTTTTTATGGAAATTGCTGCAGGATTTTATATCAGCAGTGAATTTCATTATTACTATTATTAATAATAATCTATTAATTTATAGACAATAGTACTTTGCAATTAAGCAGTTGTTTTCTTCTTTTAGATGTGCATATTGAGTAGCCTGCATTATGTGTATTTATGCAGAGAAACTGTCTTCAATTATTTTAAACACTTTTTATAGCATAAGATGAAACTTAAACTGTTGTTAATAAAAAGGAACACCAAGAAAAGTGTTGCTTTCAGAAATACATCAGTATCTCAATAGAGCTAATCAGCTATTAATGCATTTACATTTATTAAATTTTTAAATATTTATAGAATATCTGTGTATTGTATTGAGTATGTATGGCTTGATTTCCAAATAAAAGTTAAACATAGAATTGCTTGTCTAATTGGAGTGCACAGTCCCCACATCTGCACATGCAAATCAGGTAATTGCACATGCAAATTAGCCATCTTGTTTCACATTTCCTCCCTCTGACCTCCCAAGCTACCTGGGAATTTGCAATCCCTGGGTAGTGTAGTGCCATCATAGCTGTCCCTGTGCCATCCCTGGGGCTTGGTCAGCGAAAAGGTGAGACATGGCTGAAGCACTACGGTGCAGCTTGGAGCAGCCTCGAAACTGCTTTAAGTTGCACTGGGGATTGAACTTGGTCCTTGTCCAGTCCCAGGATCAGGATCAACCTATGCCCCAAGCTTCCTCCTGCAGCTGTGTCAGCTTAAGCACTAGAACAGCTGAGGATCTGGCTCTTAGTGTGCAGTTGCAGTCCTATCTTAATTGAAAATCTGTCCCATAATTTTGCGTTCCCCCCCCCCCCGTAGCAAATCACTGAACTACATTAATAGTTTCCCTTTTCTTCTCCTAGACTTATAGTTAAACAGGATGGAACAGCTGGGCAATTTCATATTGGCCTCTAATGTTATTTCTGTAAAGAGTACATGTTTTATCATGACTGTTTCCCAAGGTCAAATACAATCAGGATTTGTAGAGCAATCAAGGTAGCTTCCCCCACGCCACCCCTTCCTTTTGAATGGAATGTGAAGGGGTTATTTTGTTCAGCTTCCAGGGATGTTATATCTTGTGTATTTGGCTATGAGAGAAACAAATCTGTTAAGTGTAAGAGGGTTACATTTGTAGTAATCAAAGAAAATCATGGGCTTCGGGTGGATTAAACAGCAGGAGATTTCAAATCAGCCTGGAGATCACAAAGCAAGCTGAAAAGGAGTTCGCCATTCTAGGCATTACATAGCAACAGTTTCCATAACTGTCAGCATATTCATAGGAGCAATGTCATTATTTCAGCCACAACAACATTCTGAAATTCAAGAGACTATTAGCAATGCACAGAGAATAAACAGAGCAGCCTCTCCTCCCCAAACAGAGAAGCCTCGCTTCCTTGTCTAAGCGCATTTTTCAAATAGGCTCCCACATAAAACTTTCCATCGAAAACATGTTGCAATCCAATTATTATTTTAATGTTTATTTCAAACATGAACAAAACTTTTAAGAGCATTTGGCACCAATGACATTCAAAGATACCCTGGGTACATTTCAAGGAGGAAAGTTTTCAATTTATGTTACTATTATTTATCCTGATGATTTAAGTTACCCTGCTGCTATGTTGTGTGCACAAGAATAGTAGTGGCTTTTGTCAAGACGTAAGTATAATTAGCTGGAGATTGAATATTGGGATGCAGAAAGTAACTTGAGCAAAATCTGCAGCTCTTTGCTGTCAAAAGGCCACCATCTTGGGTTTTACAGGAAGCTTGTGACATTGTGTTAAACATTAGCACTGATCTAATATTTTGAACAGAAGGAGAAATCTGAAGAAATCTTTGTGAAACTCTGCATGGTCTGTCCCAAGCCAATGTACCAACTAATGCTTAGAAACAATAAAAAGGGCCCTAGGTCTTAAATGGTGATAAGATAGATAAATAAAACAATAGCTTCTCTTGAAAATGTAAGACAAACAAGTTCATAGTATGACACAGACATGTGTAAAGAGTACCTACCATATTACAATATAGAAAAGCAAGTCCATTGTGGGCTTTAGCTCCAGCTGGTATGGAGCAATGTAGTTATGAACAAAAAAGCAAGCTCCAGAACTCCCAAACAAAATCAAATAAAGTACCATCAATGATGTGCCTGCTCATTGCTAACACTGATACTTTAATGGAACTACAGGATCATTAGGAATTAAAGGGGCACTGATGCTCTCACAAGGTCATCAAATCCAGCTCTTGACTTTTTTGTCAGGGTCCTAAATTCTCTTTCCATAATGTGCACTCATCAGAGTGTAATGTGAAGGTGTCTAATGATCTCAGAGGAGTTAAAGCTAGAAAGTACCCAAGTCCCATTCCCCCCACCTTTTTTTTGGCAGGTCTTTAAAATGCAGCTTTGTATCCACTTCTGCTTGCCATGAGCTCACATGCAATTTAATACCACCAGGTAGGGTACCTGTGCTCCCCTGAGTATGTGAGTGCTGCAATATTAATATGGCCAGTCATGCTGAATTCAACACAGTTGTTAAATAATATAGTGGAATCTTTTCAGCAAGCTGGACAGTTATTATTAGGAGCCGATCAAGCTGTAATAGCCTGTGTTAGTATGGGCAGAATGAAAGTGGAGCAGTTACATCAGTGGAAACTCAAGTGCATATGTTCTTGGTTCAAATAATGCTTCCCAATTGTGATGTTAGACTTCTAAGGCTAATCTGCTGGCATTGAAATGTATCCCTACTAGTCTGGAGAATACTGTTAAAAACAATGTATATTTACTCTTTTTAATAGGTTTTACTTCCCACAGAGTTATTTCCATGCTCCCAACTTTCATATAAAACATAAACGAATAATATTTTTCTATCACAAATGTAATGTTTTCCGACATACCGCAGAAAGTTAGTTTTGCAGTGTTGGTCAAATAAAGTTTATTGGCATACACTAGTTTATTATTTTTTCATAATAATGTGGTGTTCTGTTTCCCTTATTGCTCCTTAGCACTCCCAGTTATAACTATGCTCCCAACCCAGACAAGCACTGGATAATGAGGTATACTGGTCCCATGAAACCTATTCACATGGAGTTCACCAACATGCTACAGAGAAAGCGCTTACAGACACTCATGTCCGTGGATGACTCCATGGAGACGGTAAGATTGGTGGTCATTTTTTCAAACCCAGCAGGTACTTGTTTCTTGAGTTAAACTCCAAAATGTTTGTGCATTTTAAAAAAAAAAATAGTATATTCCTGCTCTGCATATAAGCTAAGCACTGCCAAGCTAAACATGGCTTCTGTTTATCACTACCTCCGAACTGACAGCTCTCCCAGATTCTCTGGTTTCGTGGCATTGTTGTTCCAAGTAAAAAACGAGCATAATGTAAAGTCCAAAAGCTAGCAGAATGTTTCCAGATACCTACTGCTGTCCAGTTAAAGAAAGAAAAATGAAACATGAAAACAAAAATTGTAAAGCATGAATTTTTAAAAAATTTGATTTACATTAAAAAGCGTCAAGTCTCACCATATACTAGCTGGAAACTAATAATCCCAACTGCGGGCATAGTGCACTCCTGCATTACTGCCTCTTTGTCCAAAAAACTCCAGTGAAATTAATGGGGTTACATCAGGGCGGAACCGGAGTAACTGGAGTATCTCAAAAGGACTTGGGTGCCCAACTGCCACTTTAGGTGCCTAAATCCAGAAACAGGCCCCACTGGGATTCAGAGAGCCCCCACTCAGCTGGCACCAAACCTCAGATTTGGGGCTCCTTCAATCGCTCATGTTGAATTGTTCCATTGTGAATAAATCATGAATGAGTCACTGGGCCAGAGAGAGAGTAGGCAAGCCTGAGACTGACTCTGCAGCCTTATGGTTAGAGCACTCACTTGTGAGGTGGGGGACACCCAGGATCCAGCCCCCCTCTTTCAATGACTTTTTAAATTGTCCAAAGTGGAACAGTTTTTACATGCAAGACTGAGGGAGCCCCACATCAGAATATCCCACAACTCAGTGGTTAGGGCACTCAAATGAGAGGTGGCAAAGCCTTGTTTAAATCCCTTCTTCCCCTCAGGCAGAGGGAGGCTTTGAGCTGGATCCCAGGTGAGTACCCTAACCACTGGGCTGAAAGTTATGGGGGAGCTCATCTTCCTCCCCTCCCCTCCACCCCCCATTTAAGTACTCTCTGAGAGGGGTGAGGCTTAGGCATTTCTCCCTCTCCCCCCCTCCCCCGGCATCTTCCGTTGACTAGCTTACGTGGGGAGCTGCCTAGCGTGCTGGCTTTTGTGAATCCCATTCTGAGGTTCCCGTTTCTCCGCATTCATTGTACAGTGAACCTAGGTGCTTAACTCAGGCTTTGTGAATTCCAGTGATTTTTCTAAGTGCCTAAAAGTTAGGCATGGTGAAACTCAGCATTGCCACAGTTAAGTTCCTTTGTGGCACATTGATTACATATATTTTAAAAAACACAGGCAGACTTTCTAGATTGCCTGAATTATGTAACAATAAGATTCCAGAAATCTCACAGTGCAAGCTGTGTGTCAGTGGGCCTTGGAAAGGAACTTATGCATCAGCTGGTAGCTACTGTGGAAAAAGGATGGGTTTGTTTCAAAGTGCAGAAAGGCTAATCTTGAAGGTATTACATTTTACAGCTTCATGTCTCCTGGAAATCTTATCCACAAAAGATAACAATAAAGGGAGTCCAATAAGGCAAGGATGAGATTTATCTGTTAGTAATGTATTATAATTACTAATAATTAATTGGGCATAATAACCCAGGAAAATATGTTCTGTCCTTGTAGCTAACAAATATGCTGTGGTGGGTCAGACACCAGTTTTAGAGAAGACATGTCACAGAGTCAACTGCTAGCACCAATGTATTTAGGGTCTGCTAGCTAGCAAGGTGGTTTCACTCCTGATGATTTTGCTGGGTGTACATTTCACTCCAGACTGAAACTTAATCTTTTGTAGTTTTAACCACAATTTTTAAGTGAAATTGTATGTACCTAACATCCCTTAAAATGTCTGTTCATATTTTGAGTGCATGGCAGATATCAATGGCTCTAAGAGGTCACTGTGGCTTATTTAAACAAAGATTGCAGTCAAAACATTGATATAAATTTGTCTTTACGTGAGTCTATACCATTTCCTCATGGAACATCAGACACATTGATTCAGGCTACATCTCAAAAAGGGAGTCACATTTTATCTTTAACATTTTGTCCATATTATCACATACAGGTCTGTCGCATCTTAGGCGCATTTAACATGTGCGATTTCAGCTTTACGCAGTCGGCAAAAACAAGAAGAAAAAAACCAAAAAGAGAAAAATAACAATTTAAATACTGTTTCTGTAGTGCGGGCGATTCTGCCCGCCATTACACTCAATGTAATTTTGACTATACACGGTTTTCGCTTTATGCGCTGACCGCGGAACGTAACCCCAGCATAAGATGAGACAGACCTGTACTATACTGGTCTGACTTCATTTACTCTGGGTTCACACTGATGAAATTTCCTTGACTCCAGTGCAGTTTTTCCTGATACACACAAGCGTGAGAGCAGAATCATGCCCATATTTTCTAATCACAGATCTCACATGTGGGACAGGGAATGACATTACCAGAAAGAAAATCTGCTGTAGTACCACGTTGCTAAATCCACATGAGATGACAGAAACTGACTAAACCTTGAGGATGAAACGTCATGTGATGACTGGTCATTAGTGCTGTGCATTGATACCCTTCAATATTCACCTAAAGAGGCCCATTTAAGCCCCCTAAAAACAGTAGGATTCAGAGTTAAGGTTGAAACACTTAATTCACCAGATAGCAAGAGTGAATGGCAGTATCTGCTCTTTAGTTGGGAGAGTTTGCGAACATTCTCTGTAAATGGGACTCATTTGAATGGTGCCCAAATGGTTGAGTGGGATTTAACTAAGTATTAAATAAGTGTGAAATTCTAAATGGTGTCATTTTATTAAGAGAGTTTGCCAAATACAAATTTAAAAAAGATAAAGGGCTAGAATTTCACAAGAACTCAGTATACAACAGTTCCCATTTAGGCACCTAAATAAGTGGCCAGAGTTTGAAATTTCCAATGGAAAATGCCGGGTGCAAAGTACTTTTGAAAATCTAATGGAAGCTGAGCTTTTTGAAAGTCTGTCCTGAAATGCGTAGTCACTATTTTCATTCAGTAAAGTATTATTCTATTGCTTTTTAAGTATTTATAGATTGTTCTTTCAAAGAAAATGGCCACCTCTTTTAATCAGGATAGTTGCTTAATGAGGGTGCTTGGATGTCTATTGGGATGTCCTAGTTAAGAACATCCAACTCTGTTATACAGTATATATGTGTACACTTTTATGCACAGAATTATTTCAAATATTATTTATACTGTGTTATTTAGTGCAAAAATATTCTTTTTTTCCCCCCAGATTTATAATACACTGGTTGAAACAGGTGAACTGGACAATACCTATATAATATATACAGCAGACCATGGCTATCATATTGGGCAGTTTGGACTGGTGAAAGGGAAGTCCATGCCTTACGAGTTTGATATCCGAGTTCCTTTTTATGTGCGAGGTCCGAATGTGGAGGCCGGGTCCCTGTAAGTCCTTGTTTTTCAGCCCCTGTATTGTTTTTGGTTTATTGGTCTGATAATCATGATTGATATGCAAAGGAATGTGAGGTCAGTGGCCATGTACCAGGGGCTTAAAAGCACATGCAATGAAGTACAACTGTGCAATCAGATGGAAAAAATGTGCTGAGTTTGAGACAGAGAAAGATAGAACCTTTGTTTTATCAGCTCATTGGGTTTGATAGTTAGGGGAGTGTGTAGTTAACGTCCTCTGAGTATACCAGTGCAGGCTTTGCATGGACATAAGAGATTAGGCACATCCCTGAGCAATGGGTAGGTCAGAAACTGCACTGCCCCAGGAGGCATTGTGACTCAAAGGCTAGGTCTCCACTTCAGCAGGCATAGCTATGTCAGTCAGAGGTGTGATCCTGACGGACGCAGTTGTGTCAACAAAAGCCCCAAGTGTCGATGCAGCTATACCAGCGAAACTGTACACTTTTACCAGTATAGATTATTTTGGCTGGGGATGCGGGGCAGAAGTGGGGCAGAGAAAGCTGGAATCAGCTATACCAGAAAAGCAGTGTTGCTGCTCTAAACTGCGCCCACTAGGAGTACTTTGCTGGTATATTATACTGGCAAAGCGCTCCTAGTGTAGACCTGGCCTTAATGAAATTTCTGCATCATAGTTCCTCTCCTGCTTCCTTCTTGCCCTGTGGGTTTAGTAATTTGCTGTTATCTGTACCAGCCATGAATTGACATCCTCTGCACTCACTCAGCTGCACTGGCCTGTGAGTGGAGAGATAGAACCAAGTTTCTGCCAATTCCCTGCCCTCCCTGGTCACTTCCTACATGATTCAAGGACCGTAGCCCATTCTAGGATATAACCGGTTTTTTACGGACCCAGGTCCCTTGCCCAGGTGAGTGGCCCAATTCACCATGTAGCCCTGTGGCTTGCATTCAGTCCACGATTGGTGTGATAGTGCATAGAAATGCCGTGTCATTTCTTCTGTTCATTTCAGTCAGACTCTAGGCCATGATATTTGCCAGGTAACCTTTCTTTATATGTTCACTGCCACTGTAGATAGTTATCAGAGAGGAATTAAATGATAGAATAGAGTCGCTATGCTTTCCTGTTTCAGCTTGTAAAGAAAAATGAACATAGTATTTTCCATATATGACAGCTACAGAAAGTTTTCCTTTGTTTATCCTTTGGGATTACACAGTTAAGCTGTTTGTCAGTGACATACGAGAATGCAGAATATGACTGTTAATTAAAAAGGTAGCTTTGATCAGCTAAGAAATTATGTAAATATACTTTCTAAGCAATTATTTTAATAGCAAATGTTTTCACTTAAGTAATGATTTTGGACAGAGTGCCATAATTTGCTGCCTTTTATTTATATCAATGTGCATGTTTTAGCATAATTACCACATATAAAATCTTCCTCCCACAAGTTCTTTTTCCCTTATACTACAGAGGAAAAGCTGTAAGCAACTAATATTAAGAATGTAATAGAGTAGCAAATCTCTTTAAAAATATCTTAAAGGTTTTATTTAGTGTGATTAAATTCATAGTATCAAAAAAAGGCAAGAAAGTTTTAAATACTGTAGGTGTCATGCCAAGAGATTATTTGAAAGATAATACTTCACAATGGCAACACGATGGCCTAATTTTCAGAGCTGCTGAGCAGACAACTCTGTGAAAGACATGGATTTTAAGAAGAGATCTGGTGGAGTGATATGTCTGTGGAGCAGGGGCACAACCAGAATTTTCATAAGGAAGGGGCCCAGAGCTCTTCCTCCCCTCCGCTCTGCCCCCACCGCACCCTTTCCCCACTGCCCCCACGCCCAGTCTCTAGTGTTCCCCCTTTTGCTCCCAGTCCTGAGCTCTCGCAGGTTGCCCCCACGGTCAGCCACATGCTCTTCTCCCACCACCACCACTGCCCCGCACCCGGCTCTGAGCTCTCCTCCCTGTACAGAGCACTTACCCAAGGAGCTGTTCAGGCTGACAAGCATCATCCCCACCAGAGGCCAGGCTGTTCTGGGAGCCCCAGGCCCCATTCTCCTTCTGCACCCCCAGGAATCACTAAAAGCCCAGATCCAATCTCTCTCTCTCTCCGCCCCGCCCCTCCGGCCCTTCTGGGGATTGGACGTTCTGGTGCCCCCTGCTCCACTTCTCTCTAGGGGATGGGGTGCCCAATGCCCATGGACACTGGAAGGACTGCAAAGGAGGAGGGCCCAAGCAGGTTCATGAGGTTGCAGTACCGTCACATTTGGACTGGCTGCCCTTCCATCAGGGTGGGGTGGCTGGGTCAAATTTCCAGCTCTGGTCAGGTGCTAAGGTGGGGTTCTGGGCTCCCTTCCTCCGCTCCCACTTGTGCCCCTGCTGTACAGAAGGAGGGGAGGATGCATGGGGAAATAGAAGGCTCTTCCAAGCTTTTGAGGTGGTATGAAGGAGGAGGTGTGAAGCCATGAGTGCGGGGAGGAGACCAAAGGAGCAGTTAGGGGAGAGAGGCGTGGGAAGAACATAAGGCACAGGAAGAAGAGTGGGTATGAAATGAGAGATGAAGATCCAGAGACTCCATGAAGTGCACTGGGGACTTTGCTATTGATTTTAGGTGTAAGGTGCTTAGATAGTACAGTGATGGAGGACAGGGTATAAAAACCATAAGATAGATAGAGGAAACCAAGCCCGTATCACTTGGAGCATTGACTGGAGAGGTTGTGTTAAGATTGTGCAGCCTTTTTCTGCATTAAACAGGGCAGGCCTCAGCACACTCCTGCTTACATATATTGGAATGTTAGCACCATTGCCTCTCTACTACTAAGCCCTTTCCTTTCCATTCCAAGGGAGGACCCTTTATGGTGTTATATTGGGCTCCACAGTAGGTTATCTAGGTAGTAGGGTTAGTACACTTCTACCCCGATATAACGTGACCGGATATAACGCGGTAAAGCAGCGCTCCAGGGGGTGGGGCTGCGCGCTCCGGCGGATCAAAGCAAGTTTGATATAACGCAGTTTCACCTATAACGCAGTAAGATTTTTTGGCTCCCGAGGACAACGTTATATCGGGGTAGAGGTGTATGTCTTGAAGCTCCCTTTGGCTCTGATAATTAGGTAGGAAGGGGGGAGGATCTGTGGGTTGCCTCAGTCTTAATATTGCTATTTCCTTTTGAATTTCCTTTTAGTCTGGTGATTCAGATGCATTTTAAATCACTAGTGAATGACGCCTCACAGAACCTTCCCATTGGGTTTTCTGTTTGAATACCAAGCTGAATAGTCAGTCTTTTTAATCTCTCCTCATATGGAAGTTATTCCATCCCCCTAATCATTTTTGTTACCCTTGTCTGTACCTTTTCCAATTCTAAAATATATTTTTTGAGATGGGGTGACCAGAACTAAACGCAGTATTCAAGGTGTAGGCGTACCATGGATTTATATAGTGGCATTATGATATTTTTTGTCTTATTATCGATCCCTTTTCTGATGGTTCCTAACATGATGTTAGGTTTTTGGACTGCCACTGCACATTGGGCAGATGTTTTCAGAGAACTAGCCACAATGATTCAAAGATCTTTCTTGAGTGGTAACAGCTAATTTAGACCCCCATCATTTTGTATGTACAGTTGGGATTGTTTTCCAGTTGTTACCTAGGGTTTTCAGAACCCACAGCAGTGGTAACTTAACTGTTTCACTCCAGGGGGTGTTAGGAATGAATTAATGGGAACACAGCTCTCTGGCTGATGAAAGATTAATACAAGTAAGCGTGCTCTTATCTAAAACTACAGTTTATTAGATTTAAGCACACACCGATGTATGCAATAGGTTTAGAACATCCCATATATTTATCTAAATACTGGGACGGTATTGAGTAATTGACAGCAGGTCCGCAGTGGCCAGTTGCTTACCCACCGGGGAGAAAAGGTGTCAGAAAAAAGTCTCTCTCAGGATAGCTTCAGAGGACTTCTCCAAAGCACACTATATTATCTAGTCCTTTTTATAACTACACCTCTACCTCGATATAACGCTGTCCTCGGGAGCCAAAAAATCTTACCGCGTTATAGGTGAAACCGTGTTATATCGAACTTGCTTTGATCCGCCGGAGTGCGCAGCCCCGCCCCCCTGGAGCACTGCTTTACCACGTTATATCCGAATTTGTGTTATATCGGGGTAGAGGTGTATTACAAAACACAAAAATCATAGTGACCCCTACTGGGTCATCACTTTTCCTACCTTTCAATAAACTATTTATCAACAAACATTCCTAACAGTCTTAGTCATAATAAACGTCTATATCAAAGACGCCCAAATTCAAGGTTCTCGTCCACTTATCCTCTTTCAGTCTCAATTTTTGACTTTTTCTCTTCCCTCCTCCCATTCTGTTTAGCAGAAACTGCAGCTAGTTTTGACCTTGCCTCCAGAAACCCTGCTTTCAAATTAACCCTTAACTATGTGATGTTCTATTAATTCATGGTGGCTGAATGCACATAATATGATTGCAATTGGCTTAATCACATTCTGGGGTACATGCACCCCTCAAATCCAGGGTAACACAATATGCTTTACTTTGCATTTATCAACATTGAATTTCATCTGCCGGTTTGTTGTCCAGTCTCCCAGTTTAGTGAGATCCCTTTGTAACTCTCTTCAATCTGCTTTTGTTTAACTGCCTAGTGACACTGGATGCCTGGCTGTATCAGTACTTTGCGGAATGGAGAGGCTGGTATATGGGATGGCTCTGTTATTACATTTGAACTTTCACAGTTGGAGCTATTCTGCTGTATTTTCCTTTTGCCTCCATCTTATCTATCTTTTGTCTCTCCGTTCCTCTCACACACTCTTAATTATAATAACCAACCGTTAGCAGTTCCCTTTGGGTAGTGCGACAGGATATTTCTTCTCTACACTCGTTCTGTGTAACAAACAGTTCAGTGCCATTGGCCCAGATATTTGTTTTTGTGATGTATGTTGAAATAGCCAAAGTGTGTTCTATCTGCCAGGCTTTATTTTTAATAAAATCATCACTATAGATGACTTACATTAATTCTCTAAGATAGCAGAGGAGTTTTTATCGTGTGCTTTTTCACATTTCAGAATAGTGTTGAGCCCTTCCTTTTACTCATTAACTTATTTTGCTTTATTAAACCATTTTTCATATTCAGTCTGAAATGCTATTGCTTTAGAACTATATCTTCATATTAGCCTCTCTTGGGGTTATGCACCTGGGGGTAATTTGAATATTGTAATATTGTATATGTTAATCCCTTTCAATACCCGACTTGATTGGATAATATCTTCCTTTGTTCTGTGCTGATGTCATAGATTAAGCTTTTTCAGATCCCATATTTGAAAAGGGGCTGGGGTTAAGGTAGTTGTTCACAATTTCCACAAAGATTCTCTAAGCAGGGTCTTTATATATTTCTTTCAGGAATCCTCACATTGTATTGAACATTGATCTTGCTCCTACAATTCTAGATATTGCAGGCTTGGACATTCCACCTGACATGGATGGTAAATCCATTCTAAAACTGCTGGATTCTGAGAGACCAGTTAATAGGTAAAGGAAAGAAGTTTCTCTCTCTCTCTCTCTCTCTCTCTCTCTCTGTATCTGTGTGTCTGTGTTCAGCCATCTGCAGATAAATTTAAGGGGAAACCGAATGAATTACAGATATAGACTAGACATGGTTCACAGGAAAAATCTACAGACCTGTTCAGCACTACTTAACTGACTTCAATTTTTTAGTTGGCCAGATCAATATATTAGCTATATGGTATTTGCCTTCCTGATAGCAAAACATAATGTGTGTGAGAGTGAACTGGCCTTTGATCATGGGGATGTTTCTGTTTACATGAGTTACAGATTTTAAATGTGTCTGTGGCATCATTTATAGCTATGTCTTTTAAACAAAGCTTTTATTATTGTTTAAACTGTAAAAACTAATTGTACGTCAGTGCTTTATATAAAGTCAAACTTTGTTGTTTATATTGTTATATTGGAAATACACAATTATTTTCTGAGACATACCCTCAACACCTCCACCTGAAAAAGCTGGGGGGAGAGGATTCACATGGGTGCTTGTGACTGACAATAGTTTCAGGAAAAAGCGACTGGAGGAGGAGAGAGGGAGTGGGGAGATGTGTGCTTGTGGTGGAGGAGAGCAGGTGGGTCAGGAAAGGGCTTTTGTCAGGGCAGGTGGATGGTTTTGCAAGTAAGGCACTGAACTGGGATCCAGAAAATCTCGATTTAATTACACACTTCCTTTGTGACCTTGGGCAAATCACTTAATCTCTCAGTGCCTCAGTGGTTTTTGTATAGAAACCGTGACTATAGTCTGTGGCTCTATTGTGGATTTTGTCCCCATGAGAACGAATCTGTCCCATATTCCTTCGTGATTAGCACTGACAACACATCTGTCTGTTTTATACAGTTACACGTTCCCACGGGAGAAGCGGGTTGTGTTTCTGGAGGAGCAATGGGGAGGAAGGGAGGAGAGGCTGGTTTTCATGAGAATTTTGTTTTTATAGGTTCCATTTAAAAAAAAAGATGAAGGTGTGGAGAGACTCATTCCTTGTGGAGAGAGGGTAAGGAAAGAGTTAATCACAGAGCCCAGTTGCTCTAAATAGGAGAATCCTGCATGGCTGGAGCCTCCTGTGAAAGCCCATGGCTAAGATCACATCCCCACACAGGTAGTGGCATTGCTGTCATACACCTAATGCCAATAAGTCTACGATAGGAGAGACTGTATGGTAGCTTTGTGCTAGCCCTGGTCCTTGCACACAGCCGGCATATGTGTGCTGTGCATAGGGGGGTTTGGTGGCAGTTCTGGGGTGAAGAGGAATGAATCCTTGCCCTCCTCCCTCCCTGCAAGCCACAGAGTGGGAGCAGCTCCGTGACTGCTATCCCGCACCCTGCATGCGAAGGGGGTGTAAGCTGATGGATCTTCCTAGTTGCAGATCGACTGGCCCTGCCCCCACATCTGTCCTGTCCCCAACTTCTGTGTTCACATACAAGGATGTACACTGACCACTTGCAGAGTATAGCTCCATGGCACCCAGGAGGGTACGGTCGCCTTGCAGTGAAACCAGTACCTCTGCAGATCAGGCTTTTGTGGTCAGCTGGGTTTTTGAAGGGACTGCATCATTTTATGAACACTCCTAGCTAGAGAAAGCCATGAACCAAGCTTCTGCTCTGCGTTTGGGGTCTGGATTTTGAAACTCCTCCTTCCACAAAGTGTGGGATTGTTCTGATTTAGGGTTCTCACGTGTACCCAGCTCTGTTAACTCTTGTAGTTATGCATGCTCTTAGTGGGTTAATCAAATCTCTCACTTTGGGAGGCAGCAGGGGTCACAAAAGGAGGCTTGGTCTCGCCTTCCCCCATTTGCAGGATAGCTCTAGTAGCCTGGTGCATTTTCAAAGCAAATGGGAGAAGTGGAGTGGATTCAGTTTCTTCTGGAGCGTTAGATTGTGGCCACTGGGAGAGGCAGGACACCGACAGGGATGGTCTGAGACACTCTGACAGACCCTGTGTAGTATTTCGAATGAGTCTTAATGGAATACACTGTTTCTTCCCCTCTAGTAAATTACTGCATAAGAGAGAGAATGAGAAGGTGGATGCTCAGGAAGAAAACTTCCTGCCCAAATACCAGCGTGTGAAAGACCTCTGCCAGCGAGCCGAGTATCAGACCGCCTGCGAACAGCTTGGGCAGGTGAGACATATTTACCACACAGTGCAAGAAGGTATATCAAGAGCTAAGTTTAATACCACTTGCAAACTGTGATAACGTCCTTCACCTCATTCTCAATGCCGGCTTATAAATCAAGTGACTCGTTTTTGTGGCCTTTGCTCAGAACTATATTACAGCATTTATGAGATTGACTGGCAGTCAGGAAATTGCTGATTCAAGTGCCTATGTATCGATTCCCAGCTACTGTAAAAGAACGGCCTAGATTATTTTAACATTCTGTTCCTCAAACAGAATGAAGTTCAGGATACATTAGTGTTGAGAATTCACATTGAGCGCCACAGGAAAAATTATTCCAAATGTACATAGCTCCCTTTGCTATGATCTCTTTTTTTTTTAAATTTGAATTTAAATATACTAACATAAAAAAGCCTAATCTGTGCTTCATGTGCCCCTACCACTAATACAAATATACCATGAAAACCATAGCTTGCATACACAGTTACCACGACTGCATGTGTTAACTGTGCCCAGGTCTAAACTAGCGGGGGGGGGGGTGGACCTAAGATACACCACTTCAGCTACGCGAATAGTGTAGCTGAAGTCGGTGCATCTTAGGTCGACTTACCTGGCCGTGAGGACGGCAGCGAGTCGATCGCTACCGCTCCCCCGTTGATTCTGCTTCCGCCTCTCGCGAGCTGGAGTTCTGGAGTCAATGGGGAGCGCGATCGGTGATCGATTTTATCACGTCTACACTAGACGCGATAAATCAACCCCCCGATAGATTGATCACTACCCACCGATCCGTCGGGTAGTGAAGACCTGCCCTGTGTGTGAGAATGAATGCTTAGCTGTCTGATTGGTCAATTGTGCCTGTGGTTTCTATGACTGTTACGTAACTCTGCTATGCAAATATGAAAATGTTCACAGCCCAGACCCAAATTACATAGGACAAGCTCAGCAAGTGATTATAGTACACCACTAGGAACAGAGGGCATATCCTCAGCCCCATATAAGGTTTTTGCCCCAGAGTGGTGCAAAGGTATCGCAAGCCTGTCCTAAATAGGATTCCGGCAGTGTGGGGGGGAAACTTCAGCTGGTGGAAAGCTGACATAGCTGGCTCTACACCATTCCTTCCTGGTGTAGAAGCCAGAAGGGGCCGGGGCCAGGGCGCAGTTCTTCTAGTAAGTTTCACCAGAGTAATAGCCACTAGGGGGCCAGTATGAGTCGGTACATGTTACATCAGCCCTGTGGATGCTTTAACTTGCACTAGGGGGCAGTACTAGGATCAGGAAGGACAGTAAAATGTAGTGTAAAGCCACCCTTAGCCACCTCCTCCCCTACTGCCAGCTGCACCAATCTTGTGCTCAGTGAACATGGGAATTGACCCATAGTTTTTCAGCTGTTTGGATCTGACTCAGATGATCAGACACGTTCAGTAAGAACCTTTCCCAGAGCTGGTTTTCCAGGCTTCCTTTTCCTCCTGTGGCTTCCTTTTTAGGTCTAACTGCATGAACGATCATATTCCTCTCTTTTTCAAAGTCCAAAGTACCAAAGTCTAACAGGTATGAACTTTGGTGCAGCTGATTATTGCCATCATTTCTTTTGAGCTGGCACTCCACATGAGTAGGAACAAATAGTGGATATTTAAAGTTGTCAGGCTCTTGAAGAAGTCAGAGGGAACATTAGCTATTTCTGTTACAAAGTTTCTGGGGAAACGTAGCTATTCTGTTCCCATCACTATGTATCCTGCGAGGGCTGTTTCAACTTCTTTCTTGTGCTGTTCTCTTCCCTGTGGCTTGGAACTTTGTAGTAGGCATTGAGGGGTCAAGATTTTTCACATAAGTTCAGATAGACACTGGAACTGTCTCCTTGTAAGGAGTTACATAGCCGCATGCAGGCTTTTTTCCCTGAAATTACTGCATGTCACTGTCCTTGGTGGGGGTCAGTCTCTGGACTGTAACACACATGCATGTGCACACATTTACATTTCTGGGAATAGTAAAATACCTTTGACATCAAGCAAAAGTGAGAAAAGGGGTCAGATCTCTACCCAGAATTCTCGGTAAATTGCAGAGGAGAGGTGTGACACTGGGACATGGGTTTGCCACGTCCGTGTAGTCAGAAAGGGAAATAATTGTTTCTGCATTTCAGTAAGATGTAATTGGAAGTGATGGGATGATATTGAGCAAAAGAGAAATTTTTAAGTTGGACATCTGGAAAAATTGCCTAACAGTCAAGTCAGTTAGACTCTGGGATGCTTTCCCCAGGGAATCTCAATCCAGTCAGCCCTTGCTGTAAAGAACATGCCCTAGTTCTCTGTCTAGACCAGGGGTGGGCAACCTATGGCACGTGTGCCAAAGGCGGCACGCGAGCTGATTTTCAGTGGCACTCACACTGCCCGGGTCCTGGCCACCGGTCCGGGGGGCTCTGCATTTTAATTTAATTTTAAATGAAGCTTCTTAAACATTTTAAAAACCTTATTTACTTTACATACAACAATAGTTTAGTTATATATTATAGACTTATAGAAAGAGACCTTCTAAAAATGTTAAAATGTATTACTGGCACGCGAAACCATAAATTAGAGTGAATAAATGAAGACTCGGCACAGCACTTCTGAAAGGTTGCCGACCCCTGGTCTAGACAGAAAGTGCAGTGGGAGATGAACGTGTTGTCTATGGGCAGAATTTGTCCCTAAATATGGGTGCATCTAAATTACTTCAGAATGAAGCAAGACAAACCTTGAAGGGGGCATATTATTATTTGTTTGGTGCTGTTGATGTAGACAGCCCTACACGATAGGTAAAATGTGCCAAATGCATAACACATCCCAATCCTGAGAAGTTTAAAGTGTAGGTGCAGTAGTTACAGTACAAACACAGGGCTCTGCTACACAAACAGTTAGTTTGCAGCAAGCTGGGGTGTCCATCTACCCAGCACTAGCTTGCTGCAGACCAACTGTCCATGTGGACCCTGCTGCCATGCATTAACAGTTCATTTACGTTGCTTTGATCTAGTCATCTTTGATTTGGGACTAGATCAAAGTGAAGAGGACTAGATCAAAGCAAACTAATGAAGTGTTAGTGTGTGGCAGCAGGGTCCACATGGACAGTTAGTCCACAGCAGGCTAGTGCCAGATAGATTCACACCCCAGCTTGCTGTGAACTAAATGCTCATGTAGACAAGCTCACGGTCCTGGTGCCATAAGGTGGATTCCCAATGAGAGGTTGAGGGCATTTAATACTAAGCAGCTCATAGTAGCCAGAGTGCTTCATAGAATAGGTGGATTTTTTCAGATCCTATTTTAAGGATGGAGGGATGTAGCTTGGTCAGGATTAGGGCCTTGATCAAAGCCCACTGAAATCATTGGGAGTCTTTCACTGAATTTTGGACCAGGCTGTTACTAAGAAAGATGTTCCAAGCACAGAGGATAGTAGGAAAGGTGGTAGAAAGTCTGGAGTAGGAGAAGGAGACAAGAGAAAAGCTAGAAGAGAAGCACAAGCAGATCATCAGGACCAGGCGGGAGGAGTAAGAGAGGAGGAGGATGGAGTTCTGGGTGGAGGGGAGGTAAGGAGAGTGTTGAATGCAAAGTGGAGAGCTTATAATTCTCCTTTGTATACACAGCTACCATCAGTACAAATAGAACCTTCCTCCAGTCCCTGCAACCCTAAACTGTTAAGTCATTTCTCCCTGTTACAAAATTCTCCTTGGACTGTAATCAGGTTAATAAGAGGGCACTGAGACCATTTGTACTGTTAAAACCCCTGATACCAACTCCCTCTTGTGGGGGGTTTGGGTTGACACTAGTGAATGCAAATACCCACAGAGTGCTATGGGAATGTGTGTAGCAGCCTTCCAGGTTTTCTTTTGCAGCTAGTGTTGCATTAGTTACATCCAACAAAGAACAACTGTATCCCCAGATGAAAGAACGGTTCAGAATATATATTCAGAGATCTAAAGAGGGGATGAGCTCTTCTTTCCCACATGAAATAAAAAACATTTATCCTAACACCTAATGGTTTGCACACAGTTTCTTTCTCTTCGTTGCAATTCGGCCTCACAGTCTATACTGACTAGGTAAGTGGAAGCTGACCCACTTTTATCTCCTGGCCTGCATTAATGTGCTTTTGTGGAAGCCAATTATGATATCAGCATTGCTCTGTGGAGTAATCCCAGCAACTCCTCAGTATCATCATAACAGTTGCACAAAGAACTCCATTTAAGTAATTGCACACATTTGCTTAGCATGTTTCACCCACTCCGCTAGAAGATCACTAGAGTGAATCTAGTCCATGCCTTTAAAAAATAGCGCATTTCCTTTTTAAATAATGTGATGTGAGATAATTGTGTTTAACCATTTGCTAAGAAAAACAGATGTCTGAGTTTGCAGTATTTCTTCTTCATACCCTGCTCTTTCTTTGTTGTGCTACTTGTTATGGCTCAAAATGTCTTCGTGTGGGCTTAAAAAGCTTCCTTTTGCACTGCTGTTTTCTCCAGGAGAATTTAGAATCCATCTCTAGTTCCCTCCCACAGAACAGTTCTGCATGTGGAAGGCTAGTTGCTCAGCCCTCCCTCTGGCTGTTTTGTGCTATGCAGGGGGTGCTTTAGATTCCCCTATTGCAGGGGTTCTCAAACTTCATTGCACCGCGACCCCCCTTCTAACAACAAAAATTACTACACAACCCCAGGAGGGGGGACTGAAGTCTGAGCCCAAGGGCTTCAGCCCCAGGCAGTGGGCTTTGACCCGGGCAGTGGGGCTTGGGCTTCAGCTTGGCCCCAGGCTTCGGCTTCAGCCCTGGGCCCCAGAATGGGGTCCCGACCCACAGTTTGAGAACCGCTGCCTATTGTAAGGAAATACTCAGGTGGCATAAAGGTGGCTCTATGCCACTTGCTTCTTGGGCCCTCTTACTTCCCTGGAGTAGAACACGGTCCATGGCAGGCCAGAGACAGGAGCGGTTGTGACCAGGACATGCTGTAGTAAGGTGATCCGTGGTTGGCAGAGCACTCCCTAGGGTTTTATTCCTGTCAGCATAATTATTATGTTGGAGGCTGAACTGGCCCCTGACTGGCCCCAGGATTTGGGAAGTAGAAAAGTGGCTTAGACCTCCCTTTTCCCTCTGTCCCCTGGGTCCTGCAGCCTGGGAAGGGCACATCTTGGCTGGACTTGGGAACTGGACCACAGTGCACAGCATTTTCCTTCAGTAACTGGAAAGAATACACAGTAAGGCATCGATCTGTCTGCCTTTGTGATGCTCTGGCTCTGTTCTGGCTAGCAGAGATGAATCCTGGAAGTTACTCAGGAATCTAGCATCTGTAGCAGTGTAGCATATGCAACCAAGTGAGCTATCAAGCCAGCCAGACTCGAGAGCATTTTAGCAGTACAGTAATCTCCTCTGAAGAGTTTCTGAGATCCATTGTAAGTTATGAGTGCTCAGTGCCTCATAGGATTTGTCCCTTAATATGTGATTAAAACAAGAAATAACTTGTTCACACATTAAAAATAATGAGGCATTGTTGATTGTTTCCAGTCCCTTTAAAATCAGAGATTTCCTAAATGTTGTTTTTCAGGCATTATCTATCTACAGTAACTCCTCACTTAACGTTGTCCCAGTTAACATTTCGTTGTTACGTTGCTGATCTATTAGGGAACAAGCTCATTTAAAGTTGTGCAATGCTCCCTTATAACGTCGTTTGGCAGCTGCTGCTTTGTCCACTGTTTGCAGGATTATCTGGAAGAGCAGCCCCTCCTTGTGGGGATTAGAACTGGGTGGGTCAGCAGCCTCCCTCCCCCCCCTCAGCTCCCCTAAATTCCCTGTAAGGTATGTGGCTCGGCAGCTGCCCAGCAGCAGTTCAGGTGGCCCTCCTCCCACTGCTGTGCTGCTCCTGCCCTGCCCTCTGCCTTGGAGCTGCTCCCGGGAGCTTCCTGCTTGCTGGGGGAGGGGAGAAGGGGGGAGAGGGGTGCTGATATCAGGATGTCCCCCTGCTCCGTACGCCCTCTCCACAAAGCAGAGGAGGGGGACAGGGCTCAGGCACAGAATGGAGGGAGCTTGCTGGAAGCTGTTGCTTCCTGTCTGAACTGGCTGATCTGCTTAAAAGGGCAACATACTTGAAGTGGGGTCAGTGTACTTAAAGGGGCAATGCACGTCTCTCTCTCTTTCACTCATGCACGCACCCCCCAGCACTATGGAAAGTCAGCACCTGTGCAGCCATGCATGTGCTGTCAGGAGGAGGGAGTGGTGCACTCCAGCTGGATAGCGTGGGCTCATCATCATGTTCAGTTTTTGCAGGGAAGTGTTTGCATCTATTGTGTTTCCTCCCTCCTGCCTCAGTCCATGCTGCCTTGTAGAGTGAGAGGCTACATTAACAACAGCGTATTAACCCTTGAGGGCTCAGCCGAGTGCTAGTTCAACATTTACCAGCAAGGCATTCCCTGGGAAATATCCCACCCTCTGACTCCACCACCTCAACCAAGCTTCACAATCATTCATTGCTGTGTACAATATTAAACTGTTTGTTTAAAATTGTTTAAAACTTATACTGTATATGTTTATAATGTCTTTTGTCTGATGAAAAAAATTTCCCTGAAACCTAACCCCTCCTATTTACATTAATTCGTATGGGGAAATTGGATTCACTTAACATCGTTTCGCGTAAAGTCGCATTTTTCAGGGACATAACGACAATGTTAAGTGAGGAATTACTGTATTTCTTATTGCAGCATATGATCAGTAAGGCAGTGGGGTTGGGAGGAATTATCCCCCGGGTCAGATTGGCAGAGACCCTGGAGGTTTATCGCCTTCCTCTGCAGCATGGGGCACGGGTCACTTGCAGCTTTAAACTAGTGTAAATGGTAAATTCTCTGTAACTTCAAGTCTTTAAACCATGATTTTAGGACTTCAGTAACTATTACTGGATGGGGTCTATTACAGAAGTGGGTAGATGAGGTTCTATGGCCTGCAATGTGCAGGAGGTCAGACTAGATCGGGGTCGGCAACCTTTCAGAAGTGCTGTGCCGAGTCTTCATTTGTTCACTCTAATTTAAGGTTTTGCGTGCCAGTCATACATTTTAACGTTTTTAGAAGGTCTCTTTCTATAAGTCTATAATATATAACTAAACTGTTGTTGTATGTAAAGTAAATAAGGTTTTTAAAATGTTTAAGAAGCTTCATTTAAAATTAAATTAAAATGCAGAGCCCCCCGGACTGGTGGCCAAGACCCGGGCAGTGTGAGTGCCACTGAAAATCAGCTCGCGTGCTGCCTTTGGCACGTGTGCCATAGGTTGCCTACCCCTGGACTAGATGATCATGATGGTCCCTTCTGACCTTAGTCTATGAATCTTTTCTGTTTAGCCAGAAATAGCCCATAATGATATATCCTCTGCCGATAACCATTATATTACTTGTATAGGGTTTTATTGTTGGGGTTTATAGGGGGGAGGGATAGCTCAGTGGTTTGAGCATTGGCCTGCTAAACCCAGGGTTATGAGTTTAGTCCTTGAGGGGGCCACTTAAGGATCTGGGGCAAAATCAGTACTTGGTCCTGCCTAGTGAAGGCAAGGGGGCTGGACTCAATGACCTTTCAGGATCCCTTCTAGTTCTAGGAGATAGGTATATCTCCATATATTATTAACTGTTTCATAGATCCTAGATAACATTTGTACCCCTGTTAATTATGGGATGTGTTTTTGAATCCCTTTCAGTAAAGATAACAGGAGCAAGTTACTGGCCAAAGTCAATATATATAATTCAACAGCAACAAAACCCAACTCTTCAAATACCCTGACACAAATAGCAGTGTGGTGCAGTGGAGAGCAAGCTGAATGGAAAGTCAGGCAATGAAGGTTCTAACCTCAGCTCCATCACTGACCTGCTATGTGACCTGAGGCATGCCACCTCACCTCTCTCTGCCTGTTTCCTCTCCCACCCTTTGTCTTGTCTATTTAGATTGTAAGGTGTTTGGCTTAGGGGTTTTCCTTCATTGTGTTTGTCCAGCACCTAGTTCAATGGGAGCCAGTTGCAGTTGGGGCTTCTTGACATTACCATAATACAAATACTAGTAGTCTTAATAAATTAATTATAGAACTCAAATATTTAAATTCAGACACTGAGTTAAATTTTCATTCATGGTCATGTGTTGATATTGTTGACTGTAGCTAAAGGCTATTTCATTGTGACGCCAAGAAGCCTCCTAAATTTCATCTTCCTGTCTGTAAGTTTCCCTTCATTCATCTTGTAATTTTAAGGTTTGAATTATATGCAGTGCTTGATGAAGCTGAATTTGAGCTCAGAGCCTACTGGTCAGGAGTTCCACAAGTAATCAACCAGTGTAAGAGAATAGAATCCAAACAGAATGAAGAGCAGGAAGTATTATTTCTGTACTGATTATTTGGAGGAAAGGAAACTCGATTCATCCTTTGCTGATAGAGAAATTGGTGGGAGTGCACAGGAGAGCAACAATAACAACAACAACAAAGATAAAAGGTTTGGAAAATAAGACCTGTGAGGAAAGGTTAAGGAACTGGACATGTTCAGTCTGGAGAAAAGATGGCTGAGGGAAGAGATAACTGTCTACAGGTATCTAAATAGATGTTAGTCTGTTAGTCTATAAGGTGCCACAGGATTCTTTGCTGCTTTTACAGATCCAGACTAACACGGCTACCCCTCTGATACTAAATAGATGTTGTACACAAGACAGACCAATTATTTTCAATCAGCAAGGACAGAATAAGAGGTAATGGATATGAGAGAGAGCAGGGAAAATTCATGTTAAGTATTAGGGGAAACTTGGTAGCACTTAGGCAATAGAACAACGTGCCAGTAGAGGCTGTCAAATTACTTATGCTGGAGATATTCAAGTGAAAACTAGAGATGCATGGGTTGTGCATGATTTAGGAATCATTAAATCGGTCCTGCCCAGGAAAGTGGACTAGATGACTCATGCCTGCCTAGCCAGAGGATTTTGCCATATTATCCTGATTAGTCCAACCCACCAGGGAGGAAGGCTTGTGGCTATCTAACTGATCAGAGCTAGAGTTGCACCTTTCACTTTACTGCCTGCTGGGATGTCATCCCTTCCTTCAGCAAAAGAAGAAACCCCTGAGACACACAATGCTGACTTGAGGCTTAGTCCTGAAATCCATGGGCTTCAGGGAGAGTCTCACCTGATAAGGATTGAATGATCAGCCCCTTTTTCTAAAATAAAAACATTGTCAATTGAAAGAGAGATGCACTGAGGAAATAAGCGAACTGCATGAAAAAACCTACTGGGAGGAAGGTCATAGCTATTTATTTCTGATTGGAGCCCCAAGTAATGACTTTGAATTAACATCTGTAATTGCTCTAGTGGCAGGAAAGCTCTGAAGCACAATAATGCAAAACCACTTGATGGTGGTAGGGAATGGGATGGAAATTAAGACTTCTTGATATGAATACAAAATACAGCATGCATCTGCCACTAGGGGGTTACGTGCATGTTAAAAGTGGGTAGCTTCACTGAAGAAGTCCAAGACATTATTGTCTGCATGCGTAAAAGAAAAGTATCTGTTCCTTATACATCTGCTGCTAGATTTGTGTTTTAGTGCCCAACTGTTTCTACATGTAGAAGATACTTTGGGCCTTTGTGGAGTGATATTCTAGGATCACTTTTCCATAACACTGAAATTGCCCATTCAACTGTGGGCTCAGCTTCTCCAAATCATGAAGATTGTGATTAGTACATGTGGGGGGCGGGGCTGGGAGCACTAGAGTATGCCTTGCTAAATAGGTGACAGTGGGCACCGACATAGCTGGTTAACTGGCACTGTTGCCCAATGTGGACAATAGGAATTCCTCTACTACAGCAATATGAAATGAGAAGTATGAAGAGTTGTTAGCCTGATGGCTTTCAGGCCACACTGCAAAAGACTCTTATTTGAATGTGTGTTCTGTGGGAGTGCATCCTCACTGACCTCAGGTCAACTAACGCGTAGGAAGTAACATGAGCTTAAAATCCTAGTGAAGACAGATCAGTTTGCAGTTTTAACACTTATCGGGTCATTCTAAACCCTAGGCTCCCGCACAGCAGGTTGGGATAGACTGTTCACAATGACCTGCTAATTTTTATTAAAACTACAAACTGCCCTATCTTCACTAAGATTTTTAAGGTGTTAGTTACCATGAGTTAGGTAATATGAGTTAAGAACACACTGGATTTTTCCTAGTGAAGACAAAGAAGAGGGAGTGGTAAAAGGGGATGTTTTGCTGCTTGGATTTATAGGCTACATTAACCCATTATTTGTTAATGATTATATTTTATTGCTAGGTGGTCATCATTTGTGACTGTGAGCCTAATTAATCGTTAGGGCACCTAGCACTCTTTGTCTGGGTAGTTTTAATTGTTTAAATGACCCTCCAATCAAATAGATAAAGTTGTACTCCTTTCCCTCAGTGTGAATGTGCTCTGCAGCAGACAGGAATGATGGCAGCTGCTATTATTGCTTGACAAAACAGGTGTCAATGCTTAGAAGCAGGCTGAGGGTGCATTGCAGGATCCATGGGGAGCATGCCACTGAGTTCACACCCACACATCTCTTTTCAGAAGGGAAAAAATAGAGGCAAATTATTTCTGAGCATTTGTGGTTTGTTCTGAACTTCTCTCTTTGGTGCAGTTGTCCAATGTCTGTTTCTAAAGAGTTTTGCTCAGTATCTCCATGCACTTATTCAGCAAATAGGCCTGTTGATTACAAACGTGCTTTTGTAACAGTCTTCCAGTGACTTTCACATCAGCTCAGAACTCCTCTGTGAAGACTTTTAAATGCACCAAATTAAAGTAATTCTCCCAGTTCACATGGAAGGAGAAAGTTGGGAGTTTCTTGCTCTCTTGGTGAGAGATGAAGGAAGAAGAGAATAAATTGTATTGGGGCACACATTGGGGCATTTATATACAGCAGTTACCATCTGGGCATGTTAACTTCCTCATTGCTGAGTCTGTGGAAAAGGTTCTCTTTACTGATACATCATTTTTCTATAGCTGAGTTCTACTAAGCAGGAAATGTAGCTGGTCTGTATATTTTCCAAAACAAGGTTCAGATGAATCAAAATGATTCAAAAGTATAGCTTTCTTCAATGTAAGAGCTGGTATTTAGCAAACTGATTTCTTAATTTAAACTCAGGTAGTTACATTTTATCAGGTTAAGTAATTTTAAAAATACTTACCTGGCAATTTAATCTTCAGAGCTTTTTTCCTCACACACCCTGGGAGGTAAATTTATCCCACTTTTACAGAGGAGGAAGCTAAGGACCCAACCCTGCAAATGCTTAACTTTACAACTCTGAGGAGTCCCATGGGATTCCGCAGGTGCTTAATGCTAAGCAGGTGCGTAAATCTGAGTAAGACCGGGGCCTAGGACACACACAATTTGCCCAAATCCACAAAAGGTGTCTGTGCCCAGGCCATAATTACAACTCCGGAGTCCCTAGCTCCCAGTCACCAGACATGCAACAAACTCTTGAACTTTTAAAAA
The DNA here is from genome assembly GCA_003942145.1 of Platysternon megacephalum. NCBI lineage: Eukaryota > Metazoa > Chordata > Testudines > Platysternidae > Platysternon > Platysternon megacephalum. The sequence continues at coordinate 5,358,765 of QXTE01000079.1, forward strand.
AAATGAAAGCACATATTGAATGTGGAGAAACAAGCCCTGGTTGGCCAGGACTGTGCAAGATCTCTAAGCTCCCTCTGCAATACAAGCACTGGGTTGCTGTTTTCTGCTTCGCTGTTGTACAAATAGTGGTGTAAATTTCAAAGGAAAACGAAAGCTTTGTTCCCAAGCCCCAGAAGCATCTCTCTGTGGGAACTGAGTTATTCTTCCTCATAGAGTGGCAAGCTGGTTGTAGAATATCCTTTCACTTGAGAGCTGCTGCGGGTGTGCGGGTTGTTTTTTGTTTTGTTTTTGTTGTTGTTGTTTCCTTTTGAAAATGTCCTGGAGGCTCAGATCTAGAGAGCCTGTAATAGAGAAAAAGTGGAATTTTTCTCAAGACAAACTACAAGATGAACGGGGGTTTCCCAGTGACAGTAGATTTGGGACAGTAACAGACACACTTCCATGTTTTAAAAATGAGCCCTTTTCTTTCGCTTTATTGCACGTTTGTTGTGTTTTTTTCCCCTTGATACCTAATTCAGTGGTACCAAAAGGCTCTAGAGGTCAATTTTTACAATTTGAAAATGCACGAGGGCTTAAATAGAGATTGGATGGCATGAGATTGTATCCGTCTTCGGTGGAAATTATGACTTTCACTTTATGGTTGTCCAGTCCAGCTCCATTGACTTCAGTGGGAGGTAGATGAAGCCTGAAAGGTGCAGTTGAACACATTTTCCTGATCTTCCCCCAGTGCCAGAGGTCTGAGAGAAGTATTCCTTAAAAAGCTACTGAGATACACACTTGGTCAGGGTGTGCCTACACTGCAAAGAAAAACCCTTGGTGCCCTATCTCAGTTGACATGGACTCAGGGGGCTTGGGCTGCGGAACTAAAAATAGCAGTGTAAATGTTCCTGCTTGGGCACTGAATCCATAGATCTTGGAGTCCAGGCTGTAGCCCAAGCGGGAACATCTACACTGATATTTTTAGCACTGCGAGCCCAAGTCAATTGGCCTAGGCTCTGAGATACGGTGCCTCGGGTTTTTCTTTGCAGTGTAGACATACCCACAGGTGCATAGACTGTGGGAAGGGAGGTGGAGGTCTCAAAGAAGTTGCTTCTCTCCTTGTATTGTGTGGGGTGGGGCTATGATTACACACAAGGTTGCCCTCCTGGACTGATGAAGTAGTATTCTGTCAGGCTGGAGAATGCTGTGATTGGTAGGGAGGGAGAGCATTAAAGGCAATAACTTGCCAGCCTTTTAAAGTTGGGGCTAAACTTCACTCTTCCATTGCCATGGTCCCAAGATTCGTTCTCTCTTTTCTGGGACTGGTCTCCCTGTTGTGGGTTGTTTTGTTTAAAGTCCACAAGGAAACGGGCAGCAGGCTAGAAATTAGGGAGTCCCTCTGCCAGACCTGATAGACTGTGCATTCCAGGTATAAAGGACAATCGTATGGAAGGCAACTGGCCAGTTAAAAGCCTTCTAAATCTTTGATTTATAACTTTGATTGTTTTGTTACATTACGGTAATAAGCCAACTGTCCTCAAGCTAAATAAAGTGCATAGAAAATATGGCAACTCCCTTAATTCTACTCACCCAAAAAGCTTACCTACAAGCAAAATCAAATGCAAAAAACAGAATAAAGAATATATGGGTTGAAAATGGGAAGGTTGCAACAACCAGTGTATTTTGAGTGTAGATAATTTAATGAAATGCCCATTTATCCTGGGCTGTTTTTAGCGTTTGGTGAGTCTGGTAAACGTGTGTTGCAGACATGTTGTTGTGCATTTGCATTTGTTCAGATGTTGCTTCTGACCCAACCTTTTGCAGACCCACTTATATGGAGCTTTATACTTTTGGTAAATCCCTCGGTGACCGCAGTGATGGGCACAGTATTGAAAGATAGTTTTTGCTAATGACTAGCTCTGTCTGTCTCTTTGTATCCTGTCTGTGGCATGGTGGCAGTGTTCTAACAACCAAATGTAACTTGCAGAAATGGCAGTGTATAGAAGATGCCAGTGGGAAGCTCAAGCTGCACAAGTGCAAAGGGATGGCTCACCTGGCAGCCGCGAGCAGCAGCAAGGGGCTCTCCAATCTCATGACCAAGTATTACAGCAGGAAAAGCGAAGACTGCAACTGTGAGGAAAACGAATACAAGCTGAGCCCTATTGGACAGAGAACGAAACTCTTCGCCAAGAAACGTAAGCGACCGCGCTGCCTCTTCTGCCTCTCTGTCATAGAAAAAAGGCTTGCTCTTCGCTCATAGCAACATTCTCAAGCTTGAGTGCCTGATATTAGAGTACCTGGATCCGTATGTAGGCACCCGAATAAGTGATCTGATTTTCAGAGGTGCTGAGTGCCTGCAGCTGTCACTGAAAATCAGGCCACTGATTCAGGTGTACAAATACAGATTTAGGTGTTTAACTTTAGACACCCAATTTTGAAAATGTCCTCAACCTGTGGAACACAAGGATTCTTTGGGAGTAGAATGCTTTGATGCTTTGCCATCCAAAGCAGGACAAAACGGTGTCTTCAGTGGGACCAGGAATTGCCCCTCAGCATTTAGTGACTGTGAATTTGTTTGATCATCCTGTCGGGTGGAGTATGTATTTTATGTACATCCAGAAGCTTCTCTTAGGGATGTGGTTATGGCTATCAGCTCCTTGGATGCATATTGTGGCATGAGAGAAGCCTAATGGGTCTGATTCCCCACTGTCTTCACCTTGTTTACAAATGGAGTGTAAAGCACAGTCGTTTGGATTCGGCAGGGTTTGTACCTATTTGCTCAGGTGCAAAGCCTATACGAGGTGTAAGTCCGTGATGATTCAGGCCCATTGCCTCTAGCCGCTCAAGGTACATTTACACTTCCAAAAAAACCTGCAGCAGCAAGTCTCAGAGCCTGGGTCAGCTGCTCACAGGGCATGTACTATGGGACTAAAAATAGCAGTGTAGATGTTCCTGCTCAGGTTGGAGCCGGGGCTATGAAACCTGGTGAGGAGGGTGGGTCTCAGAGCCCAGGCTTTGGCCCGAGCTGGAATGTCTGTCCTGCTGTTTTTAGCCCCATAGTGCAAGCCACGCGAGCCTGAGTCAGTTGATCTGAGCTCTGAGACTTAGAGCCGTGGGTGGTTTTTGTCAATGTAGGCGTACCCTCAGAATGACTGTGTCAGTAATACACCGACCATTGTGTCTCCTTTTGATGCCTGAGCTGGTGCTGAGGGGAAAAAATCAGTTTTTAATCCATTTTAAAAAAAGAATTGTAATACTAGTGAAGGCACTGTCCTCACAGCTCTGGGGAATAAAATTCTTTATTTATGCATCAGCCAAGAAAGGCAGTCGACACTCATGTGCCTGAGGACCAGCAGGGCGAACTGCTTTGTGCTTTCCTGCAGTCAGGCCTCCTGACCCTACTCTGAAGAGAGCACCTCCAGGTCCTGTCCCCTCTTGATCTCTCTGCAGGCACTGCTAATTAGTTCTAATTGTTTGTGCTTTTAGTGATGAGGACATGTGTCCCAGTGGAGATTTGCACTGCAACCAGTTTGTTGATTTTTATCATTTTTTTGAAAAATAAAGTAGTTTAAAAAATAAAAAATAGAAAAGAAAAGAAAACAAAAAATTCAGCTAATCCACTGAACATCAAAGCAGCTGTGCCCTCAGGGCCTATACATTTTCAAATGGCGTCCATGATGCTATAGCATATGTTTTCTTTATTACATAAACTTTTTCAGAGAAAAAGTATGGATAATGACCCGCACTCTCTTCTACCTCTGCCATGGGTTACCAACAGAGAATGAATCTGGGACCTTCAGCATTAAAAGCCTGGGCCTTTACCATTTGAACTAAAGGAGTAACTCTCTTAGCAGTAGTAGGCTTTTATCCCCTTCTGTGGACCAGCCACTAAAGTGGGGGGACATGTTACATACTAAACCAATAGTTTACAAATGCTTAAAGTGGCCATTAAATACCACAATATTCTACAGCAATGGTACAAATGGTTCCAGGTTACAATAGTTACTGCAGTAATTTATTTTTAATAAGGGTGCGTATCCTCTTTGTTCCAGAAGCTGCTTACTTCTAATGTATTTTCCTCACGCTCAACCAACGGTACCAAGGTTGACTCTTAACCAGAGATTGAATCCAAAGGGGGTGACTCCATTTCTAGTTTCTTTGGCACAGATCAGGTGCTTTTCCACCTGAGTCAGACTAATATCTATATTTGAAGTACATAGTCTAATTATAGATTAAAGAGGGAAATGGCAGCTCAGAATTATTATTCGTCTGTAATGTTGCTTTTGTCTCACTCTACAAATGCAGTGCCTTAATTATTTAGCAGATTAGTCTTTCTCTATAATGACCCGGCACAAGCTTCAAACAGAGAGTTTAAATTGATTTTCTCCCATTATATTTGGCTTGCAAGATGGTTAGTAACTACTAAGCTGATTTTTAGGTGAATAAAATTATTGGTTCCAGGATGAAATTACACAGCTACACTTGCTGTTTAAATATGTGGCACAGCAGATAATCTTTAAATAATACTAGAAGTTGCAGCTCAATTAACTTTTTAAAGGCACAGAAAAGAAAGAGTTCAGTTACAGGGACAGGTTGAAGGCTCTTAATATGGAAAACAAAACAATTATATTTAAGTGGGGACAACATAATACTATTAAGTACATCTGCACTGGACTTCATAGACATTAACTAATCTTCACAACATCTCTATACGGTGGTTAAGTGTGTAATTATATCTGTTTTACCTATGAGAAAGACAGAGGCAAACAAGTTAAGTGAGGTTAGGGTACAAGGGAAGTTGGTGTTAGCTCTGGGATTAGAACACTGAAGTTCTGGTTCCCAATGATATGCTCAGAAGCGGGAGAGTTTTTACTAGATGTTGAGTGATAAGACATGGAGTTAACGTTAAAAAAGGAGAAATTTCAGCTTGCTAACAGAAAACACATTTTCCAGGCCTGTGTAGGTAAGTGTGTAGTTCCTAGGAGGTGTTCAGAATGAGATGGGATAAATGAATAGAAGGAGTAGAGTACAATCTCCCTAGTGCAAATGAGATGATGGACAAGTTGAAGCTAATTAGATCACCTCTGAGTCAAGAAGACATACTGAACTTCTTTGTTAGCCCAGTGTGTCCAGGCATAGGATATAGAATCCAAGTTTAGGAACATAGGCCCAAAGTCAGCAAAGCACTTAAGTATCTGCTTAGGTATTTTGTTGAATTAGGGTCATAATCAGTGATTTTTTTCCTCCCTGAACCTTCTCTTTATTTAAAAACAAACAAACACAATTTTAAGTTCAGGTATAGTCATTGTTTGAAAATGAATTGTTAATACAAAGGATTTTGTTTTTTAAAGTGGAGTGGGATTGTGGGAACAGAGACCCTAGTAACTTCTCAAATAAATGGGATCATTAGCAAATGTAAGGCCATTTACTCTGCTGTAGGCCTCAGTAAGGAAACAGTGACTATGTTTTCAAAACCATCAGCCTAGGGAGACTAAGATAGGAGTCTAATGATCAAGTTACCACTTCTTGTTTCTTGAGTAAAACAAACGGGCTCCGATGCTTTATGTTTCCCACAGCCAGTCGTAGCAGGGCATGGAGTTCAATGGAATGGGTGAGCTAGGGTCAGCTGAGATGGACTGTGTGGAATGCCATCAGGAATTCTTGCACATGCACATTAATTACCTAATAAATCACACTGTGAAAGCGAGTGGGCACAAAGTGACACAGGTCAATGTAACTTTCCGGTTTGTTATTTTAAACAGCCTAAGTGGAAAGCTGGCTCATTGGATTGAAAATTGTTAAGGCAGGAGAAAATGGTATAACCAAAAATGGAGCCTTTTTCTCCTCCAAATTGGTAAAATGCTGCAAAAAGGGTGACCCAGATGCTAGTGTTGGGTACTTGGATTTTTATGACATATTTCATGTTTCTTAGGATGGGAACTGGAAAAAGATGTACTCTTTTACAGACAGTGCTGGACTGGGTAGAATGTTAAATCATGAGGAACAATTTCATCTGACTGAACATGTTCAGAACTGTTGGGTGCCCAGGGCATGCAGGATCAGGCTCCAAGCCCATTCCAGAGCTTAGCAAATGCTGCTCACTAAAACAGAGAACCGAAGTTAAAATTTAAAACAACAATTCCAAATTGATTTAAACACCTGACCTACCCCTGTCAGCAAGAGCGAGTAAATTCTGGGTTAGAGATACTCAGCTGCTAGGCTTAAGCTCAATCTGGGGCACCTATACATTTATAGCTAACCTGAAATTCCTTCATATATTGGGAGCAAGGAAAAAGGACTTTCAGCAGTGTGTGTTCCCTGAGTGTACCTGCTTTTTAGTGTGAGTCAGGGGTGTTCTTTGAATAGTTTGTATTTCTCTGTCCTCTTAATTTCCTTTGAGTTCTAGATGGCTTGTGATTTTGTATTAAGAAATATGAAACAAAGCTCTCTGGAAGTAAGAAAATTTAAACCATAGTGAGACTATAATAAGCTATATTACACAACTATCTTATGGTGTATAATGTTACTCTGTATAACAAATGTAGTATAGATCTGCCCCTACTGTGATGCTGAAATGCATATGAATAATGGCAGTTACAAATATGCATGGTCTACTTCCACTTTTCTGCCTATAACTTACCAAACAGGAAGGAAAGAGCGTTATACAAAATGTTAGTGTATTTTTATTGTAACTTCCATGAGATTTGTTTTGCTTGAAGGTCAGATCCCACTGCTGTGGCAAAATCCCCAGTTTTAAAAATCTGGCTCTAGGAACCTAAGGCACTTAGGTAAAATTTTCAAAAGTCCATTCTCCAAAACTCTTTTAAAATATATTGATGATGATAGGAAACATTTGGCTGGCATCAGATTTTTTTTCCTTGTGGCCCATTCAAATAAAATTAATTCCCCATGGTTAGAATCCATTAGCAGAATACTCATTCATAGTAATAATCTAAAAGACGTTTTCCATGGTCATTTATGAAATGGAAAATACATCAGATCCAAACTACCTATGCAGAATGGGTAGCAGCAGGGAAGTGCAAGTGCTTTCTGACTTTCACTAATACCTCTGCTATGTAGCCGGGCTTCTGCTTTGGAGAAGTTGCCACATACAGCAGTTGCAGTACTCAGTTATCCTTGAGAGAACTATCATTCTTAAGTGATCTCAGTGCTAAATCATGACTTCGGCAGGTGGAAACTAGTAATAAGGCTTGAATGATGGCTTGAGGGAAGTTAATGTAAAGTTAAAGGCTGTGCGTGTTTATGCCAGATATGAAGTTTATGGTTTTATAATAAAGCATTACCTCGTTTCTTTATGTAATTGAATAATTATTCTACGTGCTGCAATGAATGCTCACCACCCATTGCTGAAACCTCAGATGCTGCTACTTTTTGCTACCAAAAAATAACTCATGAATGAATCGACTGGTTTAGTCTTCCATCCGGCTGAGGCAGTCCTAGCTGGAGCTTTGTACCTGCCCCCACCCCCGAGAGAGAGAGAGACAGGCCCATGCTGAGGGACACACGAGGAGAAGGATAGCACTTGTGGAGAGATGGTGCAATGATTAGTGATTAGCTTCCTTTAGCTAATCACTAATCATTAGGATCGATTTCTCCAAACTCAGTTTCTAGATTCAGCTTTGAGGATGTAACCATATAGTAATACAGGCAAGATATCAGCCAGCTTCTGAGGAACAGAGACGGAGAAAGAGGTGTGAGATTCCTGGGCCTTCCTGGAGCAGAAGCTGTGAAACCTGGTAAGAAAATTATGATGACAAGGGATTGCACATAAGTACTAATATTCAGAGGCCCTGCACGCACTTGTGTGTGTGTGTATACAGGCAAATGAATTGGAGAGCAAAGCTTGGTAGTTTGGGGAGCAAATCAGGTGGTTAGACATATAACTATTAGAATTTGTGCCCACAATTCACTTTGCAAACAGGGAGGCCCAGCTGAAAATTCATCACTTAAAATATTTTAACCATTCCTCTTGGAATAGATGGCATTTGGGACAAATCACAGCATTAAATGCTCTGGTCCAGCACTGTGGGTAGTGAATCATGCTAGCAATGACAAAAACATGACTTGATTTGTGAGCTCTCTCATACCAGATTGAGTCATTCTTCATCAGGTGAGACTGGGAATGGCTGCAATGGAGAAGTTCTCTCCTGCATTCTGAGTGTAAGAGGATTCTTCAGGGATATGTGTAGGCTGTGGTTCCTTGCAGCTGCATGCTAAAGGCCAGTGCACCAGGTTGGGTACATAAAGTTCACAGGGAAGAGAGACTCTTGACTGGCAGAGAATAACAAGATGAAATAAGAGAGCAACTAAAGAAAGAAGAGTTTGCATTTTGAGTCTAATTGTCAGGGTGTAGCTTTTTGGAACATCCTTCTGGTATTGAAAAGATGGGAGTTTCCTCCTCTTATTCAAATATTTCCTGAATTGGAGCCTAAAATGTTTTTTTTCTTCTGCTATGATTCACCTGGCTCAATATCAGCAATACATTTTGAGCCCCGGGTGGGAAAAAGTGCAGCGCTAGATCATCCAGCTGGTATTCTGCTTTCTGTAGCACATCAACTGGAATTAAGTGCCAGGAACCAAAGCTTAGCGCTAGGAGGAGAGAGATGTTTCTCTTGCTGTTGCATGCCCACCAAGATTCATGAATGGGTCCTGAGCCTCCTGACCAACTTCACCAGGAAATCAGAGATGGGCCCCCTAAACAGTTCTGTGTTAATTATAGGACATAACTCATTTGAACGGTCCACCTTTTTGGTGAGACAACACACTAGTTAATGTTTCCCATTTTTTTATCCTCTTCTCTATGGGGGTTTCTCCTGTTGAAAGGTCTGTTTTGAGCATGGTGGGGCTAGTTTCTTTTCATGCCAACAGCACCAGATCTCTCTTCATCAGACTGCAAAACAAAAGTCTCTTTCTTGTGGGGCGCACTCTGCTAGCCTTCAGCTTTGGACAGAGAGGAGGAATCCGGAAGAGACTTGATTCCGGTGAGGCCTGAGACAACCCTGAGTCCTTTGATGCTAAGGAAAGGATCGGGCACCAGCACGCAGAGGGGCCTTTCTGTGGTGGCTTACAGTCAGGTTGTGCTGCTGTCATCCCTTTTTCTGCAACGGCAGGATCTGGATGTAAACTTGGAACCATCTCTAGAATCTCTTGGGTTTTGAGCAGGGAAGAAGAATCTTGGAAAGCAGCAGTACCAGACAGATTGATGAGTGATTGTGGACAGCTCATGGTGCGGAATGGTAACAGTGTGAGTTTGGGCTGCGTACGGAAAGGCAGTGCGTTGTATGGGACTATGTGGCACTGGAGAGACTGTAGAAGAGGCAGTCAGCTCTGGGCACCTCAGCATCAGAAAGATATTGACAAGGGAATTTAGGGACAAGAAATGGAAATGAGGAAGGGCCAGGCGGGATTGATTTGAGGGGAGAGGTTAAAAACTAAAATAGCTTGTCTGAGAGGAAAAAGGTGAAGTTGAGAAAAAGGGTCAGTCTGAATGCTGGGAAAACTTTCTGAGCTCTGTCAAAACAGTCTCTGTGGGAAGTAATGGGAGTTCAGTTGCCTGGGAGCTTTAACATAGACTGGACAAAGCCCAGGAGCACATGCTGAAGGGAAAACGCTGTAGTGGCCTGCACAGGAATGACCTAGTACAGTGCAGCTCTTCCATTTCTACTGATCAGGGTTGTTTTTTGAGCTTTTGCTGCCACCTGGTGACTCTCCTAGTAAAAACAATTTTTAAAAATGAACTATGTTCTCTCTAAACAATATCGCGCATCTTCCTCCCCCTGCCTTCTCTGTGCCCATCTGCACTGTATCTGCCCTCACTCTCTCATGCTCCCAGTTACCCATCTGCCCATGAAAGTGCTAGTGAGATAACAGCTCTGAGGACAGCTGCAGCAAACACCAAACCTGGAAGGTGGGCCAGTTAATTCCAAATGTCACAGTCTGGCTGGTGTCTGAGGAAGGATCTTGGCTCAAGCAGGATCAAATTATAGCACACATTCTCTCTCCCTGTCTTCCAGAGTACAAGCCAAGCTATGTCCGGAATCGCTCTATTCGCTCTGTGTCCATTGAGCTGGATGGAGAGGTTTATAATTTGGGCTTAGAGGATGGCTACCAACCTGTCTTACCAAGGAATATCACCAAAAGACACAAGGCAGAGGGGGAGGCTGCAGGAGGAGAGGAGGATAAGGACATCGGAGAATACAGTGGCACGGGCGGCATTGCAGAGTATACAGCCCCTAATTTAATCAAAGTGACTCACAGGTGAGTGCGTACAGTGTGAGACATTTGCCCTCGTCACCCATGGGGCAGGTTGAGAAAGAATAGGTGCATTTCTTTTGGTGAGCTAGTAATTTGGATGCTGACACCTGGCCTCTGACTTTCCAGCTTGGCAGAGTGCAACTGCTCCAGAAACCGTTTATTTGGAGGGGGCAGGGGGGAATCTGCTGAGTTCAACCAGGGTCGCTGCAGAGTGAGGGCTCGGAGGTGGGAATTTTCCAAAACTCTCAGCATTGGCCTAGCTCTGCTCCCATTAAAGTCAGTGGTACAACTCACATTGATTTCAATGGGCGCTGAGTTAGACCTTTTGAAAATCCTATCCTGACTGTACATTTAAGTCCCTCTTTCTCCCTTCTCTGAAGTCCCCATCCTCACCCTCAGTAGCATTAGCTTTTCGCAATGGATGATTTGCCATCACACAGGGAATGGTGTGTGGCTGCAGAGGGCTGCCCCATGCTCTAAACTTTGTCTGCACTGGAGACTTGCCGCCAATTCAGACCCCTAGTGTAAACAAGCACAACTGCTGTTTGCACCAGGAATGATCATCCTTATTTGAGACCAGGATAAGCTGTCCAGTGGAACTCATAGTGATTCACCTGGTCTGTGCAAGGGGTTGGCTGTAACTGGGGCAAGGCCCTAGTTCAGTGTAACTGCTTATTCCAAGAACGCACTCGGAGTTCTAGGGGAAGCAGCTGCCCCTCACACCTCCCTCTTGCCAATTCTGGGAACGCGAATGCTGGACTGAGGGGAGAGAAGCGTTGTGAGGTGGAGCCTTGGAGGGTGGAGAGAGGGAATTCTCCAGGCTGTGAAGACACCATAACACCGCAGGGAAGTAAGAAATCTACTCCTGGGGGTGTCAACTCTAGAGCTATTTGCAGCTAAATTTGTGTTTGATTAGCTTAGTCACTGTCGTCTTATGAATTATCTGCAGACAGACCTTGGTTATGAATATGTTCGTTATTTTGAATTGTTCACTGATTAGCTCATGTAAACACGCTTCAGTTCCTGCTTCGAGGGCTAGCTCCTCCGCTGGTGTAAGGCGGCATGGCTCCATTGAAGGTAGTGGAGTTGAGGATCCCTCCCTGTGCGGTCATGAGTCAGAATGTGCTGTTTGTGCTGTGTGAGTGGCCTCCTGAATCAAATGGTATTGATCCTGCTACCTGATTAGGTGGCTCCCAAGTCCACACAAATAGCTGGTTGTTCAAACATGTACCTGCCTGAGGAGTCCCATCGCTTCCTTATCCACAAACGTTCTTGTGAAAGCCGTGGCAGGGAGTTCCCAGCTTTTTGTCAAATGACACTTAAAAAATACCTATCTGCGGTATTTGCTAAGGTCCTAGTGCAAAATTTTCAAAAATGCCTACGTCCCATTTTTAACAGTGACTTGGGATTCTAAATCTCATCAAAAGTCAATGGGACTTAGAAGCCTAAGTCACTCCTGAAAATAAGACTTCGGCTCATAAGTCACTTAGGTGTTTTTGAATTTTACCCTGGAGTCCACGGGAGAGTGCTCTGCGGTCGATTTAGCGGGTCTTCATTAGACCTGCTAAATCGACTCCCGCTGAATCAATTGCAGCAGCCTCGATCCTGGTAAGTGTAGACATTGCCTCAGAGTTATCAAAAGCAGATGTTTCTATTGCTGGCTCCTCTGTGCAATATAATAAACTTTTATTTTCCTGTGGACAGATGTTATATCCTGGAGAACGATACTGTTCAGTGTGACACAGATCTGTACAAGTCACTGCAGGCTTGGAAGGACCATAAACTTCATATTGACCATGAGGTTAGTGATCTTAACAGCTGTATGTATGTAATATGCTGCTTTATTTTATTATTTTTAACTTTTGCATTTGGGAATTGGATTAGTTTTTCCTTGGTTTGTGGAGATGAGGGATTTGGAAGAGAAGTTGTCATATGAGGTCTCCCTGCGGGCCTCTGCATTCAGGCCAGTGAATATTTAGCCAGTCATTGGGGCCCAGGGAGACGTTGGGGAGAAAAAGCTGAAACCCAGAAACATCGCAGCGAACAGGGGAAGGAGCTCTTGTAACCACTCAGCAAATCCTATCTGGGAACGCTTTTACACTGCAAAGCTTGCACAGGCCCTGGGAGATACTGAGACCATATTAGCTTTGGTAGTACACTAAGGGGCAATCTTAAGTCAAGCTTCTTCAGTATCATCCTCTTGTTCCAGCTCTCTGTTTTTTTAACAAGCATGTGCAGTATGGAATGCGGAAGAGAATTGCCTCGTCTCATCTCTCTCCTGTCTCCTTTGTTTCTTGTATAGGGTCACAGGGCAGGATCCCTTGTTTACTCCTCTTGAGTTCTGGGTCCACCACTTGTACACCAGCCTGTCATGCTGCAACTGCTATTTAGTGGTGGTGGGGTAGCAACCTTTTGCTCAATCCTGGATAATATGTTTGCATTGTCTCCCTATGTAAAGAGCCAAGGTGGGAGCCCTAGGACCCATCTCTTGAGCATGTATGTGCACTGCCAGCTAGAGTGAACAGTACCAACACACTAGCAATGTTACTGCCTTCAATTACAGGGGAAGGAGCAGATGATGGTCTGGCACTTCGCTCCTCTCCCACAAATGCATATGCCAACGCAATCAAACTAACCACTGCCCTGCGCCCCATGCAGCCAGAGGTTTCAAATGATTGTCATGTAAAATGGTGAAGACCTGTCACTTCCTCTTGCAATCCTAAAAGGAGAGAAATCTGTTCCTGTTTCAAATTCACAATGGGCTATACCTCTCCTAAAGGCTTCAGTTTGACTTGTTCCTTTTACTAGGTAACATCCATCCTTTTGCAAATATGAATGATGGGAGGAAGTTGTATGCAAATCAGAACATAGTCATAGCTTTCCCCTGCCAGAGCTCAGTATGGTGGTTAAGACCTGCCCTGAATAGGTCATTGTTGGTATTTTGGGAATAGAAAGACTGACTTCCCTATAGCTCCAAGCTCAGGTTTCCATCCTAGGCAACCAGAGGAAGGTTTGCTCCTGGGCTTCAGGGGGGAGTAGTTTTGGTAATTTTGATCCTGTGGCAGAAGCCTAGAAAAGTATGTGCATGTGCATCAGAGGAGCCACTGCAGTATGCTTGGGGTAGGAGCAAGATAAGAGTGGGGAAAGAAAATTATTTAATGGACATAGAATGGATGGGAGAAGGTAGGAACCCAACCAATTCACTCTGTGATTTTTGTTGTTAGATTGAAACACTGCAAAATAAAATAAAAAACTTAAGGGAGGTCAGAGGTCATCTAAAGAAGAAGCGACCAGAGGAGTGTGACTGTAACAAGATAAGGTATCTCCACACATACATTAAAGTAGCAAGTTGTAATATGCAACTGTGGCTGATATGACTCTTGGCAGGCAGGATAAGAACCTGTTTTACCAGAGTTAATGCTGATAATGCTAACAGATTGTGTCCTTTTAACAGAAAAGCAGTACCATGAGTATGTTCCACCTGCTAATGTCCTGAGAGAGCTGGGCTGCAGCAGAGGAGCTCTTAATCCAGTGCCCAATTTAGCTGAGGCTTCCCTCCCACCTTCCTGTTACACATGAATGATTATGAATCTGAAATAATCAAAGTGATGCTGAGAGAAGCACATTTTAAAGCTGGTCACTAGAGCAAAAGATGGGGACATTTTTTACCCTCCTGTCCCTCTACTCCAACAGTTGTAGTGTTTGACTGGGAATGTCCTGCTTGTAATTACTCAGTTCCGCACTGTAAGAGCAGTAGCAGAACTCAGGCATTTCTGTTTCTCATGAATTAATTCAGGACTAATCAATGCCATTTAAAATGATGGACAAGGTCAAGCATCTAACTAGCTGTTAAGCTGCCCCTGTGGTCTAGTGTTGGTGACTTAAGGTCACGAGTAAGGCTCTGTGTTTGTCACGGATTTCGTGACTTCCTGTGACCGCCGTGACTTCTGCAGCGGCTGGTGTGGCTGACCCCAGGGCCGCCCAAGCAGCTGCCCTGGGGCCAGCCGCCCTGGCTGCTGCCGGAGCAGCTCTGCAGCCAGCCACTTGGACGGCCCCAGGGCCAGCCACACCAGCCACTGCTCTGGCAGCCCCCCGGCAGCTGGCCCTGGGGACCGCCTGAGCAGCCGTCCCAGGAATGGCGGGAGCAGCCACAGCTCAGCAGCTCCCAGTAGCAATCCGGGGCGGCTGGAGCAGCGCCTGGCCCCGGGCCCCCCCCTCCCCCGCCCCATGGCGGCTGGAGCAGCCGCTGGCCTCCCGGGGCTTCCCTCCCCATGCAGCGGGCCCCCGGGGCTCCCCCTAACAGCTGGTGCCAGGGGCTTCCCCCCACACACTGTGCCCCCTCACAGCGCCCCCTCCCCCTCCGATTCAATCAGGGATATTTATGGTATAAGTCATGGGCAGGTCACGGGCCTGTGATTTTTTGTTTCTTGCCTGTGACCTGTCCATGACTTTTACTAAAAATACCTATGATTAAATGTTAGCCTTAATCATGGGTTCAAATCCAGCTGATCAAATATAACTGTGCTCAGATGCAGTGGTGGTGGTGGGGTCATATGAGAACAGAGTTGATTCATTAAGCACATTGTTCTGACTTTAGACTTGCTTTTTCAAAGGACAGCAGTGTCACTTTCTCTGCTTTCAAGAAGTATACTGCACAAATGGAGTAATACAAAGGTCAGATGAGAGCAAATTGCTCCCCCTTCAGTTTAATCATGGGCATCGTAATCCATTTCCTCAGACACTAGTAGTAAAATGTCTAGCAACTGCTGGCTGGAAGAAATAGGCATTTTCCAGCTAGTAGGGAGCACCTGTAGCCGTACAGCCAGCACTGGTTTAAACGCACCCAAACTTTTCTTACTAACTGAATTCTAAGTGTAATAGTTTAATATCAAAACAGTGATTGTGCATCAGGGACTCTGCACACTTAGTTTTTAATATGCCCAAGAGTTTCCAAAAGGATTGGAAGGTAGCACACCCATTGCATAGGGAGAGCATTTAAGAGCTTCCTGAGGGCTTCAGGCAAACGAGCATAGCAGGGAATCTTGTAAAATCAATTGTTAAAGTAGTTGAATAAAATTTGCTTTCAAGAAAGCTGCTCAGCAAAGCAACGTAAGAGTGCCAGGAACAGCTGACAATACGGCTACTATTGAATCTGCCAATGAGCCAGGTGTCACCATGGGAATATCAGCCATAGATCTGCAGTGGTATTGTGTGTGCTCTACAGAGCAGATGGAGCAGGCCAGTATATTTAGAGAAACCAGACAGCAATACCACCTCCCATTAATTAAAGTAGCTCGAAAAAGGTTTTTTCAACGGTTATTAAAAGAAAAAATACTGTGATATGTGGCCTATAGAGGCCTTCGGGGGGGGGAAAGTTCTTGCTATTATGATGAACAGGCATCTCTGCCCTCTGTGAGAAGAGATGGGCAGGTATGACACATCCCCTATCTCAGTTGCTTCTACAGGCGGAGCTATTCAGAGTACACCCTTCAGCTCCCTGGGTGCACATTACATGCTAGCTAACAACTGTGAAGTGCACAGTCTGCATAGTGTTTGTTATGTGGTGACTCTGCAGTGCAGTGGCCTGTAGCTGAAACTATACAACAAATGTAGCAGTTTTTTAATATTCCCTGGTGTCGCCAAATAATATGTACCAGTGTGGCATAAAGTGGGAACCTATTTAATGCTGAATGAAGAATGAGATGTGTGTGTAATCTGATATATAATGATGTAATTCTAAGCGGTACAAACACTCCCTCTTAGATATGTAATATTTTCCAAAACACAGTATGAGTCCGTGAAAGCTTACATAGCCCTGTAAAATCACTGGTTTCAAAGAGTAACATTTAAAAAACTACTGTCAAGGACAGATTTTATTTTAACATTTACAATAACTTAAAACATTGAAGGATGAACTTGTTTATGTGGAGAATGTTTACACACCTCTGCTCTGCAAGCATTTACACAAGTGCATATGTGGTCCCACTGAAGTTAATGGGACTACCCATATGAGTAAAGTTTCACTTATGTAAAGCTACAATTCTGCAGTAAGAACATTTATTGATTAATGAATTAGGTACATACTTAGTGTGTGAGATGTAAGCTTGCAGAATCAGACTAGTTATTTGATAGTAATAGTTCCCTTATGTTGATAATTAGCCTTTTTAAAGCTCTCTGTGGCACTCAAAGATATATTCTAACATTTTGAGTTACATTACTTTCTTTTTATTTGTCTGTTGAAGAGTCTATTAGAACCTACACAAGTCTGACAAAATTCAGTCTGCTACACTATTTAAATTAAATTGCAAAACTTTTTAAATTGGCTTCCGATTTGTAAGGCTGCTAATGGAGGGCATGACAATAGCCAATAGTGTTACAATTAACTGAGCTTTTATTCATTTTAAAAAATTGTTTAATTTTGTAATTTGTGTATAAAAAAAAATCACAAAGACCACCTTGCAAAAACTTGAATAGCCCTAATTTTTATAACACAGGAGTTCCAAAAAGAGATCTAAACAGGGGACTAACTTGTTTCAAACCCAACACACATTTGCCAGAATCCTGCTGAGTACATAGATATCCAGAATAAATTAGACCCTGGTACAAGCCAGAATGTTAGTTGCAACACTACTTTGTATCTGTTTCTCAGGCACTACTAGCCCATAACAATACAGCAAGCACCTACAAGTCAATTTATATTAATTTTTTTTAACTACAAGGGAGGAAAGATTATAGGCATCTGGCAACTCTCCCATTATCAAAATAAGTTCATAAAAATTTACATGAAGAAAATACTAAAACTGGAAATCTGATTGTTTTAGCTCACAGATGTATAATTTTGGCTCTCATGTGCGCAGAACAGGTAATGTTGAAGCAGCAATATCTGAAATCACTTGCAGATACATGTTGCAACACACCACAAGATGTCCCTGTCCTCCCATGATTTTGTGGAGACAGCAGAAAATGCAGAAAAATGCTTAGCTGGGTAGATTCCAGTCCAGCTAGGTTGCAGATCATTAACCACACATTGCTAGTGAATAACTCAGCAGAAGAGGTGACATTTTCTATTTGAATGCAGTGTGCAAATTCTGTATAAACAGAAGCAATTGTCTTTTGGTGTTCTTGATTGTGAATGTGTGGTTTTTTTCCAGTTACCATTCCAAACACAAGGGCAAACTGAGGCAAAAAGGGTCTAGTCTCCATCCTTTCAAGTAAGTGCAGGCCTCCTTCTTTGGAAGAGAAATGCAAGATGCTCACCGGTTAAACTTTGATGAATACACACTAGCTAAGAACTAGCCAAATGCAATAATACTGCGTATCTCCTGTATTTAAAAGACATTTTACATCTAAAGAAAGGGCAGTGAATAAGAGAGTGGGGTTCTAGTGACTCAAGCATAGGACTAGGAGCTAGCAAATTCTGAGATCTAATTCCTGCTCTGAAAAGGACTCTGAGACTTTAGGCCAGGCAATTAACCTCACTGGCTGTTTCATCTTCAATAAAATGGGGTAATAGAACCCACCTACTTCGCTGAGCTGTGATAAGGACTGAGTAGATCCTGTCTCAGCAGGGCCTTTTGGAAGGAAGGCTGTTTCTTTAACAATATGAATGATTAATTTTCCTTCCAGTTTACGAAGCAAAGCCCATCAATTTTGTAAGCGACTTTCAAGTCCACCCCACCCCCTTTTTTTTGTTTTTGTTTAAAGAGTTGGGTGCATTGTCCTAACTTTTCATGTCTCTTGGCTGTAGGAAAGCCCTGCAGGAAAAGGACAAGTTGTGGCTGCTTAGAGAACAGAGGCGAAAGAAGAAGCTGCGCAAACTGCTGAAGAGAATAAAAAACAATGATACATGCAGCATGCCTGGCCTGACGTGCTTCACCCATGACAACCAGCACTGGCAGACTGCCCCCTTGTGGACATGTAAGGATCCCAGTGACTGAGCAATAACCAGGAAGGTGCAGGTCACTGCCTGGGACAGGATTCTGTTTACCAGGCAATGCCCTGCTCCCTCATCGTTAGCATCAGTCCTATAGACAACACTTTATAGCATATGGTATGTTGACCAAGGTCACATGAATTTCCTCATAATATACAGCAGTGCATTTACAGTTGGTATTACCAATCCAACAGGATGGGGAAAAACACACCACTTTTTTCTGAAAAGGGAGTTAAAAGTGGAGGCTAAAAATAATAATGTTTAAATCAAATAGGCGTTTTTTTACCAAGATTTTCAGATAATGGGGTCAAGTTTTGCCCTAAGACATGCAGGGAAGACTGAGTTGCATACCAAGCCTCTAATAGAATTTGGTGTTCTTTAAGTATTTGCCTTACATGAATAACTAATCCTTAGGAAACTGACCAGTTTGTAGGTGCCTGGCACATGGGGATTTGCTCACTTCCACAGTTCGGGGAGAGGTGGTCCATGGCCACTGGGAGGATTTGTTGGGTTGAGAATACAGGTGGGCCAATTATTTATTTTATTTTATTTATTTATCGCAAATAGCGCATTTGCCAAAAAATGCAGTTTCTGATTGACCGAAGCTGCAAATTCAAGCTGAGCTCAGGAAATCGTTTCTGCTGCAAAAAAGTCAACACTTTTTCATTTCAAAGAGACATTTAGTTTTGAAATGTAGCTAGATTTAACTTCAAAACAAAAATGTAAAACAAAAAAAAGGGTGGTGGTGGTGAAGATAAAAACCACAAAGCCAAAACAACCCATTTCATTTCAGCCAAAATGAGGGGTATTTTTGGTTTTTCATTTCACTGAGGGGAAAAAAATTCCAGATTTTTCAGTTCAGTCAGTTATTCACCCAGCTCTCATTGACACTGCTCCCTATAAGAAGATCCTCTTCTTGGAGAATAGAAGGGCCCCTCTCAATGACTATTGTATGGCAGGGAACATGGAGAGGGCAGAGAGGAGCTGTGTGGGAACATTCACATTCTCCAGGTGGAAAAGGTAGGACAGAATAGAGCAGAGCATGTGCACACATTTCAGATTGCTAGTTGTGCCCTCTGCCTAATTTTTGCATAGGGCAACAATATTCCTAAAGTGAGGCAGAAGGAATGCTAACTGAACACACATTTTAGAATAGTGTCTCACCAAGCTGCCATAGAATCTTGCTATAAGCTGGGGGACAGAGGAGAAAGACCTGGTCGAGGACTATGAGCCATCAATATGATCCAGTTTTGAAAAAGCCTAATGCAATACTAGGATGCATCAGTTATTTTCAGTAGGGATAGGGAAGTGTTATTGCCATTATACAAAGCACTGGTGAGATCTCATCTGGAATACTGTGTGCAGTTCTTGTCTCCCATGTTTAAGAAAGGTGAATTCAAACTGGAATGGGTACAGAGAAGGGCTACTAGGATGATCAAAGGAATGAGGAACCTACTTTATAAAAGGAGAGCTTGGCTTGTGTAGCCTAACCAAATGAAGGCTATGGGGAGATATGATTGCTTTCTATAAATACATCCAAGGGATAAACACCAGGGACGGAGAAGAGTTATTTACAGTAAGAGTTAATGTTTGCACTAGAACAAATAGATATAAACTGACCAACAAGTTTAGGTTTGAAATTCGGTGAAAGTTTCTAATCATCGGAGGAGTGAAGTTCTGGAACAGCCTCCCAAGGAGAGCAGTGGGGGCAAAAACCTAACTGGTTTCAAGACTAAGCTTGATAAGTTTATGGAGGGGATGGTATGATGAGGTTGCCTACAATGACATGTGGCCCATCCATGACTGATAGCAAATATCTCCAGTGCCTGGAGAAAGGACACTAGATGGGGAGGGCTCTGAGTTACTACAGTGAATTCTTTCCAGGTGTCTGGCTGGTGGGTCTCACCAAAATGTTCAGGGTCTAACTGATCACCATAATTGGGGTCGAGGGAATTTTCCCTTAAGTCAGATTGGCAGAGGCCCTGGGGTTTTTCCATCTTCCTCTGTAGCATGTGGCACAGCTGGTTTGAACTAGAATAAATAATGAATTATCTGTAACTTTAAGTCTTTAAATCATGATTTGAGGATTTCAGTAACTAAGAGGTTATGGGGTCTATTACAGGAGTGGGTGAGGGTCTGTGGCCTGCAATATGCAGGAGGTCAGACTAGATGATCATGATGGTCCATTCTGACCTTAAAGTCTATGAAAATAGTGAAATGCATGGCTAACACTGGCTGAATGCTGCTTGTGGTTTTAAGTATCTCAACCTTTCATTTGCAGTGGGTCCTTTCTGTGCCTGTACCAGTGCCAATAACAACACATACTGGTGTATGAGGACAATCAATGAGACACACAACTTCCTGTTTTGTGAATTTGCTACTGGCTTCCTGGAGTATTTTGATCTCAATACTGACCCATATCAGGTACCTGAACACAGAGCAGAAATGGAAATACTAAAAACAGACTAGTAAACTTTTTTCCCCTTTCAATATGAAATTACTTCTTTTTAATTGCTAAATAAGTAGCTTTTCATCAACCAATGCACATTTGAAAGAAATCTCCTGGCGTACACTAAAACAGTGATATAAGGCAGTGACTTGATTAGGAGCTAATAATTCACATCAGAGCAAGGCAGTCTTTGTTCAAGAAAAATATTGCACTTTCCTGGTTAAAAGTGCAAGTGGCACTGAAGCAGACAATTGTTTTATGGGGCAAGTAAAAGTAGGGGGGGTGCCTTCTTCCTGCCTTAAGGGACTAGAGCTGGCTCTGCACTGACCATACACTCTCACATCTGGTCACAGGGATGAAAGGCTTTGTCTTATGTCTGAGGCCTTTGTCTCACACTGGTGTAAGCTCCACTAGTGCCAACCCCTACCATAGATACATTGAACTGCTGTAAGTCATGACTTCCACCCATACAGCATACCCTGGTTTTAAACCTCTTCCATATTTAAATATCTGTTTGTAGAGAGAATGGCTATAATTGATTGCGTGGCGCTGGGTGCCAGGAAGCCACGTAGTTGCAAAGTACAGCTTATAGACTCTAGGGTTGCACGGCTGTGGCAACACTGGTGCAAAACAAGAACTATTTCATTTGACCTGAGCAGCTTTTCCTTGGTTTACTTACTTTTGGAAAGAAACCATGTGTTTTCTTTGTGTGAAGCTCTCTCAACTTCCTTAAGGACACTAACAACCCATCCGTTGTTAACAAGAACCTTTATTTATCCTTAGTTGATTAATGCAGTGAACACACTAGATAGAGACATTCTCAATCAACTGCACATCCAACTCATGGAATTAAGAAGCTGCAAAGGATATAAACAGTGCAACCCAAGAACTAGGAACATAGATCTGGGTAAGAGCCCTTCTACTTACATCCTCCAAATCCTCAAGTGAAAACGGTTTCCAGTATACCAGTACTAACTTTACACAATTGCAAATGGATCTCTAATATTATGACTAGTAGCCCAAAAAATTAATATCCTGTTAATTGTGGACTGTCTTTAGGTTCATGGTTGCATGCATTGGATTGTGTCCAAATTTCCTGTACTCAGTGTTTAAAGAACTATCCATTTATGTGAATTTGCTTTACACTTGCTCAATACACTAACTCTGTTTTGTTTACTTTCCTAACATATTAAGTAGTACATATTTGAGGGGAAAACTGAGCTACCAGTAGAAGAGTACAATACTAAACTTAGAGAAGCTGACGCTCTCATGAGTTGAACTGTCTTATAGAAATGTATAAAATCCCATGTATGTCTAGTACAGTCCCGCTTGTTTGGTTAGGATCCTCAGTGTAAGTCTTATATTACTTTATTCCCCTTTTGCCTATACAATCTTTAAAAGAAACACAACAGCTGTTCCCAACCCCCACAGCACATGCTATGGTATCACAGATAATTTCCATGTAGTTCTTTCCAACAAAATATTTTTCCATTGGAAAACGTTGATTAATCAAAATCTACACGCTCTCAGGCTCTGTGGCAGCCTGCCAGGTGGGCGACCCTGGAACAAAGTGCCTGGGAGACAGGGCTTGCAAGCTGCTGAGTAGCCAGATGCTTGGGAGCTGTAGTGATGATGTGCTCCCAAACTTCCTGGCAGCTTGCTTGTAGGGATGACACTATCCTGGGAACCTAGGGCTCCCAAGGAACCAGGGGAGATACTTCATTTAGGAAATGGTCCTAGTGTGTCTAAAATGAAATATTGCACATTTCTAGTTTTGGGAAGTTTTTTGAGTATTCATCCCAAATCAGTATGAAGAACTTTCCAAAAACTCAAAAAATTTTGAGGAACTGGAAGTTGGTTTCCTGGCCAGCTGTAATAACAGGACACAATAGATTGGATAGCCATTTATCCTAGTGGGAGTTATTAAAATGTGGTGAGTTCTAAACTGATCGTGCTGGAGTCTTTTGTCTTTTAGTTATCAAAAAAAGTAGTTGTAGTGCACTACTAGAGAGGAAAAGGAGTAGGGGTGCACTACTAGAGAGGAAAAGGAAAGTGCAGTCTTCTGTATCATTCAGACTTTGCCCCCTCTCCTGCTACAATGAGCATGAGAGCCAATTAATGATATGCACAAAACTGATTAGGAACTGGAAACCAACAAGGAGCCAGCTGCGTAATGGTTTTATCCCCACCATAGTGCTGGTAGCAAAAGCTTTTGTGTCCATTTCAATTCACCCACTTCCCTTGATTAGCAATCTTGTACTGGTGCTACTGAGATGACTTTTCTTATTCTAGATGACAATTATCTTTTCATCTTCTGTCTGATTTAAAGTATTATATAGTAAAGACAAGTGTGTTTAATTCCTGCTTATATTTTTCAATAAAAAATTCAGGTCTTGTTCCCTCTAGAACACACAGGCTATCCTACAAGTAAGCTAGTGAAATCTGAGTTGAGAAGGAAAGGGTTTTTATGCCTCATAAAGAGAATATAATGAAATTTATTTTCTCTATTATATAATATGAAAATTGTTTAACACTCATGGGCGTAAGAGCCTACCAACAATGAAACAAGTGTTAACCAAAGCATTATCTAAGTCTGGTGAAAGGTTTCAATTGTCCAGTCACTGCACTAAGGTATATATTTTGAAACCTAATATTGACACTTTTTCAAAATATTTCTGCCACTTACCAGCAGTGCCATAACTAAAAATGTGTTTATCCTAAACTGCACCCCACTCCCCTGATGTGGGGATTAAAAATAGCACAGGGGCTTCTATATTGATTGTATCTGTGTATTTAATTAATAGATGTTTCTACTACATTTATTTAAACGAACCTGCCTGTGAATTACCAGGGTGCTGCAAAATCTAACTCTATGTTGATGTAGAGTAGAAAAGGCTTCGATTCTGGATAACGATAACACAGATCAGAGTACACACCACCTAATTTGAACTTGGTTATGTAACCCCAAAAGTGGCTTGTGAATTAAGGTTAGTACAGGGTTTTCACACTGGGGGTCATGACCCCTCAGGGGGTTGCAAGGTGGTTATGTGGGGGGGTCACAAGCTGTTAGCCACCCTTGCCGAATCCCGCTTTGCCTTCACCATTTATAATTGTGTTTTTAATGTATAAGGGCAGTCGCACGCAGAGGCTTGCTGTGGTTACCAGTATAAAAGTTTGAGAACCACTGGGTTTAGTAGGTAGAAGGTTCTGAGACATCACAATTTTTTGCATTGTGCCTTGCCTGCAAAAGAAAAAGGTTTTGGGTATCAGTTAACTACTTTTTTTTTTTTTTTTTTTTAACTTAAGGGCTTAAAGATGGAAGCTACGAGCAGTTCAGGTACGTTTTAAAACAAGTTTAATTTTTATCAGGACTCACCTTCACACTAAGCAATGAGGAATCTGAGGTTGGGAAAGCAGAGGAAGGACTCACCTGTCTGTGCCAGGGATACCTTTGATGCAAACTCTTCCTCCAGCCCCATTAATTTGAATTTCTGTGGTATTCCTATTTATTCATTGGCAGAGCATGTTCTATTTCCTGTAATTCAGATTCAAGCTAAAATCTGTCCCCATCTTTCAGACCATAGTGCTGGTGGTTTTCTTGGTGATGGTTAACCTTTTTTTCTCCTTTTGCTGCTTGATAATTAGGCAGTTTCAGCGTCGAAGGTGGCCAGAAATGAAGAGACCTTCATCTTCCAAGTCGCTGTGAGTTGGGAGTTAGTTCATGAAAAGCATTAGCTTTGACTTAACATTTATTTTTCTCCCTCTTTTTTGCATGCAGCATCTATTGTCAGTTACTGTTTTCAAGTAGGGGAGCCTCACACTTAAAGGTGGTACTGTAGTTCTGTTAATTGAACACAATGCTGACAAACTAAGGGCCATTCTAAAATTGCTGCAGTGAAGGAGGTTAAACATTCAAACTGGCTACATTATTTTCTACTATGCGCCCTTGAAATGAAGGTACACAACTTTTACCAAAAATCTTCAGACTTCTGCCTCCTTTCAATTAATCTAGGGAACTAACTCAATATTTGCATTAAGAGAAAGGTGCTCTATGACCAACCCAGCACCCAAACCATTTAAAAGATATATACGTTAAAGCAAGCACCTTAAATTACATTTAGAAAGAAATTAGAAGCCACTGCAGAGTACAAATGTAACACACTTCCAACAAGAAATGCCACTGAACAAGAGGGCAGCCCTATTCTGTACCAGCATGTTTCTAAATAGTTTCAGCTTGCGGCCCCATAAAGCACATACAGTTTTTCAGTCTTGAGGTGACACAGATGTGGTTCACTGCTATCACAGATACCTAAAATCCCTTAGTCACAGCTGCCTTCTGGGTGTCCAGAAGCAGCCACGGATAGCAGAATTGCAAACATAAGCAAGTGAAGGCAGGCTAATTCCCTCAATTGAAGGATGTGGTGTTTTTTTTTTCCTGGTACTAGCATAATCTCAGTCTCAGCAACTCCCTCTCTTCAAGCCATAAACTCAGAATGGCCCTGGGCAGGCCTGTCAAACTGGATCCGACAAAGCAGAGACGTAGTGAGATTGTACAGGCGCTGTGTCTGCAAGGGGCAAAAAATCCCACTATTTCCCCAGTGGCCTGGTGTACTATGAGCAGGAGGGGACAAGATTGAATTACCCAAACTATTAATGAAAAATAACTTGACTGCAAAATATATTCTGCTAGAATCCTGTTTTCTTTTTGTTGAATGCATCTCTCTCTATTAATGCAGTACTGTCATTCTTGACCTTGCAGGGATGTGAAGATAATAAATCCATTAAAAAGCGTGAGGCACTCAGATACTATGGCAGTGGGGGCCATATAAGTACGTTAGATAGATTGGGTTAATTCATAACTCTACCCTTAATTTTGTGATACTTTATTTCTGATGTAATTAACTTGCAATAAAAAAATGGTGACAATCAGCTTTAGAACTACAAGGAGTAACAACTGTTGAAATAAGGGCTAACTAAGAGTATGGTATTGAAGAATGTTTCAAACTTAAGCTTCTATTTATGGCAATCAACAGACTTTATTTTAGCTAACAATTTTTGGGGCCTCATTTTAAGAGGCTATTGTTTAGCTATACCATGTTCTCCACAAAACTGATTTTAGGTGGTCCACAGATAAGTAGATCCACTCTGTTTCTCAGTACTGCCATGCAAGAAAGAAACTTACATTTGCAAATACTTCACATCCCAGCATATGAGAAGACACATACACTAAAATATGTTTATTTTATTTAAAGAGGACAACTGTGGGAAGGATGGGAAGGCTAACCTCCTGCAACTGCTGGACCTCAATGAGGATACAAACCGGCCAGAACTTGAATCCTTGTACAGACTTAATGAAAATGTATATGATTTCAGAAAAAACTATGTTAGCCTGGAGGACTGGATGAACTTTGAGGTTGAAGTAGATAGAATGTTTGCACTGTTGAGTGAATTAAATAGATAGTGAATTTGGGGGAACTACTGTCAGGAATATAGGTCCCTTTTTGAAGTCCACTGTTGCATCTGCTTTTGCTTTGGATTATACTTCATGAAGTCACCACTGTTCAAGGAATTGATGGAAGAGAAAATGAGGCTAACCCCATGAGTGGATTGACACGGCAGAGCACCCACAAAATTATTTCAGTGGGAACAAATTAAAAACCTCTCTTAGCTACACCATCGAATGGCATTAGAACAGTTGCAAAGCAAAGTTTAAACAATGTGGAAATTTTTACTTTTGACGGGGGCAAATTAAATGAGGACAGTGGTAGAAAATTATTATTTAGAAATTCAAGACAGCAGCACTGAAGAAGCAGCAGCTGAAAATGCTCAACAGCACAATACTTCAAGTTTCCTCTAAGGATATCATTTTAGTTCACTGTCTCCATAGCCACCCTATTGCCAGCTGTCGGAAAAATAGAGAAAATCTTGAGTAACAAAAAAGCAGATTGCTGGAGTGGTTCTGTAAATATTCAATGTCTTGTTCAAAAGAAATTCTGTCAATAAAAAAAGTGGAATGCCCAACTATCATTTCTCAAAATGGTACCTTGTTACTTAAACATTACATAATAAATTTCAGATCCATTTTTAAAAGCACTGCAAAATTTCAGTTAATGTATGTCTTGAATTTTAATGAAATCAGATTTGTATGAAGTCTTTTTATGTGGTAAAATTATATTGTATGTTCAAAATGAAAACAATTTGTTTGAGAAAGCACATGTTTGCTTAGTGGCATAACTTTTACATTTGTAAAAAGCAACAATCTTGGCCAATAAAAAAAGTTATAGCTCAGTGTACAGGAAACTAGAACTTTTGATTTAATGTCTATAATCTGCAGTAAGTATTAGGAAGGGGAATCCCCAATCATTTACTATCTGTGAATATTTTCATAAAGAAGAGGTTATTAAATACACTCCAAACGCACTAAACGTTAGTTTTCATGTTTATCATATACAAAATTTGAAATAGGGTGCTCACCATAATAGATGCTGTGTGTTGAGTATAAAATCAAGTGGGAGACCATTAGAAGGAAAAATCTGAATGTTTAGTAATTATTTTCTCCATTCTGTCTACCCAAAAGAGACAGATTTTCAAAACAAATTTGCACCTCTGGCCCTCTAAACATGTTTTAAATAAGCAAAGTACGTGGGCACTTTTTAAAAAAAAATAGGAAGCTTCAAACAGAGATTACTTGCTGGGGGCACAGACCTCTAGCACCACACACAAATATTATATTATATGATAACCTAATAAAAGTATTGGTGAATGTGGAAACAGAAGTTGAGCAAATAAACTCTCTCAAGGGTAACACTGTAGTCTTTTGCTGTATGTTTTCAGTGAAGCTAGGAAAAGTAAATTTGGTTTAAGCCTGTGTTCATCGCATCCCAGGTCAGATTTAATATATGGTCCAAAACTGTCTTGCCAGAGTTTTGTACTTCAAAAGCAGAGTATGTGTGCTGGGCTAGGAAATGCAGTCAAATATTAGCTTATACTGAGTTTTAAAACATTAGTAGATTCACCAGCAAGAAAAGACATTTACAAGGATGATGGAAGTCTGATACAAATGGGGTCTCTGCACTGTTTTCCAAACCTTTCCCAAAGAAGAAAGCGTATGTATCTGTATACAATTCTCAGCTGGGAGAAAAAAGGAAACTTAAAAACTACTTGAACATGAAGGGTTTGTACTTACGTTTCTCCACATACTGGCAGCAACTTTGGAGATGGGAGAATGTGAAAGGTGGAATCCTGGAAGGCCAACTAATGTTAATAATGCTGCTCTATATCAATCGGAAGTACACCTCTACCCCGATATAACCCGAATTCGGATATAACATGGTAAAGCAGCGCTCCGGGGGGGGCGGGGCTGCGTGCTCCAGTGGATCAAAGCAAGTTCACCTATAACGCGGTAAGATCTTTTGGCTCCCGAGGACAGCATTATATTGGGGTAGAGGTGTACTCTAAAAATTACATCTCTACTTCCTAAGGTGTATTCTAAAAATACTCAGCTTTCTCTGTAGTTTAGTACAGTATAAAAGTCTGAATATACATTTCAGGGAAAAATGGCAAAGTATATTTTCAAACTGTTTATACAAAACTTGGCTTCAGCCTGTGGCTCTCCCTATGACAGAAGATTATAGCAAGAAAACTTCTGTCCCAAACCTTTGGTTGTTCCCAAGTTCTTTTTATTTCTCCACCCTTCCTTCTAGTTGTCGGTTGTGTCTCAGAACACTATTTTTAAAGCCAGAAAGATCATTTTATAGGCAACTTTGCAGTTGATACATCTTCAGCCCCTGAGACATACCCAGGAAACCNCTTTGCTGCTTTTACAGATCCAGACTAACACGGCTACCCCTCTGATACTTGACACCAGGAAACCAAGAGTTCTTAAATCATTCCCCAAATCTAGCCTCTCTCACATAATAGTGTTACATCATCTCTCAAAGAGTGGCTACATTTTGGTTTGGTGGGGAAATGCTACATTGCTGGCCTTGTTAGAATATAATTGGCACCCTTCAGAGCTTAAACAGCTGACATACTAAATCACCAAGTTCTGGTTTTAAATAGAAACCTTTATTTACATTATTATTAACATCAAAACACAAAAATCAGAAGAGCAGTAATACTTTATAACCAACCCTTTTATAAATCAGCCCACATGGTTTTTTGTTTTTGCAATGTAAAGATACACACATATTTCAAGCAGTACTTTAATGTAAACTAAATTTAAATGCAATTCTCAATACTGTATGCCTTCTCCTGAGAATTTTTTTTAAATATTGCTCTCAGAATTATATGGTTTCATACTTGCTGTATCATTCTATCAGTCTGCACTTAAAATCTAAAATAAAATGTGTGCTAATTGGTGCAACATTCAAATAATTTTGTTTATAGCTTTAAAAAATGCTCTTGAATTCCTCACGTTAAAAGCACAAATTTAGGATGAGATTGAATAAAAAATTGCTTATGATTTTATAACACATGGTTTCTATAATCAACAGGAAACCTGGCAGGCATGTAGTGAGACTATGTCTGCTATGCAGTAGTGATCCAACTGGTTATTCTAGTAAACTGTGATCGTACTGTCAAAAATAGTTATACAGCTTCTTGAATCGTTCAGAAAACTTTGCTGCTGTAGAACCAAAACACAGTTATTGGAGATATCAAATACCACCAAAATCAAAGGACTATTTAGTTTAGTAAATACACTTTTCAACCTAGGTGAAATATTTAGATTGTTGCCTTGAAAGGTTTCAATAACACTAATTTTAAAAGGTTTAAAAAGGCTTATCTTTTTATCATATTTGAATTAAAACAAATCTTTGGATTCAGCAAAAATTACTGGAAAAAACCAACATTCTAAAAGCAGATGAGGGAAGAAGGATCTTTTGTAACATCCATCAGGTACCACATTTTAGAAGTATAAATAGAATCATTTAAAAAAAAAAAAGTTAAGGGCAAAAAGCATAAAGTAGTACATATCCTGAATATTTCACTAGTCAAAGCAATCAAGGTTTGCAGCTTCCATCAATATAATGAACAACTACAAGATATAAAATCATTCTATTCTGATTTAATATAAAAAGCAAGGGATTGTTGCCTTTCAACTCCATTACGTTGCACTGACTCAACCAGCAGGTGGATTCTAAAAAGCAAGAAAGGGAAAAACAGTTCCTTATGCTTTTAAAAGTCATGCATTACAACACAGATGAACCAGACTGAGGAGTGGAAACAACTAAATGACTACAGCCAAATCTATGTCCTCAATGCTGATTGTACAGACTAGGCTGCATAAAAAGCAGATTTTTATTGCGCCTGCCTGCCTTGTGAAGTAGGACTGTGGCTGTATATATAGATGAAAGTTGTGTGAATTTTTGCACGGAAAATTATTTTCATTAAAATGGAAGAACATGGAAGTTACTGCAAAACAAAATATGACTTCATGGTTACAGTACCAAAAAGAAATGATCAGAATCACTGATTTTCACTCACTCAGGAGAAGTCTGTTTTCCATTACACAATGAACAATAGAACAAAAGCACCACATGCCTTAAAACATTTCTGGTTCACACCCTTATGGAAGTTTCCAGGTTTCAATCGCCATCTGTCTGAAAGTGTATAATCTGTAATAGCATCTTCATTTTATGGACAAAAAATACAACCTGTCAACAGATAAAGATGAATAGACTTGTAACCTAACATGAATACTGATAGTAGAGACACTTGTTTGGAAAATACATTCATTACAATAGAACAATCCAAAGAGGTGCAGACATTTGGTTAAACTGTGGCTTAATATCCATAAAGATTTCTGGATGTCATGTGACAACAAATGAGTTGCTTGCTGCAAGATGTGATGGTGGAGAAGTAATTAACAAGAAATACTTAGCAATAGGCATCTTCTCTAGAAAAACATTTAGGGTTCATTAAAGATAACCAAAAGTCCTGACAATACGGACTCATTAACTAAAAAGGCTATATAAAACCACATGAACTGTTATGACAAGTCATGACAGCTTACAATCCAGGGAGCCTTTTTTGTCAAATTGCCCTATATAAAAAATGAAATGTAACAAAGTGCTCACTTAATGTGGAGAAAGCATTAACCAATTGCTTAACCCTAAACAAATGATCTTTTAAAAAAGCTATTATGTTAAAGATATAAAATAAGTGGCAAAGACCAAAGAAGAAAAAGATATGGGCCAAAGTCACCCAACTCCAAGGTCATTAAATTAAAAAAAAAAAATTGAAAGGTCTTCTATCTGGACCTCAACTAAGATGAGTTTACAGAAATCAACTTTGTTAAATATTTAGCTTCACAAACTCTGCAAAAATGAGTTAGTGACCTACAAAAGTCATATATATAATACAATTCTTAAAGATCATATTTACAAAATTTATTCACAAAAAAAAACAACCCTGCAAAATTCTGATTCAGACTGCAGTGCCTTGCCTTGATTTTTCTGAAGGTTTTTTCCCCCAAAAAACCATGAAGGATTATTGCTCTAATTTCCAATAACATAAAACATTAGAGTACACAGTCTTTTCAATCAACAATTCTTAAAAGATTGGGTTTGAAAAAGAACATGAGTACGCCCTACCTTTCGGTTTATTAAATCCTTATCAAAGATATTGCATTAATCCATTATATAGCCTTTTATAAAGTGCACTCAGCTGCACATCAAAATTTAAATATTAGTCACGATTATGTTTAAATAATTTTAATTTATTTTCTCTATAACCCCCCTTGGCATCAATGGGCAGGATTTTGGAACATTACATGCCAATTCATTCTGCATTGCCACTATGCTTGGAAATCCTGACTCCTGGGGATAAGAGGTTAAAAGCAGCATTTGTATTCAGGAATTAATATAAAAGAGTCAAGGCTAGGAACTACATTCTCTGTCAGATATTCTTACTAGAGAAATCAGAATTCTTATCTACCATGACTTCTCCAGGCACTTTTGCCTGCCTATAGTTAAAGGGCTTTGGATAGCTACAGTAAATAGAAGTGGTATACATAGAGTCTACCCATCATATTTACTAAAATGCCATTCCCAAATTCACATTTCTAGAGGCAGAGTGCCAAAAATATTTATGACCATTGTTTTGTACACCACAATATACAGTAATACAGAGATTCTGCTTCTACTAAAAAAAAGTCTTTTTTGTATCAAGTCACTTGGGACATCTTGGTGATCAGCTGGAAAAATCAGTTATTTCCATAAGGCCAGTACTAGTTGCCACGAAGAATATGTAGCTTTTCTTTGTAATACTAGTGCATCATCATTAATATAGATCATTCTACTTTGGGAGATCATGGTTTTAGGTGTCAGCAGTATTTCTGTTAAAGGAAAACAAAAAAAGAACAAGTATCAGAAAAACACCAGGATGGAATCACAAGGGGCACTAAGGAACTTATGTCCCACCATATAGTCACTGCTGGCATTCACAAAACTCCTACTCAGCTGCCACATAACCCTGTAGGCACCTAAGTTTCCACCATTAAAGTCCTGAAGTTGCCTAAATATTAGGTGGCTGTGTGCTTGTCCAGCCACCAAGTCCTAATGCTGCTTAGCAGCTAGAGGCCTAAATCATGCCTAAGGCCCAGCAGGATTCACCAAGTAGGTGTTCCCCTGCCTACCTTACCATCAGGGCCCAATTCAGTGGCACGCTCAAAGCAAGTCTAAACCCACACAAAATGGGGGAAGGAGAAGATGATGGTTGCCCCCTCTCATAACTTTTATTCCATTAGTTAGAGCACTCACCCAAGATGTGGGAGACCCAGATTCAATTCCTCCCTCTGCCTGATGTGAAGCAGGGATTTGAACTTGGTTCTCCCACTTCTCAGGAAAATGCCCTAACCACTGGGATGTGGAATATTCTAGGGCTAGGTCTCTCTCAATGGTCTCCTGATGGAGCAGCTCCGTTGTGGATAAATATTCATTGGAGCAAAAGTACTGGAACCTGGGTCTCCCACCACCCAGGTGAATGCCCTAACCACTGAGCTATCAAGGCATTTTCACAGTGTGGTCTGGCCCAGTGTGTATTTTGAAGATTAAAGTATTAAGACAATCCATTTTTAGGGAGAAGAATCACCTTTATTGGACTCTGTCTAAAAGATAAGAACTAGTACTTCTATTGCACAACACTTTGTCTCCAAACACTTGCTTTACAAGTGTTAACTGCTTAATCCTCACAGGACCTTTTGCCCATTTTACACATGTGGAAACCAAATTGTGCACTTAATTTTACTCCCACTCTCCAATGTGAAATTGGTCAGTTTAGTCTAGTTGAAACCTTTGTTCTTAGATTGAAGATGGTCTTGCAGACAACTTGCAAAATCTCAGCAGATACTGTTGCCCCTTTTCAAGTATTTTGGTCTCTGGAATTTCCCAGCTCAGTAATACTTAAGTGACCCATTGTGTCTCTTGAGCCACAATCATGAGATACCTGAAGAGAAACAGCTAACCTAGAAGCAAACTGCCAGGCTTCAGAATGGATATCAGCAAAGCTAGACAGAACCTATTGGAGCAAAATGAAAGCTTTATCCTCAAATGACTTAGGGGACAGCGAGAACTGAAAACCGGTGTGTGAGAGGAAGTCGGCCAGCTTGAGAACCGATTGTACTCAATGGGAAAAGAGGAGCTACGGACCTTTAAAAGGATCTTATAACTACCCAGACGTTTAGGGCTGACCAAGCCTCTGAATCTCTACAGAACTGTTGATCAGTGGAGTGAATTGTTACAGTTATCTTACCTGGTCTGGACCCATAGGCATCCCTGACATAGGCATGGTGTTAATGTTCATTTGTCCAATATGACCACTGCTGCCATTCATATGCATCAGATTATAAGTTGTAGGGCTCCCTTGATGGCTGAACTGCTGCTGTGGAAAAGAACTGGAGCACACAAGAACAAATAAAGTTACCTTCCATAAAGTTTGACTGGGATTTTAATGCACTGCCATCCTTATACAGGCCACAAGTGATTGACATGGCAGAAAGATAAGAAATAGAATTAAATCTTTATATAATTACCAGAACCAGAAGGTACCCCATTTGTTACTTTTACACATTGGATAGACAATATATCAATATATCAAGGGCATAACAGACACTAATTACTACAAGGACATGATCTCTCTTATTTGTTGGTTAGAAACTGAAATGTTCAATTTATCTTCACCCAAATCCTTTTCTGCTGTAAAATGTAAGACATAGATTTAACATTCAGGTGCAATGAAAGACAATTTCTGGGTCATGTATAAGAAAATTCTGTAGCAAAGGCATTAAGTTCAGCAGAAGTAGGAACATGTAGCTATTTGTAGCTCATGTTCCCAGAATTCAAAGCTGGTTGAAGCAGAATATAACAGACCATCGACAGCTATGCAGTGGATTTATATTCCCTCTAGATGGTTTACATTGAAAGAATCATTGCCAAAATTCCAAACAGAAGACAATTTCATGTTAACTGGTGTACTGGTGAAATGTGTACTTTATCTTTCCTTTCTGTACACTGCTAACTAATAAGAAGTGTGTATGTGTATTTAAGTCATGGAAAACAACAAACAAGAAAGCTTTGAAACTCTGGTAAAAAGCCCACCAAATACACTAAGGCCTTGTCTACACTACAGGGGAAAATCGATCTAAGCTACGCAATTTGAGTTACGTGAATAGCGCAACTCAAATCAACGTAGCTTAGATCTACTTACCGCGGGATCCACACTATGCGATGTCGATGGGAAATGCTCTCCTGTCAACTCCCCCTACTCTTCTCCATCCAGTGGAGTACAGTAGTCAACAGGAGAGCGAGCTGCGGTTGATTTAGCGGGTCTTCACTAGACCTGCTAAATCAACCGGCGATGCATCCATCACCGCTCTTGGAAGTGTAGACAAGCCCAAAGAATTATAAGGACTTTGCAGATGAGACATGATAAAAAGTTAAGTTTACTGGCCTAGATACTGTTCCTTAAAGACTCCCATGACACCCTTAATCTTAGCATTGAGGGGACAAGGGATTCATGGAAACCTTAAGTCAGAATCTCCTTGCCTGTGCATCTTTGGGTTAGAACCTTAATGTTATTTTTACTATGTGTGGGCATGCGTGGTACACACACACACGTACATTTTTAATGGAAGGTAAAACACTGTCTATTGTGTTGGGTAACATGAATATAGGTTTTGATTACTTAGCTTTTTGTACAGCATACACTTAGAGATTCTGGGTGTTTATTTAAGAAATATGGCCATGATTTTGTAAAGCAACTAGCAATTTTTGGTGTCCAACTTCAGACAGTTTAAAAGAGACCTGGGGTGACATCCTGGCTGCACTGAAATCAATGGCAAAACTCCCATTGATTTTAATGGAGCCAAGATTTCATCCAGGACTTTCAGAAAGTGCTAAGCACCCACCCTCTGAAAATCAGGTCTCTTTGAAGTGTCTTAATTTTGGCACTTGAAAATTGGGACACCCAAAATCACTGGTCACACTTGAAAAACACTGACTTAAGTCTTTACTGCTCACCTGCTCCTGGCCATGTTTCCTGATGACCAGCCTTTCATCTCAGGGGTCTGGTACATTGCTGCTGTCTGAGAGTGCTGCATCATGGGATTTTGAGAGGCTCCAATTCTTGATGACATCATTGGGTTGGGAGGGCTTGCTACTCTACTGAATGTGGGATCAGGTTGTTGGCTTATTCCTTACAAGACAAAGAACAAACAAAACAGATGCTATTTGTCATCTTTAAGCATTTTTAGTCTATCTCCTTGCAATGGAGGATGAAAAATGTCTCATCACATTAACAAGTGTGATGAGTCCTGAACCCTCAGAGATTTACAATTGTTCTTAAACACTAGTCTGCATTTCCCTTACATGGAAATTGGATTTGTATGTGCGCACATGCACATTTAAAATTTCATTTGCTTCTGCAGCTTATTGCCCATCTGAACTCAGTATTCTTTCCACAGCAACTAGTTGTGATATCAAATTATAACTTAATGTGACAAATAAGCAGCACAAGCAGACAAACATTTTAGCAATAAAATCCTGTTTTTGCAAATAATCTCAGTAATATTGGGAGGGGCAGAGACACATATAGGCTATATCAGCAAAATGATTTATAACAAGATATTTTCAGTTTTCCTTAAGTTTTCAGCAGTGTTTCACAAGTTTTTCCTCCAATACTCATAATAGGAGCTATTTACATTTTCCTCGTAACTCATGTGTGAAAAGAAACAGAAGATATTTTCCTCCTCGGTATTATTTATACAGCATCATAGGTGTGCATGAGAAATTATAACACGAAGCTAACAAATAAGAAGTTAATAGAATACGTAATATCCATCTTGGTAATTAAATCATTTAATTGTATCAGGAATGTCTCATATTCTAATAAAATGTCTACATTTAAGAGAATGCTGCAGAAAGCTAGTCAGCTATAAATTGCTGTAGTGTTCTGCAGCAAACAGGTTAGAGAATTTACTTGGGATTATGTATCTGGATTCACAATAATGACTTTTCTCTCTCAAAACTGGATTTTGAGGGCAGCCAGACAGTAGGTACATATAGATGCTGCATGAATTCAAATAAATATTCATTGCTTTCTGTAAATGAATTACTGAACAGTTCTATGGGAATCATGACAGTATGGAATGATCCAGGCAAGAAAGTTATCAAAACAGAAAAGCGGGCAGGGGAAGAGAAGAGTAATAGAATCTGTTACATCAGGAAATAATATATCAATAAACTAATGACATAGTAAACAAACATTAAGATCATTAGCACATTTAACTGTGTTTTAATTTTTTGACTATTTAAATGATAACCAAGGGAGATCCATATTTATATGGTAATAACCATTTCCGGGTCTGAATAAATGCTGAAACCTAAAACAAAAGTTCTAAGGAATTTTTTAGCCCAGGATGGAAACAAGCTACACAGGTTAGCAGCTTTCCCTACACTCTCCTCTCATCCCTGCACTCTTGTCTGTATACTGGAGATCACTGTGCTTAGACTATCTATCCCAATCCTCTCCATTTCCTTCTAACTTTCACTTGCTTTAATATATCTGCAGGAAGGGGAAGCCATTTTTATTATGGGCAGCATATGGCAAATTCTGGAAGCAGTAGACAGAGAGCTTTGCATAACAATTGTATATATATTGGAAAATAATCAAACAATGATAATGCAAATTCTTGGGCTCTCATTGTTTATACTGTATCTTCACAAACAGAAATGACTTACATGTATATTTGATTAAATCATGACTGGTATGGGAAATAAATGTTCAACTATGGATAAATAATTGGATAGCCTCCCTGCACTCGGACAGAGAGAGTTCCATTTAATAATATTTGGTTACACAGTGTGTTCAGGATCTCTGAAACCCCCCCACCCCCACCCCCCACACACAATTTTTTTATCCCAAGCCTCACTGTGATCTGGAATATTTAGGTAGATGAGATAAATGGAAGAAAGGGAAGATGGAGTGAGGGAGAGACAGAGTTGAGATGTTAGCATCAGTACCATAATTAGGTGGATATGGGAATTGCTGTGAAGGAACTTGAGCCATTGGGGGACCTGCCAGAGAACTGTCCATGCTTCCTGAGGCAGTCACATTTGGTGGTGGACTGAAGGTCTGAGGTTGTTGCTGTTGCTGCTGTATCATCATTGCCATCCTCTGCTGTTTGATATGATGACTTATTAGCTCCCTGTTGCGCTGAGCCACCATCTGAGCATTAAGAAAACCTTGCTGCTACCCCACAAAGAAACAAAAAAAATGTATTGGATGATATTTAACAAATAAAATTAAAGGCATGCCAGAGAATCAATCCATGTAAATATTTTGTACCCATAGGACCCAGCACATCCAGGGCTAGCAATGGAATTCACATTAATGAAAGCCAGTTGGCAGTGTTAAAATGATCAAAATATCAAGTTTAAGTTTGCATTAAACTATCTTATTCATGCTAAAAGCTAATGCAGGATGTTATCTTCTTACCACTCATTTCATATAGGTAAAATACTACTTACACTCTGCATCTGTAGCGTATCATAACAGACCACAGGTACCAGTGCCCACAAGTCTGCAATTTCAGAACTGTGGGGGATATACCCACTTGATAATGAGGATCATTCTTCAGCCACCAAAGAAAATAAATATACCCTGTGGAACCATGAGAGAAGGCCTGAATTCTATAAGGACTTGTGTGTGACATGTTTGTTCCCTGCTATTTTACAACATGCTATTTTGGAAGGGTGAGTGTGATGATTACTCACCTGTGACCCCACTTGCGGCTGCATGACTGGCCTCATGACTGGGGCACCACCAGTACCTGGGTTTTCCATTTTCATCTCAAGTGCCTGACGGGTCTGATTCAAAAACTTAGGGAAAGACAATTAACAGTGTCTAAGTGGGCTGTATTAATCTGTTTCAAATAGGAATCTTCAAAAACACCAGGCTACAACAATCAAACCCAGTAATGGCAGCTAAACTCTTTATTTAGGAAAAATAAGAAAAAGAAATCACCTTTCTGCAAATGTAATTTTTTTTTTTTTTGCATCTAGAATCCAGAGATTAGTGTTTTTACCTAGTTAGATACATAATGCTGAAGCATTCATCTTTAAATTTGAACATGAACAGTTGTAATTCACACATTCAAATGAAGTGGCCTGGCATTAAAAGGCTTTACTTTCTCATAAAATATTTTGTAACCAAATTTATTTGAAGCACAGTATAGTAGGCCAACACTTATACTCCGAGTTCCAAATATATATAACTACAGGTTTCATCTCTGTTTCAAGGGTGGATACCGTTAAGGCTACTATTATAAAAAGACATGACAATTGCTCCAAAAAGCCATAGCCTGATTCAATGCCCTGGCCCAGCCAAGAAGAAAAGTATGGGATGGGAAGTGCTGAATACATACTACACTCTTTTATAGTATAAGCCACTACATTAATTCTCCCAGCCTCTATTATCTGACACTCCCTGTTATCCAGAACTTGTTCACAACCCTTTACACTTATTACAATAAAAATTTCCTCTGCTATCAGATACTTCTGTTATTCAAAACATATTCAGTGTTCCCCAATGACTTATGGATAATAAAGGTTGCACTCTACTGTGGCACACAAATTACATTTCTTAACAGAATATTTCAATTTAAGTCAAAACAGTGAGACAACAAATAACCCTTTTTAAAATTTTTACGGCACAATGTTAAAATCTATCTAGTTTCTTATACTGTGCCTATCACCATAACATCAGAGTATCTAAAATGGATCAGATTCATAAGGGAGAACAAACAATACTTTAAAAAAAGTACCACCACCATCCACTTATATTTTATTTAATACAATTAATCAGATCAAGTGATATCTGAATGCCTCTATTCATAGATTTCAGAGTAATAGCCGTGTTAGTCTGTATCCGCAAAAAGGAATAGGAGTACTTGTGGCACTTTAGAGACTAACAAATTTATTGTAGCATAAGCTTTCGTGAGCTATGAAGTGAGCTGTAGCCCACGAAAGCTTATGCTACAATAAATTTGTTAGTCTCTAAGGTGCCACAAGTACTCCTATTCCTTCTATTCATAGAGGGAGCGATTGGTAGATAATAGCACATTTTGATATTTGTGAAGTCATTGTTTTGACACAATAAAAATTAATTAATTTGCAAAATAAGTTGAAAAGCTATTTATTCATTAAAAAGCAAAACCCAGATATATTTACTGTGGAACTCACTGGCAGAAGACATCACTGGGGCCAAGCGCTTAACAAGACTCAGAATAAAGACTGGACATTTGCATGGATAATGAGATCATCCAGAGTTATATTAAATAGGATTATTTTTAAAAGAACAAAAATTTGGAAGCAATATAAACCTTTGTACTGTAGGGCCAAACCAACCTCTAACTGGGAGGTTCTAGGAAGAGACATCTCCTATGGGCAACTTATTCAATAGTTGACCAATCTGAGGTTCTTGCACCTTCTTCTAGAGCAGTGGTTCCCAAACTTGAACAACCTGTGAACTCCTTTCACTAAAATGTCAATTCTCACGAACCCCCTCCTAAAAATGAATATTTCCAGGGATTTTCTCCTTTACCTGAGTATAAATTATAAAAGCAGTGATCTTGGAAATATAAAATTTGTTTTAATGACATGCTTATTACACACTATTTATTATTATTATTTCTCATTACAGTATTTTTATTACATTATGAAAACAGCAACGGGCTCCTATGTTTCATCAAGGAGTATCAGATGTGAAACAAGCATGAAGGTATTTAAGAAGCCAACTCAGAGAGTTCCTCCTACACAAGCATTCAGGTCTTGAGCAGTCCAGGCAAACAATACACGTTACAACAAAGCTTAAACTTGTTCTTCATCATAGTTTTAAAAACAATACTAGCTGCCTATTTAATTTTTAAAAGAGCAAAAAATATCCACCTCCCTTTCCATTTCTTATAAGGAGTCTTGAAGTTTAAATCTCCTCAGTGTGATAGATATGCTTGCTTTGATCTGCTTAGCTCTTGGAAGTCCAGGGCCTCTGGGCTGCCAGGGATCCCAGCTCTGTCTGCCATTGGGGAATTTTTTCCTGAGAACCCCTTGTAACATTTTGTGAACCCCAGTTTGGGAACCACTGTTCTAGAGTCTAAAGCATCTGGTACTGGCCACTGTCAGACAGGATGGTTGACTAGACACCCCTCATGTGAACTGGTATGGCAATTTCTATGTTCCCTTTATTCTTCTGAAGCAATATAATTCACTTTACCTCTCTCTCCACTGCAACAAAGTTTTCTATCTTTTGGAGTAAGACAAAAGTGTAAACAAAAAAGCAAAGATTACCTGCTGCCCCTGAAGCCTCTGCTGGAGTTGCATTCTGAGCTGCTTTGGTGTATTGGTTCGGGGTCTCATTAGACTTGCTCTAGGATGCATACTTTGCAGTGGAAAATTACTCTGTTGGCTCATCTGATTCATCATTGAATTAAAGGATTGCTGTTGTCCCTGCATGTTAGTAAAACCTCCTGGCATTGCTGACCCTTGCCCCTGATAGGGCTGACCATATAATGGAGGCTTCTGGTCAATCATAACTGCAGATTCCTGACCTTGAAATGAATCTTGCTTCGATTCCAAAGTTTGCCCCTTTAACAGACAAAGAATATATTGCAAATAAGAATAGTGTCGTTTTAAATATTGTCAGAAGTAGTAAATGCTGAAGTAATCATAAAATTAATACAGCAAATGGTCCAGCTAGAAAGACGGTGATCATTGTTGAACAGAAAATGTGGCATTTGTAGAATTCTATTTGCCTTGGTTTTCACTTCCTGCAATCTTATCTGTCTGAAGTGATGATTATAGTTAATAAATAATGACTTTTCAAAACAATTTTGAAGAGCCTAACGTACAGAATTGTTACAAAAGCTGCTCCTTTTGGCATAGGCACTGATTCCGTGGGTGCTCCAGCCCTGGAGCACCCACGGGTAAAAAACGGTGGGTGCTGAGCACCCACCAGCAACCCCCATTTTAGCTCCCCCACAAACTCAGTGCCTCCCACTTGCCGGCAGGCCCTGCAGATCAGCGCCTCACTCTGCCTCCCTGCACCTCCCGCCCGCCACAATCAACTGTTTCTCAGTGTGGAGGAGGCTGGGGGGAGGAGGGGAAGGGGAAGGAGCAAGGATGCGGTGCACTCAGGGGAGGGGGCGGAACTGAGCGGGAAGAGGCGGGGCAGGGGTGGACTGGGGGCAGGGCCTGGGGTTTGAACACCTCCCCCACCCCCCAGCACTTTGGAAAGTTGGTGCCTGTGCGTTTGTAGTTTTACTTCGAAAAATGACTTTGTAAAAAGGACAGTACAGGGTTCTGGAAATCATTCAGAAACAGATCAAGTGTGCTCATTCTACAAGATTTTTAAAAATATTTTATTTTATATTTTTAACAGCCAGCCATGCAAACTCAGTCTGGGATCTGAAAGCCATACTGAGTTCTTTTGTACTTGCACATCATTGCCAGTAAAGTATTCTGCAATTTGAGCTCTGTAGATGATGCATGAATCACAAGAATCCAGTTCACTCTCCCATAGCTGTGCTACTTCTGCAGTGCTAACAGGAATAAATAGTAATATCAAATTGTTTATGTTAATTAAATATTATAAGTCAGGAATTGGAATATATCCATGTCTGTTATGCTAAAATGGCACCTTCTTACCTGTAGTATTTTTTAAAAAACATAATACAAGTTCTTTTGGTATAAAGTTTAATGAATACTGGTTAGTATTTTTCATCAAAGAGGGACGCCTGAAGCAGATTTTAAAAGGTTGAGATGTTATGCTTTTTTCATTCACTTTCCAAGTGCCAAGATCATACAGGAAGCAGGAAAATAAATGGTTAAAAACCTCTTTGGTTACTTACTTGATTTACAAGATCAGGAATTCCTAATGCTCTGTCAATTTCCTCCAGTCCTGTGACATCTGTGTTACTCAGCAAGGTGTGCAGCTGATCTAAAAGAGCCCTTTCATCACTCTGGCCTTCCATGTTAGGAGGTGGACATAAGAAATCATCCAAAGAACTTCTAACTAATTGTCTATAAAACAACAAGTTAAAAACCATTAATTATAAAAACATGTACCATATATCACCTGAAGATGGCAAACAACTTTACAGAAATGGGTAAGTATTACCCATATTACAGAAGGGTAAACTAAGGCATAAAGGTTAACAGACATGGACGATGTCACAGCAGCAGAGCTGGAAACAGAAACTAAGGGCGTGTCTACACAAATACATAGTTCATGGCAAGCTGAGGTAGCAGGCTAGCACAGGGTAGATTTATACCCTAGCTTGCCATGAACTGCTAATGTAGACAAACCTGAAGTCTTTACTCCCAAATCCACTACTGCATGCACTAAAATGGAAAAGACCTATCAAATCCAACTATTACCAGTTTATGAATCCATGATAGCAAGAGAGATGAGAAATTTTCAGAGTTAGAAAAGAACTTTCAAAGTTCACTTCTAGGAACTTCTCACGTGGCACTGCCACATATTTTCATATTATATCATCATGTATGTGTTTATAAAAATGTATTTAAAACAATTAAAACAAAGCTGAAAATTATCCTCAAAGCTGTTAAACCAGGTTATTTTAACATCTGCTGTATGCCATATTGGTGGTGGTGTTAGTGCTCTGTTAGGGCACAGGCCCATTTTTTGATCAATCTTCTATGTCAGTTGGTGCCCACTGCTCATGGAACAAAGGGCTCTGGAAGCACTAAAGGGGTTCAGAAAGTCATATCTTAGAACAAGTACTATTCCAATTTTTAAACTCTTCTTATAGCAGTGATCAGTCATATTCAAACTATGCAGCTTTCATCACCTATTCTAAACCCTACCTGTTTTGTGACCCTCGAGGTCCTTGCTCCATGGACAGCATGCTATCAGGCCATGATCCTGGCTGGTTAGATGGTCCTGTTTGCCCATAAGGATTACCTCCCATACCCATATTAATCTCAGTAGGCCCTATGAAGTAAAATTAATTTTATTATTTTTTGAAAACAAAAAGGTAAAATTTAACATCCTGCTTTACATGTGAAATAAAAGTTTGTGATTCTACAGATTATTGTGTGTTATATTGGTAACTTCAATAGGTTAACAGTCTAAT
The DNA here is from genome assembly GCA_003942145.1 of Platysternon megacephalum. Taxonomy (NCBI): domain Eukaryota; kingdom Metazoa; phylum Chordata; order Testudines; family Platysternidae; genus Platysternon; species Platysternon megacephalum. The sequence goes on from QXTE01000079.1 coordinate 5,402,052, forward strand.
TATAACTAAATACACCTCTACCCTGATATAACGCGACCCAATATAACACGGATTCGCATATAGCGTGGTAACCCCGGGGCTCCGGCAGTGGGGCTCGGCCGGCGATTTAAAGGGCCCGGGCTCCCCGCAGCAGCCGGAGCCCAGGGCTCTTTAAATCACCACTGGAGCCCTGCCGCCGCTACCCCAATATAACGGGGTTTAGCTATAACGCGGTAGGGATTTTTGGCTCCCGAGGACCGCATTATATCGGAGTAGAGGTGTACCTTAAACAGCATGCATACACACACACACACACACACACAGGATATGAAGCACTAGAGCTATTGCTCTCTACATGATATGATTTTGATTTCTAGTATCAGTCCCACAACACCTCAAATGGGAACAATATGAATGCAGTAACCTTATATAATTCAAAAGTGATTTTTCAGGGTGGGTTCATTTAAATCAGAGATTTAAATACCCAATTTTATTCATGATTTAAATCAGCAAGCAGGAAACCTTATTTTAAATAATCAATTTTAATCTTGTTTTGCATTTATACTTTTTAGTTATTTTCCTAAAGAAATGTTAACTGTCACTGGTTGGTAACCATTAAAACATGTTGATTTGCAACTAAATCTAGCCTTTACACTAAATTTGGTACTACTTTTTGCTAACCAGGAGAATACACTATATCTAAGCACACTTATGTAAGCAATTATCTAGCTTAATTTACATTTATTCAGATTTTTAATGTTTACATTTATTATGGTAGAAAATGGTGAATTATTCATTTATCTACTAAAATATTAATTTTTTATTTGTGATTTGTGTCAAGCTTTATTTGGATGAAAATTAAAGTTCAATTAAAAATGCAAAAAACCAGTATTTTAAAATGGTATTTTTATTAGTTAAATAAAACTACCTTAAATATGCTGATACATGAGAAAAAAAGGTTTATCAAGAAGTATATCAAAATATGTTTGGCATTCAAAACTGATTTATTAACCAAAGGAAGTATTATCTGTAGCTAGTGAACAAAACTGATAGTTTCTAGTTACCATGACCTTCAAGATTTTAGAACTAGTAGACCTCATCCTCTCAGACCCAGATTCTATTAATAGATTGGAAGAGGAAAAGGATAACAAGCTTTCCTGCTTTTGCAACTCCCATTTGGTTTCTTAACTTGGAGCTAATATTGAACTGAAGTAGTTGAATTTAAGAAAATATTTTCTCTGCACCAGTAGAAGAGGCTACTGCTGTCAAATGCTGGTTTAGCACATCAACAAACTCTGGTTCCACCACACTGACTTCCACCAGCTCAGTGGTTTGACTTTCTTTAAAATTTGGCAACAAGCAAGTACTGCTTAATATTACTCATATAATTAATTTAAATTATTTTAATAGATTATAAAAATTTAGGCCTTAACATAGATTGTCATAATTTCAAATTTAATTTTAAATAGTTTAGATTTTATTGCAATAACCTGTATTCAATTTAAATTAAAAACAGATTTAAATTTAAAAAGTTTTTTTATTTTAAAAAACAAATCAATTTTTATCCACCCCGCTCTTCTTGCCAGTGAAGTCAGGACACTATCAATCATGCACTGTAATAGTGACATGAACACGTGACATCCTAAAGACAAGTACAAAATAAGTTACTTATCAGCAACTGGTTATTTGAGTGTGTTGCCTCTGCCTTATCCATTCACCTTTCCCTCTTACCAGAAGTTCTACTCCCATTGAATTCTGTTTTTCAACAGAAAGAATTGAGCCGGCTGGGGATCACATCACCATTTAACATCTCCAAACACACAGTGCAGTGTGGGGGCATTTGTGGTGTCCCAATGAGCATTACTTTTCCCAAAACTAAGCAGTATTCTACATATTTCCATTTATAAGAATTCACTAGCAATACAATTTCCAGCAAGATGGGCTGAGGAGTTCTAATTAAACAAGAACTGCAGAACTGCCTTCCCAAATTGAGCATCACATCCCAATGCCAAGTTGAGACAGTAGGGCTGAGAAACTTCAGGCAGTAGATTTCTATGATGGAAATGTTAGAGAAATGCCACTGATTCTGCCTTAGCCCTGGTAAAGTGAGCCCTCAGACCCTTGGGTACTGTAACCTTCGCCGAAGTATAACAAGTTTGAGGGTCCAGTCCAACTGACTTTGAGAGGTGCTATGTGGAAATGGCATTTCCTTTACACTGACCCCAAAATGCTATAAAAAGCATGGAAGATTTCTTTAATGGTTGAGTTCTATCTTAATTAAAACTTAAGGCCCACTTAACATTTTGGGCATGAAGCTTCGTTTCTCTCATATGAGCATCATGTTTTAAAAAGAAAAACAGGGCATTGATAGTCTTGTTCACATGAAACTCAGACACTACTTTTGATAAAAAAAAATCTGGATGCAAATGCAGGACAATTCCGCCCTGTGGAAAACAGAGATGAGAGGTTCAGGTACCAAGTGGTCAAGCATCAATATGGGTCAAGTTTAAAGAAGCATCTTCTGAACACTGTAAATTATTTCTTCTTGGATCAGCTAGTTTTAGGATGACAAAAGAGCATGAGATCGCCATTTAAATCCGGTCTCTCTAGTATAGGTCTTTAGGTTCTATATGAGACATGACACCCCAGAAAAGAGCCATAGTAGGTCCAAGAATCTAAGTGCATGAAATTTAAAAAAAAAACAAAAAAAAAACAAAAACACCCCCACCTTTTTACAACTACCTTTGACAACCTAAAAAGCTATCTACATACTAGTAGAACCAATATTACCACCAATAACTATTACTAATTAAAATAGGTTTTTTTCTTTTAAACTAGATTTCCTAAAACTCCTGATACAGAGTCCCTACACCTGCAGCTAACTATAGAGTGGTTCCTAGAACTCTGCATTTCACAGACGGGAATATGTAGAAGCCATCTCCAAGAAGAATATAGAGATAGATTATCAATATATGAATACTCTTTTTTTTTGTGTGTGTGTGTGATAGGAAAAACGACACCTCCAATTGGAAATATAAAGGAAAAACGACACCTCCAATTGGAAATATAAAAAAAATACGGACAAATAATTAAATAATGTGGAATTCCTTAGTCTGAAATTATTGATTATCATTAAGATTAAGGAATTTTCTACAGTGTGCCTGGCACTTTCCAAGCACAAGAGGAAAATATGGAGCTTGCCTCAAGGAATTAACTGTCTTTGGATGTAAATCCAGATACTGAAATTAAAAGGATCTTTATTCTGAATGCCTGATCAACAAAACTAGGCATTTTATTAAATAGGTTTATACAAATGTAAAGAACTTACTCATATGAATCATTTGCTGTTGTAGCACTGGTCTTGTACCAGGTATGCTATTCGACCGGATGGGCAAACCAGGCATGGAGCCACCCACTGTAGGTCTGGGAAGGGATGGGTTATAGTCTGGTCCTGGTCTCACCATTGAACCAGAATTTGTAGGTTCCAGTCTGTTAACCTTAGAGCTCGGCAAAACCCAGTCTCCTGCAGGATGCTGATTCATAGCCATATTTCTGTTGGGTCCACCTAGTACAATGAAGAGCATATAAAAGATTATTTCTCCTATAGAACATATGATAAGTTTTGTTATTGGAACCATTTCTATTTTCTTCCTAATTACAGTGACAACAGCCAATGAGCAGAGAACAGATTAGTGAACTTCTATTAAATCTGGCCATGGCATGCTTCATTACTTCTTCCAAGCATATTAATTTAGCCAAAATTAAGAATATTAACAAATTTTTTTGACTGGCTGCTCTCACAAACTGATCTTGTCAACCACACATTAAAAAGACACTTCAGTATTTCAAAACAGTTTGAATAATCCAGCTAAAACAAAGTCCCGGTAGAACACATGGCTGGGATACAGCTATAACCTAATAACTCCAGCTATGGACAATAATAGTTACTTAAAATCAGTTTAATGATTTAGATGGTAAATATTAAAGATTAACATGCCTCATTCTTATACATTCAGGGTTTTAACTTATTTCAACACATTAAAATTTTACAATATTTTCAATTATAATGAGATCTGTTTGTATGTAATCAACAAACCCATGTTTGATCCAAAATTTTCCTGGTTCTCAATCATTCTTGGACTCCCACCCATGATGTTTTGCTTTTGTAACATGGAGAATGCATTGACACTCCTCACTGGAGGGCTTGAACCCACAGGTATTGGGCTGTCTAAAGACATGGCTCTGTTGAAAGGAGGACGGGTAGTCTGCACAGATTGGGGACTTCTCATACCTGTTAAAGAATTAAAAGATGCTTTCAACTGTACATCTTTAAATAAGAAATAGAATGCCCTACTGATGATTTATACAAGTTATATCTATTTTTGAGCAACTACACTACATATTTAACAAGCCATGAATGACTATTTTGTTTTAGGTGTTTGTCCCTGCAGATAAGCCAAACAAGTCCTTGGACCCTAAGGGTAATATGATCAAACATTTTAAATTACAATCTAGGACTCTTTGTCTAGGTCAGGGGTCGGCAACCTTTCAGAAGTGGTGTGCCTAGTCTTCATTTATTCACTCTAATTTAAGGTTTCACGTGCCAATAATACATTTTACCGTTTTTAGAAGGTCTCTTTCTATAAGTCTATAATATATAACTAAACTACTGTTGTATGTAAAGTAAATAAGGTTTTTAAAATGTTTAAGACGCTTCATTTAAAATTAAATTAAAATGCAGAGCCTCCCGGACCAGTGGCCAGGACCTGGGCAGTGGGAGTGCCACTGAAAATCAGCTCGCGTGCCGCCTTCGGCACACGTGCCATAGGTTGCCTACCCCTGGTCTAGGTGTTCTCCTGGCATATACTGTATTACAATTTAATGAGCACTGTGCATGCCTCTTGATATATTGGTGTTGGTCTTCAGTTCTTATTTTATCCATCATATATTCTCACAAAACTTGGTGTGTGTCTGGAAAGTACTGTCCTTCCAAAGTAAGTGTACAACTCACCTCTCTTAATAATCTTAACTGAAAGCAAGGTTCTATTCCTCACCCTTATAAAGTTACAATTCTCTCAAGCATCTTAATCTCATTGGGCTCTCCAGCCTTATTCACTTTCAGGTTACACCTCTTTTGCTAACACACTCTCATCCTACTGTGTAAGACCTGGAACCAACTTGCTCTATCAAAACCCATACTGGTTCCTACTCTTTGGTTTGCCCTTGATATATATACCCGTTACATACATTAAAATGCACAAATTATTGCCTCAAAGCAAACAAAGACCCACAAGGTCCATCTCCAGTGTGAAATTTGGTTATCTCTGACACTCCTCAGGAGAGCTTGAAAAGTGTACTAGACATCTACTAGCCATAGGATTAAACTTACTTGCCAGGAGATATCTGTTTTAAGCTTTTGTAATGAGGTTATCACTATAGTATCTATGCACTGAGACAGATGTATAACACAGTGATGGTGGTAATGATGGCATCCCACACGTAACATTAACCTTCCCTCCCACTCCCTCTACTGGTAGGGATGGCCAGCCCTTTGGAAATAAAAGTAGAAGTATTCATTAGATGGTGCAGGCCTAAAGGTATCTGGGAGAGCAGTGGCAAATCAGAAGCTTGCCACTCATCCCTCAGCCTTTCCCTGGCCAGCTGCAAGGATTTAGTTACTACTTTTAATCTGCAATTGCCCCAATTAACAACAATATATTTTCCCACTGTCTTTGGTGTGTGGATATCTAGAGTGCAACATTAGAGAAGTGCAAGGAGGACCATGAGATGTGGGAAGTGAAGAGAAGTTAACTTTACTCGACATTTGTAGAGCACACAAAGCTCTTGAGACTGCTCTTTGTAATGCTAGAGTCTGGACATGCCATTGGCAAGGCCCACAATTCAGATACACAGCTCTGTATCAATTTTTAAAATTTAGTAAAAATCAGATGCTGGCTGAAAAGGGATTTTCAATGTCCTCTGATATTTCATAATACTTCTTCACGCTAATTATATAAACACAATCTACCAATGGATAACTAGCCCTGCACATATCACTTATTCCTGTAGACTGATTTCCTAGCAAATCAGAAACAAAACATTCACCAAGCAAAGAAGGAGTTAAATGTACATTACATTGAAAGCAAATCACACAGTAGCCCCTAACTTTACAGAAAAGTGGAATTAAGTGAACTTCCTTACCCAATGAGGCATTTCCTTGAAATAATGTTTGCTTAGTTCCAAGACTACTCCCATTTGTAGACATAGCATTATTGTAAAAATCAGAACTAGTCAGATCACCCAGTATTGCATCCAAATTATCCAAGTCTCCACTCATCTAAAAAGAAAAAAAACAAAATACTACTCTCACATTGTTCATCCTTTAACATTCCATTTAGCCCCTCACAAGTCTTAACAACCCTTAGCAACATATGCAGTCAAACACTTTAGTTCAGTTACGACATTTCAGGACTTAATGCTGACTTCCAAAGAATTCTTCAGACATCATTCAACTATTTGGTTAATGCATTTTGCTTTGTTGGTTTTGGAAAAGCAAAACTTCAGGGAAAAAGTAGTTACAAAAAAAAATTAACCTGAATGCAAATATCTTTAGCGTCTCAAAAGTTTGAATGGTAAAGCAAAGCACTACGGGCATGACTTTAATTCATAGTCACAATTATTATAATTGTACATGCCAATACCAGTGCACCTAATTGATGATTTGTGCACATAATCACAGTAACCACATGTGCAAATTAGGCACATCTTTTGCAGGGTAATTTCATGGCTACTGTTCTTTGAAAATTTGTCCCTGAATCACATAGTTTGAACAAAATAGATTTATGTTAGTTTGCTAGATGATAACCTCACCATGAAAGTGTTCCATAATTCTCAGAGATTTAAAGAGCACATGTAAACTACATAGCAGTTGGTAATTGTCTTCCTATATGGTACAGAAAACTCCGGATGATTATTGAAAAACCGCCTTATGAATAATCAACATTATTTATATTGCAGTAGTTCCCAAAATGTGCTAGGCACTGTACAGAAATACACAGTCCTTCCCTGAAGAACTTTACAAGGCCCCTGTGCCTACCAAGAGCACCACTGACTTCAATAAGGAGCTAGCCCAGGCAGAGCAGTTGCAGGATCACGGGCCTAAATTCAACTGCTTTCGATTATGAAAGCATCTATTCAGATATATTTAAACACAGTTGAACATTTTCAAATAGTGTTTTAAATTGGGATAAGAAGTAACATTTGAAGACAAAATGGGTCTCCATTCAGGCACAGGGGTCTGCCGGAACAATTTAAAGAATCAGCTTTGGCTACTGTATGTACATGTAACTCAAGTTGTTTGATGGCACTTCCTCCCCAACTTCCTGAAGATATTTTTTTTTAAACATCTAAAGTACTGAAAAGCACAAGTCACATAATAAATATTCAGTTATAGACTTTCTTTACAGGATTCACTGGCATTATTCTCACATTTACACCAATGTAATCAACGGCAATGTCACCGGAACCACCTCTGTGTAAATCCAGTGTGAGAAACTAGCACCCCACATTTTTAAACCGAATTGCATATAGAAAATGGATCGTTTCCACTTATGTTCATTCTCTTTTACTTCCTACTATAGCACCCACAACTAATTTATTGAGTCAACTGGCAGCTCCATTTCCAAATGACCCATGAAAATAAATATATGCTATGTAAAAATTGCCAATTTTAAAGATTTAATTTTAAATAAAATACACTAAATATACTTTGCCTTGTTTGATAGCTCAACACTAATATTATTCAAAGAACTCCAGTATAGCACATTTTATTACAATATATACTGTTGTTCAAGTTAAATGTACTTTGTTAACTATCATAAAACTAAACATACGTTTTTATGCTGTGGTTACTCAGTACTGTCTTGGAAATAATCATACACAAAAATTGAATGGTCTCCTTTGTTAACTCTAATAAGAAAAATATCGGTGAGTTCAACAACAAAATTCCTGTACAAGGTTAAATACTCTACCTCTTCAGAAGGCTCTGTTTTTATTTTAATCTCTTTTTCTTGACTTGAAGTAGGAATAGTGGAACTACTGCAGTGTCCCATTTTATTATCCAGACCTTCTACCTTAGGTTTCATTTCTTTTGAAAGTGGATCCTTTATATCATCCTTGTCTAGTAGGTATCTGAGTAGAGCATTGTTTTCCTTCTTCTTAGGACTCAGTTGTTCCTGTTTGATAGTTCCTTCTACACAGGGGGCTGTATTGCTGGAGTCATGGTAGGTATCTTTACCAGTAGCTTCAGCTGTGATCTTTGCTACTTCTGCTGGAGAATTACCATTCTGTAACAATTTATGCAAAATCCTGTGCTTTTCTTGTAGCAGGGACCCATGCATGTTTGATGAGGAAGAGACCCCTCCAGATGTGGAAGAGGAGACTCCCGAGGGACTTGTAACATTGGTAGAAGATTCTTTACAACCAGAGTCCAACGGTGAGTTTGACAATGTAGAATGCCCTCTCTCATCTGAGGAGCATGTGAGTAACTGAAGGAGCTTTTTATGACCTTTGCTTTCATTTGGTCCCCTCTGACTCTCAGACCCTTCCAGATTTCCTTCTTTACTGTCTTTGTCACTAAGGAGGTCCCTGTTGTTTGACTGGCACATAGAACTCTCCACTTGACTTTGATCACAATACAAGCCAGAAGGACTCTTTGAGTCCTGGTTGCCCATTTTACTTTGCTGAGCTATATTCATATTTGGGGAATTATCCAATTTTGGACCCGGTGAGGAAAGCGTTGATAGAAGGGAAGTTCCAACCCCCTCGCTAATGGCTTGAAGGGCACTAAGGGAACTGCTAGAGAAGCTGTTGTTGCCAGTGTTGCTAGCAGATCCCATTGGGGAGTGCATACCTGTATCAAAGTTATTATGTTACAGTTATTACATAACAGAAGCGATCATATCTACATTTGATTTTACTTGCCAGGTAACCATTACATACTGAATAAGTCTATTTAAGAATGCACATTAAGAACTGAAATACAGATAGCAGAAACAAGAAATACTGTAGCATTAACTACTGTACCTTTAAATATATCCTCATCATAAAATTAGGTATTTTACACTTAAGGTATAGTAGTTCAGATGTTATAAGACCATAATATATAAAAAAGAACAAAAAATTAAGATAAAAAGGGGCAAAAAGCAAACCCTAGAGAAAAGTTTATACCAAAAATAAAATACCTGCAACTGGAGAAAACTGGTGTGAACCCATTTTTGGACTCCCACGATTCCTAGGAGAAATCATTAAGTTCTGTTGGCTGGAAGTCAAGCTGGGACTACCATGTGGTGGACTACTCATAGTTAACCCATAATTGTTGTTCTGATAAGGAGAGGACTGCATTCCTGGTCCAGAGTTGATGGGTCCAATATTACCAGGACCTATGTATCTAATGCCGCTCATCTGTCCCATCGCACTGGGATCTCCCATGCCATAGTTTCTGTTCTGCATTGGCATGCTTTGACCTGGTGACATGTTCATAATAGCACCAACAGAATTTGTGCTTCCAGCTGTAGATGCTCTGATGTTTTGTCCCACTGGATTGGGATTTGGTCGATATCCATTCTGTTCTCTGCAAATTCAGCATCCCGCCACCCAACCCCACAGAAAAACATTTAAAACTTTATAGGAATCAAGTTCCACGTAAAGAGAATTGATAACATTATTAAATAATCACAAAAAAAAGTAGCAAGAAATACATAAGCTACATCCACAAAAGTCACACTAAACTTGAGTCATCGAGTGGCCATACTGCTCATTCATTCACACATTATAAAGGAGTAAAGATCATTTAATTTATGGGGGAACTCAATCTTATCCCATTAAAGCATTTTATATCTCTGGCCGTTATTTAGATTTACACATTTATCATTTTGAACATCACCCTTCTTGTATCACTTTCTTGTCAGAGTCAATGAATGACACCACTCCACTTGTCACAGAAGAAACACTTTAATATTGCCATAAACAATCTCAGCTGCTCATTGACCAGCAGCTGGGAGCATTTCTGCAGTGACAGCCACAGACTACTTCCAAAGTGCCTTTCAATTAATCTTGCAATCAACAGGGACAAGTCACAGGAGGTACTATTTAAGGCAAAGTCGGACTTTTTACTTCTTGAGAGATGTATGGTATATTTTACCAGTTCATTTCTGTGTCTTTAAATTGATCTCCAGTAAGAAAGTGGCAAAGATGATACAGTGTTTAATTGGGTCTTTCTATCCATCCAAGCTTTATTATTAAAAGTATACATTCTAGAGGAAAGTGAATGGATAAAATAGTGACCCAGAGGGAAAATTACCAATTAGCTATTATGATAGTAGACTGGGTTTATGATAGTAAAACAAGGCCTGCTTTAAAAAACTTGTTTGGTTTTTGTTTCTTAAATATATAAACCAACTGTAGGTGAGATCAAAAACAGCAATTTTATTCGAATGTGACAATTTTTCATGTGTGTTTACTATATTGATTTGTGCTGTTTTATGTTGTTTATTTTGGTTAAACAAATCTTTATATAGCAGAGGCGGCCAAACTGTGGCTTGAGCTCTTTCACAGTTAAAATGAAGATTATTGTATGCGGCTTGGAAGGTCAGTAAGTTTGGCCACTCCTGTTATATAGCATCAAATATCAATAAAAATGTGTGTTTTTAAAAAGCTACAATATTTAAATCTGACAGATGAACATTGTTAATTTCACCTTTGAAGGAAGTGGGTGGAGACAAATCCATGACGGTCATTAGTTCCTGGATTTCGTAACAGTTTACTCTTTGTTTGTGCCGTCACTATAGTACCATCTGCTAAGGAGAACCGATACAGTGGAGTTTCAGCATGGCCTTGTATATAAGCTGTGAGGAAAAACACAATTGCACAGCGGTAATCTGCTTGTATTTCAGATTCCAAAGACCAAGTAATTTATGTAAGCTTTACTATAATTATTGAACAAAATACTCATCAGATTAATACGCTGAAAAACTAGATTAAAAAACAGACATGATACAGGATGGGTATCCAAAGACTTGGATCATACTGTTACAGTTCCCAAAGACTAACGGGGGGGAAGGGGAGAGAGAGCAAATCAAAATATAGAATCACAGAAGTGCAGGACTGGAAGGGACCTCAACAGACCTGCACTCTCAAGGCAGGACTAAGTATTATCTAGACCGTCCCTAACAGGTGTTTGTCTAACCTCCTTTTTAAAATCTCCAATGATGGGGATTCCAAAATATCCCTAGGCCATTTCTTCCAGTGCTTAACTACCCTGAGAGTTAGGAAGTTTTTCCTAATGTCCAACCTAAACCTCCCTTGCTGCAATTTAAGCCCATTGTTTCCTGTCCTATCCTCAGAGATTAATGAGAACAATTTTTCACCCTCCTCCTCGTAACAACCTTTTATTTACCTGAAAAATGCCCCCCTCGGTCTTCTCTTCTCCAAACTAATTAAACCCAATATTTTCAATCTTTCCTTGCAGGTCATGTTTTCTAGACATTACTCATTTTTGCTCCAGTTTCTCACATCTTTCCTGAAATGGGGTGCCCAGAACTGGACACAATACTCCAGTTGAGATCTTGACAGCCCGGAGTAGAGTGGAAGAATTACTTCACATGTCTTGCTTACAACTCTCCTACTACTACATCCCAGAATGATGTTCACTTTTTTTTGCAACACAGTGGTACACCGTTGACTCATTTAGCTTGTGATCCACTATAACCCCCAGATCCCTTTCTACAGTATTCCTTCCTAAGCAGTCATTTCCCATTTTGATGTGTGCAATTGGTTTTTCCTTCCAAAACTGAGTACTTTGCATTTGTCCTTATTGAATTTCATCCTATTTACTTTAGACCATTTATCCAGTTTGTCCAGATCATTTTGAATTTTAATCCTACCCTCAAAAGCACTTGCAACCCCTCCCAGCTTGGTATTATCCACAAACTTTGTTAAGTGTACTCTCTATGCCATTATCTAAGCCATTGATGAAAATATTGAACAGAACCTGAATCAGGACCGATCCCTAAGGGACCCCACTCAATATGCACTTTCAGCTTTACTATGAACCACTCTCTGGGAATGGCTTTCCAACCTTCCTTATAGTAGCTCCATCTAGGCTATATTTCCCTGGTTTGTTTATGAGAAGGTCACGTGAGACAGTATCAAAAGCCTTACTCAAGTCAAGATACACCACATCTACCGTTTCCCCTATCCACAAGGCTTGTTACCCTGACAAAGAAAGCTATTAGGTTGGTTTGACATGATTTGTTCTTGAGAAATCCATATTGACTGTTACTTATCACCTTATTATCTTCTAGGTGTTTCCAAATTGATTGCTTATTGCTCCATTATCTTTCTGGGTACTGAAGTTAAACTGACTGGTCTGTAATTCCTCAGATTATCCTTATTCCCCTTTTTTTAGATTGGCACTATATTTGCCCTCTTCCAATCCTCTGGAATCTCTCCTGTCTTCCATGAGTTTTCAAAAATAATCGCTAATGGCTCAGATATCTCCTCAGTCGGCGATTTGAATATAGTTTTTGCTGCAGTTTTTTGTGCTGACTGCACAGATCTGTCAGAACTCTAAAGCTGCTGATGCATTTATCAATAGTCTGCTTTGATTCCAAGAAAAAGGTTTAGACATTTCAATCTTCAAATCACCCTCAAATGTGATGCAATAATTAGTATCTATCAGAGTAGTAAAAAATTTTCTGATAAAACAACTTTCATCAAAAAATGGTGATCTGATGAAATTCAAATGTTTCATGGAAACTTACTGATTTAATAGAAATTTTCAACTGGAAATTATCTAAACAGTTCATTTTGATGAGGTTGAAACATCTAATTTTGACTGTTTTATAGTAAATTATAATGTAATATATAAATCAAAACAAAATGTTTCTATAAGGTCATCTCATGAAAAATTCCAAGATTTTGATGTTTTGTCCCAAATTTGGGATGAAACAAAATGTCAAAGTCTCAGAATTTCCTGAAGGGTGGAAACTCCACTTTTTCAGCTAACTCTAGTATTTAGCTATTTAAAATTGCTTATGTCTCTGAGAATTCCCCAGACAAAGCTGGGTAAACATATTTATATAATTAATTCTCTATTAAACAGATTATTTGGCATAGAGGGAAAAAGGTTTAAATATGATCTTTCATCTGTAGCTCTCATATGAATGGGGCAAAGGTAATCAGTGACCAAAAGACATTACCAACTAAGGGCTATTCAAAGAACTAGATAAAATGACTTGATGGCAGAGACACAAAGTATGTGCGGTAATATCTTTTACTGGACCAAGTTCTGTTGATGAGAGAGAAACTTTCAAACTTACACAGAGCTCTTCTTCAGGTCACAGTCTATTTCATAATAGGCACATCCCCCCTTCTTGACAAAAGCTAACAAATAAACTACTGTACCCCTTTGGTTTTTTTTGGCTAAAAGCGGACCCCTCCAAGTCAATGTACAGCCATGCTAGCAGCTCATTAAGGAAGCATGGCTTAATCTGCTGCTTTCCTGCTGTACCTATCTTGTAGACAGATAAATTCAATCTACAGGAATATCTGTCTGGTATATTTCATAAAACCTGTCATAAACACCAATGGACATACTTGAACAACAAGGCAGCTGCTACACAAGACACTCCTTAATAGAGATCTCACCATCCTTCAGTTTATAAATATGAGAAAGCGTTTTTCACTGGTTCAAGACATGGAAAAGCATGTACAATAGCAGAGTTTAGTGGTTTTATTTTCTCTCTCTCACACACACACACACACAACTAACAAGAAAGACAGTATACTGAACACTGCAGTCTGAGCTACCTTCTTGATAGTGGCGTTTGTTTGACCAGGACTGTCCATCATTATGGCACAAAAACCTCTGAATACACCGACGGATTGTATCTTCAAAGCCAGGTCTCATGGAAGACCGTAATGAGTTTGTATCTATGTTGACGAGTTTACCTGTCATGGGAAAAAAAAACTTAAGATAGTCATAGAGTCCCTGTCATTTTAAATATAATCCTAATATTAAAAATACAGAATAGTATTTCAAAAGTCACCAAATATTGTCTATATTATGTTTTTATAATGTACCCATCACTGTAGCATCTAAGCACTGAAGTCGTTTTCTAAGCGTCTATCTAATCTTTTCACTTACACACAGCTTCCCATGCAAAGATCTCAAACTGCTTTATGAACATAAATTCTGAACACCCCTGTAAGTTATTACCATATCATTTTTACATATAAGGAAATCGAGGCACTCAGAGGTTAATGCCAAAATTCTCAAAAGCGTATAACAATTTTGGGTTTCCCTGGTTTTATGCAACCAAAAGGAGACCCCGAGGGCATGGTTTGCAGAGATTATAAAGAACTACACCTGAAATCAATAGGAGCTGCAGGTGATTGGCATCTGAAAGAAAAAACAACTGCCCAATAATGTGTTTAAATATTTAAAATTTAAATACTACAGCAGACTATAAAGGTTTCATGATGTTACAGAAGGAAAGGAGAAATTATCTCAATGAGTCTTCACTAACTTGATATATGATTAATAAACACTTTAGGAATACTTCTAGAGGAAGATGTAATGTAAATAATTTGAAATATTACCTAGTTAAAGGAAGAAAGGCAACAGTATAAGTAGTACTAGTTATTCCAAGTATTAAAACTTATTTGCCACAATTTACTTTATACAAAACAAAACAAGAAGAAGAGCCCATCCATTACCTTCACCTCAAGTAGATCTCACCTGAAAGGTCATGTCTCGTAATAAAGCTTTCTGGGTTTGTTGGAAATACCCTTTCCACTGTAGTGATGCGACGTGCCACACAAATCATACAGGACTGCAAATCTGCAATGAAAGAGTTATTTTCCTCTGTGTCCTATTTATTCGATTATTACATTTCTTATAAAGGAGCAGGACTCTTGCAATATTAAGATAAAGGTATAATATGGGAGATGAGATTTGAGGATATTGTATTTAACTCCTAAATTATTCAAAATATGGAATTCTGAAACCCCACGCTTCATAACATAAATTAACTAGTAAATAACTGTAGTAAGAGGAATTTCCTGTAGAAAAATTACCTTCCCCTTCTTCCATCATAGCTCTTGGCTGAGATAAAGCAAAACACTGCATGGTTTCATATCTCTGACGTGAATCCTGGTTGCTGCCTACATCATCCAAAAGATCATGAGATGTTTTTACCGTCATGCGGCAATTAAACGTATGACTCTTCTGTCTAGGTGTTTCATTGGTCCAAGCAACTCCATTAACTAAAAGAAAATAATCATAAAAGTTCACAAAGATTTTAAAATAAAATTAATTCTTAATTGCCTGATTTTTGAAGTATGCAGTGTTGTTGTACCTGTGTCGGTCCCAGGATATTAGAGAGAGAAAGTGAGTGAGATAAGATGATATCTCCCCCACCCGATCTCTCATTTTTGAAGCTCAGATACTATAACATTTTAAAAAGATTTGTTAAAAGTCATCATATTGATATTTTGGGGATATTTCACTGCTGGTTGATAGAACACCATCCCCTCTAAGGTACTTTCAGCCCCAGTCAAAAGGGAGTGGAAAAGTCATTCCCTTGTTTTTAAAAAAAAAAAAAAAAAAAAAGGCAGGTAGTTCCCATTTGTTCACTGACTTCAAATCTCAGCTGTCTAGCAACACAGTTATGAGATATTGATTGAAACCATTCAATCAGCTTTTTGCTTAAAACTACAGTATTTACACAATTCTGGAAGGCAGCTTCTGCTTGAAAAGCAAAAGGTCTAAAGAACCTAATTATTCTGCTTCAAAATGGGGAGAGACGCATCAAAGCTGAATTGTTAACAGTTCCCAGAGCTTCATCAGGATGTGGAGAGAACTTGTGTAACATTATTTTAGGGCTTATCTTCACGAGGAATTCTGGAATAGCTATTCCTGATTAACTCCATAAGTGAAACCTCTTATTATAAGAGCTCCTTATTCTGAAGTAGTTTACTTGAAGTGTATTAAGCAATTTCAGAATAAAGCACTCTTATTCCAGAATAAGCATGTCCACACAGAGTTATTCAGGAATAGTTAATCCATGTTAAAGTCACACTTCACTTTATTCTGGATAAATTTTCATGTATAATTAAAGCTATGTTTTAGTCCTAGGTATTTTTAGTAAAAGTCATTGATCGGTCACGGACAGTAAACAATAATTCAGGGCCTGTGACCGATCCATGACTTGTACTATATACCCCTGACTAAATCTTGGGTGCTCCGGGGCAGGGGGCAGCCCAGGACCACAGCTGGTACGGGGGGAGAGGGGCAACGCTGCTGCTGGGGGGGACAGACCGAGGCTGTTGTTGTTGCTGCTGCTGGGGGGGGAAAGGCGGGGTCTCAAGACTGCCTCAGTAGCGGCCTGTGCGGCTGTCCCTGGGGTCAGTCACTCTGGTAACTGTAGAAGTCACAGAGGTCACGGAATCAGTCACTTCCCTGACAGACTCAAGGCCTTATGTATAATGAATCCCTTAGAAACAGGCAAGCCAACCTCAAATGCCTATCCCTCTTTCACTTTATCAGAGTATAGAAACATGCAACTCCATAAACCTAGGCATTTGTTCGCTACAACCACACACCATGAATATCTGCACCTAAGTTCTGTTAGTTGTTTATATAATTTCTAGTTTGAAAGTAACATTTTAAATACTTAGATCAAGAGGATATAGATTTAAACGGTAGTCCTGGTGATGGAATTTTGTTTTCATTCTTCTGCTCGTCTGCTAACAGCAAAGAATGCATAATCAATGTTGTAATATTCCTATTAATTTAATGTTAAAAGTTAATATAAGAGTCATATCCTAAAACTCAAGACAAGTGATAGTTGCACCATAAGAAAGAGATTTGTTTTGTAAGGTTAACAAACTTTGGAGTTTATTTATTTATTTTTTAAAAGAAGTCTGAGAATCTAAGTGAAGACCCTATTACCTGCAGATTTAGGTAAGTTTTTAAGGAAGTCCTTCCGGTCCTCTTCATGCAAGATGCTGTAGACACTTGTATTAACCAAATCCTCTTGTTTATACTGCAGATATTGTGTGACATTTTCTGATACAAATACAATGTTCCCATCTCGATTTACTACAAACAGGAAACCATCCAATGCCTAAAAATACATTGCAACGATACATTATAAACACACACACAAAATTCCAGACCTGCTAAAACAGTTTATTTAAAAAAGTAAGTGGGAGATAAAGTATTGTAGTTTAGGAGAAGAATCACTTAACTTTTCTGGTAGAAGAATTTAAGGAAAACTTGAAACTTTAAGAGAAACTTTCATAGTAAGGAAAGTTTCAAGTATCAGAAACCCGCTGTTCATTTGTTCTTCCACTATTGATCTTAACATGGTGATAAACATTTGGTTTTTAACTCTTTTAGCCTGGAAACATGACACAGTCTGTGACATCTCAATAACTTCTATAACAATACAATGAAGTCAAAGTCAGGATTATAAATTCGCCACAAGACCTTTAAGAAGTAGAAGTGGAGTGTGAGGGAAATAGCCTTCTTAAGGATATATTTTCAATACCAATGAAGGAGAGAGAGAGAGAGAGAGAGAGACTATCCACTTTTTAAAAACCACTGTACTCATTCCCAAATCAGAAACAGCATTAGAATATCTCTAAGACAGTTAGCTTTGAAAGTACTTCAAAAACTTGACTCAAAATAGCAGCCTACAACATACTGAACTACTTTGTGTACTAAGCAGTAGGACTGGTTTCCTGGTTTTTAGAACTCTTAATAAATGTTACCTAAGTGATTCTTATGTAATTTGGAGTCTCAACACATGAGGGCAGCAGCAAACTGATCTACTGCATACAGCAGTGGTCATCAACTGGTCGATCGCGATTGACTGGTTGATCCTAGAGGATCTCCCAGTCGATCGCGATCCGGCGGTGCAGTGTGGCTGCTGCTAAGGCAGACTCCTTGCCTACCCTAGTCCCCCACTGCTCCCGGAAGCGGCCAGCGCAGCACAGCTCTGCGGATGCAGGGGTTTCCCTCCGCGCGCTACTCCTGCCTGCAAACACTGCCCCCGCAGCTCCCATTGGCAGGGAGAGCTGCGGGGACGGTGCTTGCAGAGAGGGGCAGTGCGCAGAGCCACGTGCCCCCAGCAGCCCCCCCTTCCCCAGGCGCGTTGGCCCCTTCCGGGAGCTGCCAGAGGTAAGTGCTGCCTGGTGGGAGGCCGCACCCCAACCCCCATCCCTGAGCCCCCTCCTGAAGCCAGCACCCCATACCCCCTCCTGTACCCTATACCCCCTCCTGAACCCCAAGCCCCACTCTGAGCCACCTCCCAGAGCCAGCAACCCAAACCCCCTCCTGCATTCCAAGCCCCAGCCCTGAACCCCCTCCGGGAGCCAGTACCCCAGACACTCTCCTGCACCCCTTCCTAGAGCCCGCACCCTGCACCCCCTCCTGACACCCCAACACTCTGCCCCAGCCCGGAGCCACCTCCTGCACCCAAACTCCCGCGTAGAGCTTGTACCCCTCACCCCCCCTGCACCCCTACCCCAGGCTCAGCCCAGAGCCCCCACCCCCTCCGAAACCCCAAACCCCTGCCCCAGCCCGGTAAAAGTGAGTGAGGGTGGAGGAGGGGGGGGGGGGGGAAGAGATAGTGGGCGGGGCTTTGGGGAAGGGGCAGTGTCTCGGGAAAGTGGCAGGGTAGATGCTGGGTTGCCCTTAGATTCAAAAAGTGATTTTGGGCGTAAAAAGGTTGGAGACCACTGGCATACTGGAATTGATCCTAAGAAGCACCATTCTGCACCTGTAACTTCCCATTAAGACAATGGGAATTCAGGTGCTCATTGCTTCCCAGAATCAGACCCCCGGTCTTACAGACCATCATCAAGCCATGAAAGTGGCCCAAAGTCCTTGATGGCCATTTCCTGAGGTAAAAAGGGGGAAAAAAACTTGAATGCGGAGTCTAGTCAATGTAATCTTATTAGCTATTTATTGGGACTACTACAAAAATAGAACAGCATGCTAAGGCAAACCCAAATGCCATCTGATTTTGAATCCTTCTAGACTGCTTCAGCAGAGTTGAGAAAACAATGTTGGATTTTATTTTTTGTCCTTTTAAAACAATTTTCTCCATCGCCCTTGCATGCTAGTTTTTGCTGTAGGACTGCTGGCATTTCTCAGTGTGTAATTCTGTCACATAACCTATTGCTTAAGAATATGCAATATCAAATCTCATTTGGTTGTACCAGGGCATCATTTACACTTGCCTGTAGTAAAAGAGGTCCCAATGAATCCTTATCAATAACCCCTTGACCTGTAGAAGATACGTCAGCCTTCTGTACATCATCATCACAGGATGCTGTTTTTCCTAAAATCAAAAAGACAAGTTTTCAAAAAGGCACCATTTTGTGTTTGGAAGCATAGAAATATATTTTTGAAGTTATGTGCTGCATTCCAGGAAGCCTGAGAATAAGCAATGAAGCTGTAATTGTATGATTCCATTTAATGTTACAAGAGCACAACACTCTTTTTTTAAACAGTAGAACTTCTGGGCAGGGATTGTCTTCCTGTGTGTTTTGAAAGCACCTAGCAAATTTTGGATTCTGCCACAACACCACCACAAACAGTTTCCATGACAAAACTTCTTCCACTGGGAAGATGATTGCTTTATGAAATGATTGTCCTTTAGTCACTTTCAGCTGGCCAGCACAAACTTTTCAATATAATGAAAAGCTTCCTAATTCTTCCCTTCTTCCTGTATAACCGTGTGGAAGATAAACATTTTAAATCATGTTAAGACTTAATTTGGGCTTTAGTCTAGAAAGTAATCCAATTTAACATGCAGAATGTATGGTTTGCTCATTTAATTGTGTTCTTGGATCCAAATCAAAATACAAGACCGGAAACAAATTCTCACGTGGCCTTCTGCAGATTATTTAATCATATCTGATGCCAATAATTAAAACACTTTTTCAGCATTTTAACCTAAAATATACTGAAGAAAAAGTAAAAGTTTGTTACAAGGAAAAAAAAATAAAAATAAAACCATGCAGTAAAGTAATGGAAAACAAGCAGTAATCTCTATTACTGTGGCACCTGCTGGCTGTTTAAGCAGACCACAACAGGAGTTTAATGTACCAAAGGAAGATTATCAACCAGTGAAGTGCACAATGAAGTGGCAATAATGCCACCGGGAAAGTACTTCTAAAATAGCAATTAAGGCTACTTTAAAAAATAGAAACACGTTCCAACAGGGCAGACAAAGCAGAATTTGGAAGTTTACCATTCCAGGTAAAGTGTGTGATATACTCCAGCAGGCTTCTAACATAATTTACTACTGAGTGGAAACTCACTGAACTGGCATATACCTGATGTGTAATCTATTCTAATTTTTTTGAAGTCACTTCTACCCGCACATGCCTCACAATTACCAGAGGTTTAGGGGGAAACAGCAAATTTAACAATTATATTGGTCTGATTTGTTTAAAAAACTACTATTGTTACAAGTAAAACCTAAAAACCATACTGTAACTAAGACATTAGCAAAATAAATGTTCCTCAATATTTCCCCCAGTTTATTCTGCACTTGATTACATTCTGTGTACAGTTAATGGCACTTTTTAATTGGTTACATGGTCAGCTAGTTGCAGTCTGACTGTATTGGACCCCAGTTATTTTCCTCTGCTAGAAAGGCTCTCAAACACCAAACAGGAGCAGAAAAGGCAGAAAAATTTAACATGAATTTTAAAAAATAATTTAAAATTTCAGGACATAGCACTGAAAGGATGCTCTATAAGAAACTGGGCTTCTTTTATAAATTAGTTTCAAACAATCCAAGTTGGCAGGGAACCTTTAATTGATAGGCAATAGATGGATTTCTTTACTCCAGTGGGCAACTAGTCCATCTATGTTTTGAGAACAATTGCTTTATGACCTATTTTAAGCTTTTATTGCTTGTTTAAGTAGTTTAAGGAAGCTAATAAGAAACGGTGTACTTTAGGCCCTGATTCAGGAAAGCTTCCCTATTCATAAAGGGTGTTAAACATAATGCTTAAAGTTAAGCAAGTTCTTAAGTCCCACTAAGCACATGCTTAAAATTAAGCATGTGCTAAGTGCTGAATAGGGAATAAGCCCTGAACAGGAATGGATTTAAGCATGTGCTTAAATGCTTTCCTAAATCCGGGCCTATTGTATGAAAATTCCATTGTATTGTCTCAGCAACTAAGTATTGTTTTGGAGAGAAACTGCCTCCTGATAGAAAACCAAATATTCTTCCTTATAATTTGAAAGAGAAATCCTTACCTTGTTCCTTTATCTGCCGGATCTGTCTTACAGTTTCCTTTAAAATTGCACATTTATCTGGTTTGACATTGAAATTGTCAATGTCACTCAGATTAGCAGATATCAGCTCAGCTAGCTCCTCAATATATTTGCTTTCCTGCTCACGTCGGCGTTTCTCACCACTGCAGATCAGACTAGGAACAAGAAGCGGCATTTAATGTACATAAATTTCAGCATAAACAAGAACTATGATCACACTGTCATCTTTGATGCATTTCAGATACCACTTATCACACAAGTTTAGCTAGTGGACATTCATCTCGTCAATTTACACCTGTAGGTTTTTACAGAACCATATAAAGGAATGTATCTTCAGAGATTATGACGAGATTATTATTCCAAGAATAACTGTTGTAGTTATTTTCTTATTGAATTTAATGAAAATTCCAACTATTACAAAACTAATGTATTTGTACTATACAGGCATTTTAAGGTGGAAAAAGCTGCAGCACCGTTTTGCTTGGCCAATAAGCTATAAACAAAGTTTTACATCTAATTCAATGGCATTTCTCTGTCAGTAATACAATAACTTTGGAACACTGCCCCCATCAATTCCAGAATTTCAGGAAATGTTCTCGATATCAGTGGGCAGAAGTATATTGATTTTAAGGCAGATCAGAACACCAGAAAAGCTTATTTCACAGGAAAATCAGGGCTTCCAGAGTGACTGGTGTTGCAGGCAGAAGAATCTCTCTGCTGCCTCTGGTGGCTGTCTACACATACCAGAAGCAGCATCTTAACTGGCTGCATGGGGACAGCCTGTAGTTTGGATTATCACAGAAATAAGAAAGCCTTACAAGTAGCAGGGAGGACCTAGGCGGCTGGGTGTGGAAGTAGGAATCTAGGGGGCAATGGAGATGGGGAGGGGAAAGCAGGGATCCAGGGAAACGTGGAAAATGGGGACAGTGGGGAGGGGTTTGTGTCAGCAACCTAGAGAGGGAAGAGTGGATATGAGTAGGGCCCTACCAAATTCACGGTCCATTTTGGTCAATTTCATGGTCATAGGATTTTTAAAATTGTAAATTTCATTATTTAAGATATTTAAATCTGAAAGTTCACGGTGTTGTAATTGTAGGAATCCTGATCCAAAAGGAGGTTGTTGGTGGGGAGGGGGGAGAAGAGGGTCACTAGGTTATTTTAGGGGATCGTGGTATTGCCACCCTTACTTCTGCACTGCCTTCAGAGCTGGGTGGAGAGAGAGCGGAGGCTGCTGGCTGGGAGCCCCCAGCTCTGAAGGCAGAGCCGCTGTCAGCAGCAGCACAGAAGTAAGGATGGCATGGTATGGTATTGCCACCCTTACTTCTGTACTGCTTCCTTCAGAGCTGGACCCTCGGTCAGCAGCTGCCACCCAGCTCTGAAGGCAGCAGCACAGACGTAAGGATGGCAATACCACGATTCCCCCTAAAATAACCTTGCGACACCCCCCCACCTCCCGCAACCGCCTTTTGGGTCAGGACTCCCAGTTTGAGAAACGCTGGTCCCTGTGAAATCTGTATCGTATAGGGTAAAAGTACACAAAAGACCAGATTTCGGAGGGAGGACCAGATTTCACAGTCCATGGTGCGTTTTTCATGGCTGGGAATTTGGTGGGGCCCTAGATGTGAGGAAGGGAAAATGGTGTGAGTGTGTGTGTGTGTGTGAGAGAGGGAGAGAGAGAGGTGGGGGAAGGGAGGAGGCACACAGAGAATCCGGCATGGGGAAGACAATGCAGGACTTTGGTATGGGGGCAAACACAGAGACCCAGGCATGGGAGGAAAAGGGGGAATGGAGGTGCACACAAAGCCTCTTCCATGGGGGAAGGATATGGGCACACAAAGAGCCCCTAACATGGGGAGGGTGAATAGGGGTCAATGGCATGGGGGGGGGGGAGGGAGAGAGAACATGGGGTACACAGAGCACCTTGGCATATGGAATAGGGGGCTATGGGGGACATTCAGAGCTTCTGGCATGAGGCTAAGGGTGGAGGGACTTGCAGGGAGTCCCTTAAAGGATTTTATCAACTGAATACAAATGAATAGCAAAACTCTTAATATTCATTTCAATTAAAACCTAAAAACAAAACACCACGCTGCACTATTTATAATTTTATTATGAAAAATCTAATAAAAACAGTGAGGAAAATGTGTTTACTGTACCCTGGTCCTGGGGGATCACAGGGCAATGGCTTGCGTTTCCTTGACTCACTGGTCAAGCTGTCCAAGGAGTTTTCTCCCAATCCACTCATCTTGATTGAGCAACAGCCAACTGAGTTTACATCAGCAACTGAAGTGTTAAAAAAAAAAAATAAATAAAAAGAATCACAAACTGATGATGCTCTCAAGATATTTCGAACAATTAAAATAAATTGTTTTACAGTATTCTTTATCCATTTTCAGTGAGACTATTTAGATAAGCACTAAGTCATAATTTATAGCAGCCTTGCAAAATTTTAGTCACCCCAGGATGCATGATATTTTTTGGACCAATGTGTAATATATTGCTTTAACTATCAATCACCACTTACTGCTCTACATGATGCAAGAACTTGGAGGATCAAAGCTTGAGGAGCTCAAAAAATATCATGTGGTCAAATTATTGCTAAGAAAAAAATACTGTAGATTACTGCACATGCTCAGATGCAACATACTTTCTAAGCACTATATAACCAGAGAAGTAAACACAATCCATATTTAAAAAAAAACATATCTCCCAGATCTGTACCACTTGCTGGAAAAATCTAGGACATAAGAATCAACAGCTTCTTCAGCAACAGATGCATAAAATATCACTGTCAAGATAGAAATGTTACCACAATTGTTACATACCCTCTGATTTTGGCCATTAAATCACCATCTTAGGCTACGTCTACACTACCCGCCCGGATAGGCGGGTAGAAATCGATATAGCGGGGATCGATGTATCGCGTCTCGTCTGGACGCGATACATCGATCCCCGAACGCGCTCCCATCGACTCCGTAACTCCAGCAGGGCGAGCGGAGTTAGCGGAGTCGACGGGGGAGCCGCGGACGTCGATCCCGCGCTGCGAGGACGCGAGGTAAGCGCGGGTAATTCGAAATAGGATACTTCGACTTCAGCTACGCTATTCTCGTAGCTGAAGTCGCGTATCTTATTTCGATCCCCGCCCCTAGTGTGGACCAGCCCTTAGTTAATGAGCGTTTTCCAGGGAGCAATAAGGAAGTTACACTCCGTGCTAACTAAGAAGTGCCTTTAGATAAAAAGTAATTTTTGGCTCATAAAACACTGGATCATTAAACAGCTATGCTAGCTAGCCACAGGCACAGAACATGTGTTTTAAATATTCTCCAAAACAATTCTCATGTCTGTCAACAAATCACAAATTCTTGCAATCACATATTCTATAAAAATGTTTACTTACCTGTACAGTAACTGTTGCTCTTTGAAATGTGTTGTGCACATATACATTTCACTGTGGGTGCTTGTGTGCCCAGAGCACTCGAGTTGGAGACATTTCTCTCCAGTACCACTATGCATTGCATGCTCTCCTCATGCTGTCAGCTGAGAGCATAAAAAGGTGTGTGGTTGCCACCTTCCTCTCAATTACTTTGCAGTGCTATATGTGATGTCTGAAGCAGCGGGAAAGGTGGGAGGGTCAGGGAATGTATATGTGCACAACACATCTCAAAAAACAAGACAGGTAAGTAAACTTTTTTCCCCCCTTCAAGTGATTGTGCACATATACATTCCACTGCAGGTGACTCAGCAGTTCTCTCAGAATGGAGGGATCTTGGATCATCTGAACAGAGATTGTAACACTAAAGTTGGCATGATCACGAGTGGCTTAAGTGATGGTGTAATGAGAAAAAAAGTAAGTACAGCTGACACAATCACTGCCTTGCAGATATCAACTATTGGAACATTGCTCAGAAAGGATAATGAAGTGGACTGAGCCCGGGGCTGTTTTTCTTGGTGGAAGAGAGACTTAGCAAGATTGAAGCAGCGCTTACTGCAGTCAGAAATTCAGAGCGCAATTCACTTGAGGGCCCTGGCTCAGCAGGACAGGGTTCTGGGACTTCCCTATAGGAAGACTAGTCCTGTAGTTTAGGTTTTGTAGCAATAAAGACCTGCAAGGTGATCTAAAGGATCTCGAAGGTGAGACAGGTTCCTCCCTTTCTGAGTCTGAAGAAGAAACGTAAGCCTCCTCAAAATAGGGAGAAGCAGTTCCTGTTGGGATTCTATGTGGCCTGGGTTTTTGGAGACACATTAGGATCCAAAGGAAGTGAGGGTTGGGGCCTGCGGAAAGCCAACAAAGTGATCAGTGCTGGCATAACTGGTCAGAAAGATGACTAACAGAGATGAAACAGAATGTTCATTGACAGTGCTGGTGGAACCAAAACACACTGAATCTACTGAAGGGAGGAAGAAGGATTCAGCATGGGTGAAGACACTGGTCTCAACAGCACCAAAGGAGCCAGAGTCGATGGTGCTGCCTCAGACGGGACCGATAAGCGTTTGGATTTGTGAAGCCTTGAACCAATACCAGAGGATTTACTAGAAGATTTTCTGGGAGAAGACCGAGATGTAGTGGTCTTGTCTGGGTCAGAATGCTTGGAAAAAACTTTTAAGCTGACAGAGAAGATGAAGCGTGACATTTGTCACCAGGCTTGTGCTTCAAATCAGAAGCAGTGTGTGTGTGGCGGACTTCTGGTTGATTTTGAGATCAGGGCCTGGCTCCAATGCAGGTTCCACTGCCTCTTTCATGAGATGAACTTTAAGATGAAAGTCCTGGTGGGGAAGGAAATACAAATAGGATATTTGTCTCTCACATGGCCCTCACCCAGATAAATCAAACAACTCTTGTGCCTATTTGTGACGGGGAAAAGCCCTTCCCATGGCACACTGCTTAAAACCTGGGGAGTTTTTTCATAATAAATCCTCCAGTTAACTACTAAAAAAACCCAACACACAAAAACTGGTTACCTACTTGTAACTGTTCTTCAAGATGTGATGCAGATGTGTATTCTATGTGGGTGTGTGCGCCCCTTGTGCATCGGAGAACTTTGACTAGCAGTACCTATAGAGGCAGAATTCATGCACTGCTGCCGTAGCCCCTCCCCTGGCTGTATAAAGGTGCCCTCTCAATTCCATTGTACCAAACATCAGGAATACATAGGAGTACAGATTCTGATACAAGGAGGATGGAGCGCAGGTCATGGAATACACATCTGCATCACATCTCAAAGAACATTTACCCGTAGGTAACCATTTTTTCTTCTCCGAGTAGATGCAGCCATGTATTCCATGTGGGTGACTTGAAATCAGTACTTGCAGGATGTGGGGCCCAGAGTCTATTTAAAGAAGGACTGCAGGATTGCCTTCCCAAAGTTTGCATCCGATCTGGAAGCAGCAGTAACAGCACAGTGGTTTGCAAAAGTATGCAGAGAGGACCAAGTGGCTGCCTTCAAACGTCCAATATAAGAATGTCATCTAGAAATGCCGTTGACATCACCTGAGCTCTCACAAAATGAGCTCATATCCCTTGATATGTTGCTTGGGTCGCTTCATACACTGGTGAAAGTTACCCACCTGGAGGTTGTCTGTGCAGATACCGCTTGACACTTCATTTGGTCTGCATATGAAAGAGACAGATGAAGTGCTGAACCTGAAGAATGGTGCCAGTCAGCACTGCTCCTAGAAGAGTAAGAGGAGTCTCCCCAAGCCCTGGAATGGTCCTGACTCATTTTATAGGACCTCTTCTTCATCGCACCAGAGGAAGGTGAACAACTCCTCTTCCTCTTGGGGGAAACATCAGAGTCCAAGCACAGGGTGGCATCGCTTCTGGGTCTGAAGGCAACTGCTGATCAGAGGGCTTAGGTGCCAAAGCAGGCCTCAAGGCCTGCTCCAGAAGGTGCTGCTTCAACCCCAAGTCTCTTCCCACCTGAGTCCTCTTGGGGAACGACTTGCACATGGAACACCTCTCCTTAATGTGTCCCTCACCAAGACACAAGTAGCAAGTGGGGATTGCTGTTGGGGATAGCCACCATACACAACGGACAATGCTTGAACCCTGGTGAAGGCATCACACAGGGCATCCAGTCACTACTACCACAAACTAAACCTAAGGTACTACTACTATGATATACAAGAAAAGTTCTCAGAAAACAGAGAGAAAGTGTGAGGTGAAGATGCCACACAGAGCTCTGACTCTAGCCACAGGCGGTGAGAAGGAACTGAGGGGGTCAGGGTGGCGCTGCCCTTGTACGGCCCAGGGAGGAGCTATGGTCGTAGGGCATGAGTGCTACCCCTATGGGTACTTCTAGACAAAGTTTCCCAGCTCTGGTGCACCCATACACCCACATGGAATACACAGCTGCATCTACTCAAATAACTAAATTAAGTTACTACCACTAAATATTAACTATAACTATATACACTAAAGTTCTGAAATCGGGCTACCCGAAGCAAATGCTACAGGGAGCTCCAACTCTCACCACAGGCAATGAGAATGAACTGAGAGGGAGGCAACCACAACATCCCTGTTATGCCTTTGCTTGACAGCACTGGGGCACATGCACCACTTATTGATACTGCAAGCAAAAGTCTCTGACTCAAGTGTACTGGGCACACAAACACCGGCAGTGGAATGTATATGAGCACAATCACTTGAAGGAGAATTCACATATACTATCAAAGTGAGTGTTTCACAGTTAATTGTCTATCTACCAACAATAATAGATTTCTATGCATCCTTTGGGTCCTCTCACATTTCTGTTCTGCAAAGGAAACTTTTAGATGGAAACTGTCACATGGCAGGAGGAGAAGCATTAGGGTAAGGGGTTTAGTATAACTTCTGGTGATTTAATGGAAATGGCACAGTAAAATCTGTGTATCTCTTTCAAATTTTACCTTATAATGTCAGATCTCTAAATCAATTATTTTATTCAAGTATCATTTAACAGGTCTTAAACTATTAAAGCCAATATTTCATGTTATATCTGGTATCCTGCTTCTAGCAGGGCAAATAAAACATCTACTTCAACATGTCAAGACCTGTTCCTTTATTTGGACTGGCTCTACTCTCTGGCATATTTCTCTTCCAGCAAAGGTCAAACCAAAGTCTGCTTAAAGAAGTGTAGTCATTTCACTAACTCTTGCAAGACAGTTTGGATCTGTGCAGTTGTGTGTGCCTCAAATCAATACATTTATCTGATTTAAAGCTTGTATTACTGAAATTGCACTTATAGCATAATGAACTGTGTTCGCTGTTGAGTTCCCAATGCAACATCATCTATTATAACTGGATATCAAAATACAGTCAGTAATTATTATAGTTCATGACCATATTATTTAGCCAAAACATTCTCATTGTATAGGCACTATTTGCATTGCACAAGATATGACAAGAAATTACATTACTACCAACATACACAGAAGAATGGTAAGGTTTACACGCAGAAGGATGGCAATGTTAAAGAGCACATATATAAGAAACACAAACCACTACGGATAAGTCTACACAGCCCAGGGAAGTGAGCCTCCCAGCCTGGGTCAACAGACTCAGGCTAGTGGGGCTTGTGCTACCACTCTAAAAATAGACTGCGCTTTGAATTTACAGCTCAGGCTCAGAATCCCCCCACGCCCCGGCTTCAGAATGTGAGTCACAACTTCACAGTGCCATCTACACAACTATTTTTAAAGCACTAACATGAGCCCTGCTACAGTTAAAATTTCTGTGTGTTCTAAGTACTATAGACCCTAAGAACCCATATTTTGTTCTTTATTCTTATTTGTTTTGACTATGTTCTTCAAGGACAGGAACCATGAATGAAAATTTGCATTGACTTCAATGGATCAGGATTTCACCCAATGTCTTCACTACTGGGGGGATCGATGCTGCTGCAATCGATGCAGTGGGTGTCGATTTAGCGGGCCTAGTGAAGACCCACTAAATCAATGGCAGAGTGCTCTCTGGTCAACCCTGGTACTCCAGCTCCCTGAAGATTAAGGCCTGTCGACCAGAGAGCGTCTCCCATCCACGCAGCACAGTGAAAACACTGGGGTAGGTCGACCTAAGCTATGTCGATTCCAGCTACATTGTTCACATAGCTGGAGTAGCGTAACTTAGGTCGACTTACCCCGGTAGTGAAGACAAGCCCTTGTAGTCCTCCCTTTTCCCATCCTGTCCAGAAATAGTCATTACAGTCAGCATTATGGCTCCATCTCAAAAGCACCAAGGAGGTCAAGATCTCTCAATCAATGCCAGAATATAAATCAATTTCCCCACTTCATTTCCAGTGAGACACTTTCAGAGCAAAGGAATAAAGGAGATCAAAGGGGAAAAAATCAAATGACACTTCCTGAGGGGGACACAGCCCAGATGCTGCCAAATCTCCTGGAAAAAAATTGGGTCTGAAGACTCCATTTGCCAAGAACCACTATTTGTGATGAGCCAATCCACCAGCAGTCCAGTTTTCACACAAGTGCAAGCCACTGATACAAAGGTTTCCAGGGCTGAAGGAGGTTCATGGTACGTCTACAAAGTCAACACTGTTGGAAATGAAGGGGGACAGAGACCTGGGAGAGACTAGCTGTGAAGTCCCTGCAGCTAGGGATTTCTCCTTGATGCCCTTCCTCTCCCTTTTCACACACCATACCTACCCCCGGCATCATCCACACTTCTTATTCTCTTGCAACTGGATTTCTTCTTTATGTTTAGGAGATGAAAGAGAAAAGATAGAATGGGAACCAAGAACTGAGTCATTATGAGACTACACTAAATGCTTCCAGGACAAGAGGCCAAAACAAAAAATAAAAAATGTGGGTGTATTGCTTCTGATGTACTAACCTTGACTGACTCGTCTTTTGCTTTTTGCTTCTGGGAAACCACAACACTGTCTGTTCTTGCTCTTGCTAGGTAAATTGAGAGGATAGGGATACACGACAAAACTATTGTGTGGAGCAGTTGCTATTGTTATGTTAGGATGTTGGTTGTGGATGGAGAGTTCAAAAGGTCATTCTTCACACAGCCAGACAGATCTCTGATTGCTGCTCAGAACAGAGAACTACCTGGCTCCAACTAGGAGCAGGCTCTAGATTGCTGTAAACTTACTGTAAAGTTAAAATATATATCTATATATATATATATATATATATGTGTGTGTGTGTGTGTGTGTGTGTGTATGTATGTATGTATGTATGTATGTATGTATGTATGTATGTTTACACACAAGCGCTCCATGTGTTAATATGAACACCACCACACTGTTTAACACACTTATAAAATATTATAGTAAACTAATATTTACAACCACCACCACCAATTGATGCATTTGTTTTTACTGGAAAGGAATTACTTCAAAACTACATAGCAGATTAGTGCAGTATTTTAAAACATTAAAGGGCAGTAAAAAAAGATCAATACAAACATAGTATAGCTCAAAATAAAACTATTCTCAAAAGATGTCTAAACACACAAATGTGGCCAAAGACTCCGCTGACAATAAGCCAGGAAACATTTATGCTCCAAATTCTGATTCAAAATAGTTTATAGCTACCTATTTGACATACCATGTCAAATTAGTGGAGGCAAATCCCAATGTTTGATGACTGTGGAAAAGCAAACATGAGGAACTTCATTCTTTTTCAACCAGATGTTCGTTTATGGTACATTTATAAAATATAATATATTTAAAACAGTAACAACTCATATGTGCCCAAGAAAAACAAAGTATGAGTTGTCCAATTGCCACTAGATGGCAGAATATCATCAAGTACCTGCATGAGTAGTATTTACTTCAGCTAAGCTGCAGATTTAAAAAAAAACCAAAAACGTTAGGAAGTTAGTTCGGCTCATCTGAATAAACAAGAAGCTTCCATTTTAAAAAAAGTGATTTATATAAACAGTATGATCATGCAAAAATCTAGGATTAGAGTTATCTGAAGGTCACACTCAACACTCTCACTCATAAGGTCCTAGGTCCATAATCCACATAGCTTTTAAAGAATCAAGTGTCGTTGAGCAGGTGGCACATATACACACTAGGTTTGGTGCTGTTCTCCCAGCAACTGCATTCCAAGGCAGAAGCATACTGCTGCAGTGCTAGAAGCTGCTATGGAAAGAGAGAGGAAGCGCTTAAAATAAGATAAAGGGTTGAGGATAGCTCAGGAAGGGTGTGGGCACAACAAACATGTCAGAAGCACAGTGCACATTTCTTAATTTAAACAAGCTACCAAAACTGTTTAAAATGTTTTAAATTGCTGAACATAGCCTGGATACAAAATTTTAAATTTCAGTGTGATGCAGTTTAGAAGTTGATACGGTAACAGGATTGAATTTAGCAATTTAGAATTTATAATATAAATATCATTTGATTTCAGTATTACTTAAAAGTAGCATATACCCATGTTGCTGTAAATGAAAACTAGTAATTTAATTAAATAAAAAAAATATACAGACTTTACATGTTATTTGAAAAACCTAAAGAGGAAAGAATTAGAGTATGTAACACTATGTCTATTCAGGTAGTTTTAAAAAAGGAGGATGTTTTTCTTAAGCTACAATGCTTGGGTTTTATTGGGGGGAGAAAGAAAGAAGAGCAGAGAATTTGTTTAAGCAGAGCTCCCCACCTCCCTATCATAGCATATCTATCACTTACTTGGGGACCATAAAGCTTCTGGCAATTTCTCCATACATAAGCCTGAAACATCGCCTGTGTACGACTTTTCCTTTCCCTACCAATATTACCATTACCCTTAAGGAGGCTTGGAAAAACATGTAATGCCTAAGAAGGCTTTGCAGCTTCTTAACCAAGCAAGCCCACAGAGGCTGCTTTCTGCTGTATAGGAACCTACCATGCAAACTCTTAATAGCTACCCTGCACTATTCTTCAAGCTACAAGAGACCTTAGCAACAGAACCAATTATCCAGTGAGTTATTAATGCAAAAATCACAAATTAAAAACACAGCAATAACAATGTTTATCCATCAAGTAGGATGGTGCAATTACTACAGGTACTTCATTTAAAAAAAAAAATTTATTCAAGTGAGGCATTACTTTGAAAAGTGCCTCTGAAAAAATGGCATTGTGAGTTCCACATGTGTGTCTCTGAATACAAATCAAAACGTCCTCAGTTTACTAGTAAAATAAAGTTTGCAACTGCCAGCCGGTCCTGTAAACTCAACCTGTGAGCTAAAACGTGATAGCTTCTTTCTGGCACGTGCTTCAGTAGTGCTAACCAGTAGGATTCTACAGGGAAAATTCTTCCCTCAGTTGCATCTGTGCAGCCCCATTGCCTTCAGTGGGGCATTTTTCAAAGAACCACCACACTTGAACATTCTTTTGGCTTATGGTTTGTTGGATTTAAGAAACGTTTCATTAAATATATTACTAAAACATACAAGATAACTTTCCCTAACTTCGTGCATAGTACATTTACAATACAATTTAACAGAACACGCCCCCCCAAGCAAAATGATATGCACAGAAATTAAAAGGTTAAAACAACATGGTAGTTTTCAACTAACAGGAGTACAAAAATGTTGAGCTTGGTAGTTTCAGCTTTATTTATTTATTTTGTAGTCATGCAACTGACAATAACTACTGGGGAACATATTTTCAAACCAAAAAATTGCAAATGGCTTTGTTATAAAGGTTCAACTTGTGCAGGAAAGTGGTTATTTATGCATACAAACTTGCTACTTTAATATTAATTTTAAAATTCTTATCCATCTATACACTTTACTAGAAATATGGATTTGTAGCATATAGTGTTATATTAAGTAGACTGTTCTAACATTTAAAAAAATTCAGAGTGAAGAAGGCACAGCAAGGCTGTCACCGTTCCAGTTATGGCCAATTACGAAGAATCAAATGGATACTTTTCATCCAATCTCTAGCAACACCAGCTTATTTTAAATTTTTATTTCAATACACATATTAAACAATTCACCTCTCTAAAAAACGATGATATAACTCAGACTAGCCCATTAAGATCTAAATTGTAAGATTTCAGTTTGTTTAAAAAAAACACCACAATCTCATGAGTCATGTCTTTCAACTTTGATTTAATAATCTAATTTAGTGAGAATCATTGGCAAGTTCATTAAGAAATTCCATTCCTTGCTCCCCACTTCCATTGAAAACAAGTATGGGTAAATAATAGCACTATAGTTTTCCAATGACACTGACTCAAAACATTATTCATATAACAGAAAACAATTTGCATAGTTTTGGATAACCATGGATACAGATGATGTTCTATTTATTTGGATAAGATTCTATAGGAAATTGCACTTGGAGGATACTTTCTGGCAGCAGTCAAGTGGTTAAATTTTATGAGTATAACTTTTATGGTCTTTGTAGTTACATTTGAATTTCATAGCTTTAAATGAGGAGGAAGGAATAATTTTTCAGCTGTATATAGCCAGGATTTGAAAGCAGTCACTTACTTGTCCTTAACACACATTCAAGCAGAGAAGACTTTTCAGTGGACCATCAGGATCAGTAATCATTGTAAATCACCTCCTGGAAAAGAAAACCTATGCATAAATATTGCTTTTTTTATTTTATAGTTAATATTAAAGTTAAACATGAAGTGTTTAAATTTTTAAAAAACCTTTTACTTATTCTAATCTGGAGATTTCCAGTTTGAAACCTGCTTCACAGCTGTTGCTATTCTTTACTGTAATTGTTGGACAAGATCACATTGTAATTGGAACATTTAATTTTGCAATTCCAAAGTTTATGTTGCATCTCTAATAGTACATTAAGATAAGTTATGTTTTATTTTTTCTCCTTTACATTTTTTAAAAAGGAAAAGAAAGAAGCCATCTGGGATGCTCTCTTCATAACTCCATAGGTTTTCGACTCTACCACTTACTATATACACAAAATAACAAAGCGATGTTACAACTGTTTACAACTACATCATTTTAAAAACGTATTCAATTCTCGTACATAGGAAGGTCTAGCCACTTGTGAAGTTTGTAATTTTAAAAGTTCATCCTTTTGAATTATCAGTGTACAAAAGAACTATTAAATTCCTTTTAAAGTTGAAACATTTTCTTTTCCTTCGTTCAGAAAAGATAATTGCTACAGCCGTTTTTTTAGTTTTAATTCTCCTTCAAAACACACATCCAAGACTAAGCATGGAAAGTTCCAGGTCAAAATGAGAATTTTTGTAACATTATGACCAGCAAGTAAAAACTGAGCGTACAGACACATCTTCCCTGTACATGAACACACTGCCTTGTGCATCATGCAAGAACAGCAAACTATTTTCAAAGCAGAAGGAAAAAGTGTACATTGTCAAGTTCCTACTGTCTAGTTTTCCTGTGAAGTTCTGAGAATAAATAATCCATTTTGTGGTGCATGTTGTACAAGGTATGATTAAGTGTACTAATTAGTGAGCATTTCTGGGTCTCTATTCAGAATTACAGTAACTTAAGGAAAAGTTTCAAACAACAGCTGCATGATTGAATTGATTTATTGAAAACTGCTTGAAGCACTATGTAAAGCAGAGGCTGTTCAAGCTAATTAGAAAAATAAATTGCTTTTGGGAAATATTTATGAGGCATTCACATGTAAAAGTACACACTATAGTCCTATCCAAAATCAAGAGTTTCAAAATTGATACTTCTACTCAGACTACTTAGTAGATAATCACTAGTAGTCAGGTGAAGAGCTTTATCCAAGCAGATCATTTCTTAAGAAATTAAACTGAAGCCTTTCAGATCAACTGGGTGTGTATGAAGTCGTCTGCTGCTTTAACCACTTCTTTGACAATACTGACTATAGCTTTATTCATATGAACAGACTTACCAATTAGAGGGGTGATTGACAATGTGGTCACATAAGAATAAGCATCAGGAGTAAATTGTCTCCTAATTAAACACCTTTGTAATAGTGTTTTATGCTAAATCAACCTCCACTAATCACAGAAACTAGAATAAAGACCAAAAAAAGGTGAAAAAAATAATACTGCTAAGCAAGATGCTCCATCAAAAACCCTTAATTACATTTGAACGTTACAGAAAATGAAGCCCTTCAGATGGGCATCTCAGTAAAAACTCAAATCAGCCTTATTACTTGACTATATTCAATCTTCAATGGCATGATTATTACCCCCAAAAAGGGCTACAGAGACCACTTATAGAAGTTCTCTACTGGAGAGACCGTATGAAGAAAATGAAAAGTGCAATTTACCTGCAGATGACCAAATAGGTTTGTCAAGACATCATTAATTATTTTAGATATTAATATTAAAATTTCTAAATTTTAAGTCAAATTTTGATTTTGTTAAGTGATTGTGAAGTCACTATAGTCATCAATCTCAAATCAGTTTAGAAAACCAGAATCCTGCAATAACTGATGTTCTTGCAGGCAAATCCGTGCAAGTACTGACACAGTTTGCCTAATCACCAAAAGAAATCCCGCTGAACATCTGAACCACTGACACGGACTGGACAGGGTGGACAGAGAGTCACTTACAAAAGAAGTCATCTTATGGAAGAGATTTGAGATCTCACAAAATGTTCTAAAAAAAATGAATAGTTTTGAAATGCTCAACTGCTCAGTCACATTAAGACAGCTAAAGTGTTAAATGCTTTGCACATACTAATTTTCCATTTAGCAACTGTTGCAATTACCATACAGCTGTTATGAGATTGAAAATGGAAAAACTGAACATGTATTAAGTAGTGGTCCACACTATGAAAAAGTTTGAAAACTAACACTTAAATTGCTTACAATTAATTCTAGATCATTTTAGATTAAATTTGAAGCTTTGGTGACTTTTGTTCATAGATCGTGTTCAGGCAACAGGCCCAGCTATCACAAAACAAGTTAAAAGCTTTAAGAGTAAACTGTGTATAGATTAACCAATTTTCAGTCATTGTCTACCTACCATTCCCATTTTCAGCATATTCACAACATTAGTGATATGGGCCATTCAAGACAGAATATACAGATTTAGCAACATTTATGCTTCATTCACTAATTATAGTTTAAAAGAATTTAATACACAGTCATCTATGAGCTATCTATTTCTGTGACTATGCCCCATTCTGTCTGTCATTACTGATAACCAGGAAGAAACACATGGTTGATAGGTGGGCTGAAAGAGAAAACAGTCACATAGCCCAAAGATTGGGTTAAGCTGACTTCCACGCTGCTGTGTTGCAAGTCTAGGTACAATAAAGAAATATATTTTGATAAAATCATTGTCATTTTTTGGTGGGGAAGCAGGTTTATAAATCCTGTTTGTAGGCAGAGGGTGCACTCTATGGAACATCAAATCCACTGCATCACAGAAAAGAATAAAAAAAAAGAATCCCTATATATCAAAGTTTTTGGGCACAGCAACTTTGGCGGTATGCCTGAGGGTAAGTGACTGGTTTGGTTGTAGCACCAGTCTGTGCCTTCCAATTCTGCCCAAGTAGACTACGCACTAGAATGTAAACACATGACCAGTCTAAAAGGGAAGATGGAATATAGTTTCTGAAAGAAGTCTAGTAGTGCAGAATAACTATAGTTTTTGATAAATCCTACAGGAAGGTCTTTCCAGTGTAAAAAGACTATCTAGATTAGTATTTTCATTAATTTGCTCTGGCCATAAACCTTACAGGACCGCCTTCCTGGAATGACAACTTGGAGTGGTCTTTACCAAGGTTAACTAAGGCACTGTAAGTCCTACACCATGGATAAAAGCTAGAGTAATGTAAAAAACGAACAGAAATGGAAATTTTGGTTGATAAACGAAACCAATATATAATCAAACTGAATATGGTAAAATATTACCACATATCAAAAGGGAGTGAGCACATTATAACTCAGGTCAGTATTACTCTGTTTATGTGAAATATTTTTAGCTGATATAATAAAGCTATTAAATATTGACTTCATCATTTCAGACTTTTCACTGAAACACATACCTTTCCTTTCACTAAAACCTGGCTATTCTCATGCTATTGAAAACCTACACTGTCACATCTTGCAAGGTGTAATTCCATTATTCCTATCCTAAAACCAGACGCTTCCTCTTCTGATCAGAGCAAAGCCATTGCATTGTGCACCATCTGAAAAGTTGCAAGTTTATTTCAAACTTGATGATCATCTAGTGTATTAGTGTGCTTTATTACAGACACTATATAACTAAGCTAATTACCACACGTAACAGGGTGGCTCGCCCCTGATTACAGAATGAGCCACACATGGGAGAGATCAGGATTATTGTCCTATAAAGAGCAGCAGGAGTCCACATTGAAGAGAAAGGGAGTGGGGACAGGGGAAGCTCAGTAAGCTGTGGAAGGGTCTGCAGAGAGTGAGGAAAGCTCTCCAAGCAGAGAGGCCTGGGAGCACAGGCACTGACTTTCCAAAGTGCCGGGGGGTGCTCAACCCCCAGCTCTGCCCCAGGCCCTGCCCCCACTCCACCCCTTCCTCCAAGGCCCCACCCCTGCCCCGCCTCTTCCTGCCCAATTCTGCTCCCTCCCTCCTCAGCCTCCCACTCGCTGCAAAACAGCTGATCGTGGCGGGTGGGAGGTGCGGGGAGGTGCTGATCTGCAGGGCCCGCCAGCAGGCGGGAGGTGCTGGAGGGGTGAGGGGGCGCTGATAGGGGGCTGCCGATGGGTGCTCAGCACCCACCATTTTTTCCCTGTGGGTGCTGCAGCCCCAGAGCACCCGTGGAGTCAGCACCTATACCTGGGAGAGATCCTGACCATGCAAGGGAGGGACTGCAAAGCTCCCCAGGCTGGCAGTCTGGGAGGAGGAAGAGAAACCTTGTGTGGACTTAGGAACAGATTGGTTTGGGGATTTTGAGTTTTATTTGCAGTTTATTTTATATTAATAAACCTAGCCTGCAAGGAGGGGTATTTTTGACCCCAAAAAAGCCTTGGTGAAGTTTTATTTGAATACTCCAAAAAGGGAAACTGAGGTTGGTTGCTGGTAGCGTGACCAGTGCTTATTTTGTGCCAGAGCTTGCCAGGACTGAGCCCTGGCACCTCTAGGCTTTGCAGTTCATAGTCCCAGCACCTCTGGGCTTGCTGGAACCATTATGAATTTAAAAAAAAAAATGCTTGAGTCCCGGCACCTCTTTCATTACAAAGTAAGCACTGAGCGTGAACATAGGCTACTGAAAGAGGCACACAGGAGGCACCTGGCCTGGTCACAAGGCAGAACAGAGAACTCAATCCCAGCACAACCCCAGTTCTCAAAACTTGGTACCTGAGTCTCTACAATCAATGTCTCTGCTAAGTCTCACAACACCAGTAGCACTTTCGTCATACGAGCCTTCCATTTCCTGTCTACAGAGTATCTGTATTCAACAGTAAAGCAAGACTGTTTACACAGTCTGGTATTCAACTTATATAGGAAGATCTTTATGTATGCTTTCATTTAATTACACTTCTTGACATACTTACATTCAGTAGATTACCCTTCTTTTAGCTACAGAAATAATGAATTTATACCCTACAGTAACAAGTCCTATTCCATTACCTATAAAGCTCAGTTTATATATCTCATTATCAAATGTAAGACCACAGTCAGTTTTCAGTCATAAGATAGAAGAAAACTTTTTAAAAATGCTAAAGCAAAGAAACTTTCTTTAGAGCTAAAGATGGAATGGTTAAATGAGGATGACATAATATAAAGCCTGGTCTCAGAATTCCTAAACAGAAGACAACCTTGCTGGAGTACTTATGTGAGCTCAGATATAAAATGATACCAAATGATTAATGTAAAAGTTACCTCCAGGATCACATCACCTGACAGGTGTGATGTAATCATCATATTCAACATATGTGGGAAGTGAGTAGCCAATTTCAAAGAAATGGAGAAATGGTCACGACCACAGCAATATACTTGTGGAAGAAGAAAGTTGGTCATGAATCTGGAGCAGAAATGGTGGTAGCAGCTGAAGGATAAACTTCAGCCACATCAGTCTTAGGGATGAGATAAAAATTGAGAGGTTACCAACTTAGATACAGTTTTAATAGAACAGGTAAGACTGTTAACCAGCTACAGTATTGCTTGTGGCATAGACAGCAGCTATACGAAATGCGACTAGAACTGGATTGTTTTAGAAATTAAAAAAAAAAATTCATAGCAAATGAACCAATGTATCTTAAATCCAAATTAGCTACCGATTTTTTTGTAATTATATAGATCGGCAAAAATGCATAAAACCCTTATCATTTCGTGCTTTAAAGATAGCTAATAAGGCATTTAAGAAGACAATAAAATACAAGATAAAAGAACATCTAAGTTCTAATCCCTGGGGAAAAAAAGGGATCATACAGTGAAACTACCACTGAAGCCTTAACTATAGCTTTGTGGATATGACAGTATACTAGGTCAAAGCTATGCAAATAGGTAACAGAAAATAGGTAATTACTATGGGCTTTAATAGAGCACTTTGGTGCAATATAACGAATTGTTTTGTACCAGAAAGGCGCAATATATCTTTTGAGACTAATTCATCTGTCCTTGCGTCTCAAGGGGAGAAACAATACATTTTGCCAGTTGTACCTACACAGCATTATCCTAATTTTCTTGCACATCAGTCAGTAGAGTAATTGTTTAACATAAGACTCTAGGGTGACCAGATGTTCAGATTGTATAGGGACAGTCCCGATATTTGGGACTTTTTCTTATATAGGCACCCTCCACCCCCATCCCGATTTTTCACATTTGCTATATGGTTACCCAATAAGACTCTTTCAAAATATACAGGGGGAGGAGAAGCCTGGTAATACAATTCACTGAAACGGGGCTGTCATTAAAAATAATGTGCACAGAGGTTTTAGAATCTTGAACTCCAGCAACACCACTTGTTGCAACATGTTAAATACTCCTAACCCAACACACATCCTTATTATATTATAACGCATCCCATCTTAGGGAGACAATGGATTTTGTACTGGTCTGGTCAGGCTCCATTTACCAATTTCCCAGCAATGTTTAGTAAACACTATGCACATGAGGCTGCTATTTTTCAGATATGACAATTAACTCGCTTCTTGTTCACTTTGCATATATTAAAATGACAGGACAGCATTAAAAAACTGTATGCATTAGAATGTTTTGAATATTTCTCCCCTTCCCCTAATGTGTCATTTGTGTGCCCTATTTCTGGAAGCTTCTTTCTCTCTCTTTCACAGTGTGTGTCTGTGCATGCGTGTGCACAAACACACGCATGAGAATGACTCTATAACCTGGTGGTTAGAGCGCTCACCTGGGAGGTGGGAGACCCAGGATCCAGTCACCCTGCTTCAATGAATAATTATTTATCCAGAGTGCAACAGCTT
This sequence comes from Platysternon megacephalum, assembly GCA_003942145.1. NCBI lineage: Eukaryota > Metazoa > Chordata > Testudines > Platysternidae > Platysternon > Platysternon megacephalum. The sequence goes on from QXTE01000079.1 coordinate 5,442,677, forward strand.
TGACAATAGAGAGACTGAGGGAGCCCCACAACAGAATATTCCACAGCCCAATGGTTAGAACATTCACCTAACAGGTGACAAATCCCAATTCAGATCCCTTCAGTGGAGGGGGGACCACCCACATCCCAAGTGAGTATCCAAAATACTGAGCTAAAAGTTATGAGGGAAGTCCTCTTCCATCCCCACCCCACCCTCAGCTGTTTTGTGTGAACTTACCTGTGAGGCTCGATCCAGTAGGCGGCCTCTGAGCATGCCTACCAGATCAGTCTCACACACAACTTTAGGCAGCTTCCTCTGCTTTGTGAATCACTCTGGGGCTTAGGTGCCCAGGTGCCTAGAAGAAGGAAGCAATGTGCATGCTCAGAGGCAGAAACTTAGGTGCCCAGGGAACTTTTACTGCAAAATCTTGGGAGCCAAGTAAGTTTAGGTGCCAACAGGCTTAAGTGGGAGTTTTATGCATCACAGTGGTCCCAAAACTTGGACTTAGACACCTAACTCTTTTTGAGCATTCAGGCGTTAGGCTTCCTGGACAATGAAATGAATAATTCTTTTTAAAAAAATACACATTTTTCAAGAAAACTTTCCTACTTCAAACACCAAAATACAGGATGTGCTGTCTTGGCCAGTATAAAGGGACTTGATAAACCAAATTAACTGGTAAGAAACCACTGCTCACCAACATCCTTTTATATCAGTCCAGACAGTTCAACAGCAGCATCTAACCTCAGAAAAGACAGTAATAGACTGCAGCATGTCAGGCCTCCTGCTCAGATACTACTACATCAGTGTCTAATAAGAGTCTACAGAAGGAGCACCTCCCTTCATCTCACACTGAGAAATAGTGATGATTATTGTGGAATTAACTTTGATACAACATCTTAACTACAGGCAGTGTAAGCTTCCTCAGTGCAGTCCCAACCACAATATGACTCAAAACTTGCACATTCTGGTTTGTAAACTGAGCACATGCTATATAAAAGTCACTAAAGTAGCTTAAAGATGAAACAAGATGTCATTTTTACAGTGTCACTTTTTTGACTATAAATACACTTAAATACAATGTTCTCTGACCATTTGACACACATTGCTTCATAAGCCACAGTGTAGCAAGAAAGAATACAGGCTCAGTAGTACACATCTACATAATACACTCAACATAATAAATATTACTAAATCACATAACTTAGTACAACTCATAATAGGGATGCACACAAGCCTGAAAGTTTAACTTCATGTCATTAATCTTAGCTGCAATATGGATATAAAATTCAGAAGAACTTAACAATTAGTATGCCAGAGCACAAAAACAACAATTTATGCTGGTACAGATTTAAATTCAAAACCTGAAAATACTGCCATATGACTTGTGTTTTGTTTCATTAGTTAAATGTTTATTACTTTTAATTACTTCTAGCTCTGTTTTTATTTAACTGGACATACCCAACTCAGTTCATAAGAAGGTTCATTTTATACCTTTGGAATTTTTAAGACATCCATCTTCATGCCAACCATGACCACCGCCCTAGCCTTTGCAGTGATTTGATGTCTTTCACAATATATGCCGTAGTCACTGTCACATTACACAGAACAAGTCCCAGTTCAGATTACTAGCTCTAAGGACCAGTCACACAAATTAAGTGACCATCACGTTAGCTGCATCTGAAGGATGACAAATAATATTAACACATACTAGATAGGATACATGGCACCACAGTGGAATGTCAATTTATATGAGGGATGATTATAATTTTAAGTTAAAGGACATAGTAAATTATATCAAGCTTCAAAATGAATGAAGTCTCATTAAAAAGAGCTGAGGTAAAGCTTAACCATGTTTGCTTTTTTTTTTTTTTTTTTAAATACAAAGGTAACTTTTAAAAGAAAGTCATTTTTCTTTTACCAACATCATAAGTTTCAATGGACTGACATTTCTCCCTACTACAGTGGCATCTATTGGCTTTCATGCTACCCAAATAGATGTCCAATGTAAGTACTTGGACATTATAGACAAAATTAGACCGTATTATATGATTATGTCAATAGTATGTCATTAACACTGTTGTAGACTGACACAGAAGACATGACAACAGTATTTACTACAGCATAAGTCCCGTTAGATCAGGGTGGTCAAAACAAGACAGAAATTACATTTACGTGATTGCTTATTTACTTAAAAACCAATTATCCTGTATGTAGTTATTGTAATATAAATGACCTTAAATGACATTAAAAAATGTATTCCATGTAAGAAAAAAAAAAAGTTTTAATATATAATTTTCAGATTTGACAATCTGGACATAAAGAATATATAAGAGCTTTGAAACACCTATTTTCTAGAAATATATGATTGTAATCTGTGATTTACATTCTAAGTGTTTACTTGCATTTCACTCCCACATGGGAATTAGAGTTGGGATCCTGAGCTGACAAAGGTTGGAAGCTCTGATGAGACAACAGTCTTTGTCCAAAATGCACATATGGGCCTGATGGGGATTTTTGAGGGAAAGAATAAATGGTAAAAGTAATGTGGATTCTAGGTCCCCCACCCTCAGTTGTACAAGTTTTACTTTAATATTTGATACTGATATTACTAATTAGTTCTTGCTTTCAAATAGCCAACTGAATTGTTTAAAAAAACCCAACAGAATCATCTACCGTTTCTTTTCATAACTTTAATTTGGATAAAGACACCACTTGGATTAGTATGCAAATGTATGCCAAATGATGGAACATTTTAAAGTTTGAATTAAAAACATTAAAGATATAACTGGGGATTCATTATAAAAATTCAGTCTTTACAAGTTTTCATTTTTTCCCCCTTTTACTAAAGCAGAAAGTTCTCAAATCTTCTAAAATTGAAGTTTATGGGAAGACAAACAATGAAGATTACTGTCATTATGCACAGCAGATGCTTTGTTCTTATTCCTGAAATTTTGATAACTAGATATTTAAAACAATGTAATTTTATTCATTTGTACATTCCTGACAAAATATGTTTAATATCAGAATAGGCATACAATAAACACCCAAACCTTAATACTGCTCCATTAATGAAAGCTGATGCAAATTAAGTGATTACCATATTTTCATTATCTTCTCATACAATCCATTAGTTCCAGTAAGACATTGTTCTTGACAGAGACATTTTTCTACATGCAAGCTGATACAGATATGAGAGCTCTTACCTTTTAACCAATCAGCTAGGGAAATATTTTTCCCTTAAAAGGGAGGAGGCAATCTTCCAAATATACAGTTTCAGTACAGTTAGAGCTCAGTCTGCCAGTTTTCAACAGCAACCATTATCACTTTCTTCTTGGAGACAGCAACATACCATCTAACACTTATAAAAACTGAGAGCACTCATCAAGTTCATGGTGAAAACAGGAAATATAATCAACTAAACTCATCAGTTTGTCTCACTAAATACACGTGATCCCTTCCCAGTCATCAGCAAGTCCATTCCCCTTCCTGAAACGCTGAAGATATCAGAATGTATATTTTTGTTCTGCAATTCCACTCCGCCAAATGTCTCGAGGGACCTAAGGAAGCTAGGATCCAACATACCCTGATAGATTGCTTCTTAGATCTCCTGAGAATGGCAGGTTCAGCATTACCACAGCATTATAATTAGCATTAACTCCTTCCAGTCCTACTGCATTGTTATAATTGAATCAGTTGAAGATGCCAAATGGACTCATTACATGCAGACTACAGCATTATATAAATACGTGTTTAGATTTTGAACTGATCTCATTCTAAGTTTTCCATTTTGGTAAGGATTATAAAACAGGCAAAATTTAAGAAATGTTTTAAAAAGCATGTCACCCACATGTTTAGAATCAGTGATTAAAAAAACAAAAACACCCCTCCCCCCCAAGAGCTGCATTTAGCACCCGTTTTAGAACAAACCAACCAACCAACCAACCTGCAACAGAGGTCTTGGGGGAAAACTGACTGCTATGCTCAAAATGAAACTTACTCTACACACGTTATCTGTGTTAAATAGCCAACAAATTTTCAAGCTAGCTTTTAAACTTGTCCAAAAATAGCTTTCAGAAAAAACATTCCAAGAAATATATGTTCAAATGATAGGCATTCCATTTTCTGCATGTAATGTCACCAAAAGTCAGGATGTTCAACAACATAATATCAAATAAATCTTTGAACTTTAGTTTAAGCTTTGTATCAATTAAATCTCAGAATTTATGTACAATTGGGGGCAATGGAACAGATGGGTGGGGGGGTGAGGGGAGAGGGCTAGTGCCCTTGCAATAGAAATATTCGGGGGATGCAAATCTATGTTTCTGCCCCGACTGCTCTCAGAGGCAAGAAGTGGGAGCCAGCTATGTAGACAGAGACAAAAGCAGGACTCAGAGAAGAGACTGGATTTACTGCCATGGCACAGAAGATTGAGCCAGCCGCTAGGGAGCAAATAGGACTTCCAAGCCCAGCCCAGTCCTACCATCCAGCCACCATGGGTCCCCAGAGGAGACACCAGGCTCAGGTAGGGGCAAGAGATCATTAGCCAACTGCTGTGGTGGGGAGATGAGACAGCCATTCCTCATGAGGATACATAGGTGCCAGCCACTTGCAGGATGCACGAAGCAATGGGCAGCAGCTGCCCGATACTGGGAACTACCAATATGTCCCTTTCCAGCCTGGAGCTCCCCCACACTTCAAGTCTCAGTAGATATGGAGATTGGCATTTAAGCAACAGTTTGGTTGGTTGTTTTATTAAAAACAGAAACCGTTACAAATGTCAGGCTGAAAAGGCAGTAATGTTTTGTAATTAAAAATCTACATCTCAGGGAAATTTTGATTCAAAGGACTGATCCTCATACTACTCCTGGGGGAATTCTGCGCCACTGCATCCCCCATAGATTTTCCCCTCCCCTCCCCCCCAAAAAAATACATAAAATACATTCTGCCAGGAAGGCACAGAGGTTACACCTTTCACCCACCCACAGGGGCTGCTGTGGCACCAGAAGAGAGGGCAACTGTCTCAGCCTGCAGTGGACAGGGAAAGGGAGAGGCTATGTTCCTCACAGCACCTCTCCCATGGGGCCAGGTAAAGAGGCACAGGATATAGGGTGGAGGGGGGGAGGACAGAGTGGGCACATGGGGGTCACAGACTGGGATTCAGAAGGGCTAGTGGAGGGACAGACGGGCAGGGGCTGAATGGAAATGGGGGTGCATGGTGACATGGCCACATGGGGATAGGGCAAGGAGGGGTGGCTGAGTTTGGGTGCAGGGCCACATGGGGACAGGGGGAAGGGGAGGCTGAGTGGGGGGTGCAGGGGCACATGGAGCCAGGGGAGTGGAGGGGTGGAGGGACACTTGGAATAGTGGCAGATGTCCCTGACTAAATGGGAGAGGCTAAGGGTCTGGTTGGGGGAGGCTCCCCAACTCCTTAACAAAGTCTCTGCCCTCCCCACACAAAAAAACCCTATTCCATAATTATCCAACCCACACCCAACAACCCTCCAAGCTCACTCCGAGGCTCCTTCCCAGAATTACTTCCCTCTCCCTCAGCTCCTCCCTTACCCTTAACTCCCCCAAACTTTCACACTACTTCTAGGGGCTGCAGGAAATATGTTTCTTTATTGTCGTTTAAATGAATTACTCAAAGTTCCGTATTAATATGCTTAGCAAGGAATCTATTTGTCAAAAAACATTTCCTGAATCTTTTTCATATTTGTATTATTCTGACAAATAAAATATGCAGAATTTCAAAGTATTGTGTGCAGAATTTTTCCATTTTTTGGCGTAGAATTTCCCCAGGAATAGCATACCCACCATAGGCACCGACTCTGCCTCCCTCCCACCTGCCGTAATCAGCCATTCTGCGGTGTGCAGGAGGTGCTGGGGGGCAGGGAGAGGAGTGCAGATGGAGCACACTCAGGGGAGGGGGCGGAACTGGGCTGGAAGGGGCAGAGCAGGGGTGGGACCTTGAGGGAAGGTGTCGGGTGGGGGCAGCACCTGGGGCGGAGCAGGCGGTTGAGCACCCCCAGGGCCCAGAGAAAGCCGGCACCTGTGATACCCACTATTTAAAAAATGAGTCTCTTTCAATCAACATATAGGAAACCTAGCCTTTTTACAACAGTGACCCATATACCTTGGTCACAGTTTTGTCTCTCCATTCTACTTTTGCCATCAGTTCTCAAAAGCTGAGATCTAACTGATGAAGGCACATATCTCTTGCAACAGCTCAATCATCCCATGCAACCAGGACATCAGACTCATCACTTCCTCCTCCCCTCCCTAGTGCTTGAATAATCACATTATAAACATATATAGCAGGGGTCAGCAACCTTTCACAAGTGGTGTGCCGAGTCTTCATTTATTCATTCTAATTTAAGGTTTCACGTGCCAGTAATACATCTTAACGTTTTTAGAAGCTCTCTTTCTATAAGTCTATAATATATAACTAAACTATTGTTGTATGTAAAGTAAATAAGGTTTTTTAAATGTTTAAGAAGCTTCATTTAAAATTAAAGAAAACGCAGAGCTCCCCGGACCGGTGGCCAGGACCCGGGCAGTGTGAATGCCACTGAAAATCAGCTCGCGTGCCATAGGTTGCCTACCCCTGATATATAGTGTTATCAGCTGGAAACTGTGGCAAACTCCAGCAAAGAGCTGTATTTGTACAGAATACTCAAATCACCTATCCTGTGTGTCTCATTTCCCTATGTATAAAAGTAACCAATACTATTCCATGGAGTTCTGACACTAATATTGGTAAAGCTCTTTCATATTCTCAAATGAAATGCACAAGAGAAGTGCACAATATTCTTACTTCCACCATATATAATTCTCCAGTGGGGAGTCTGTAAATTTATTTTAAGGATTTAAATTTTGTTATTGTTGCTGATGTCCGGAGAAACCAATTTCACCCTAACTGCCTGAGCAAAGCAAGTCTTATACTCAACCCGATGGCATTTCTCTGTCTTTCTGTAATGTGATAACTTTTGAGCATCATATTTGATCAATTCCAAAATTTCAGGGAATATTCTAGGCATCAATGGACAGAATCCTATTGACTCTACTGAAAATTGTAAAACCTAGTTTCCACTGGTGTGAGAGGAGAATCAGGCACACCCACTTGGTGCTGCAGGCATAGGAATGTTACTGTCTACACATATTGCAGGCAGCAGCTTAATATTCTGCTCTCTCTCTCATTGGGTGTACAGTTTGGCTTACATAAGTAACAAAATAGTTTCTGATCTTAACCTTGAAAAATTGCAGTCTCTGGAGAGTCTTCCTGCACAAATACCTGCAAAACACAACAACACAGGTGCACTAACACAGTAGAAGGACTAGAAGCTAAGCTGTATGGTGAAAACAAATCTGTGGGCAGGAAGAGGACTAGTCAATAGCACTTTTCGTACAATGACCAGCAAAGTGTATGAACAAGTGGCCAGGGCATAAATCACTGGAAGATATGCCTGCAGTAGTTTGTGTATTATTTCATAAATACACAGGCCTTTAGAAAATATAGTACCTGTACCCATACCACAAACTACCAGGTGCCGGAAGACAGGATATGTAGCTTGCTCTAGTAGGCAATTTCTTTTGATTTTGTCTTGAGCTGTGACTATTCCTAAATTGCAGGGTCTCACGTGATTAAAAGTTGTTAATTTCAACGGGCCGAAACATTTAAGGGGATTACGTGTGATCCTAGATTCAATTACCAACCAAAACAAAATATTAAAAAAATGAAATTGAAATAATGATGAAAAAGGGAGCATCTTAGATGACAATTTAGGTTTAATGGCTATGTCCTGTAAAATTGCTAGAGGTTATAATCCATCCACAGAATCTCACTATATATGTTCTTTTTGGAAAAACTGAAAAGCCATTTGCACTTAAAAAGTTGGATAGCACACAGAGCTGAGCCTACATAAGCAACGAAGTGTGTGACCCTCAAGTATATTTTACATGCCACATTAGTTTTAACTGGAAAACCCAGTAGACATCCATAAAAGGGTATGTATGATACAGTTCAGGGCTGCTAAGGGAGGGCACACAAAATAGTTTCCAGTTTTTGTAGATGTCTGATCTTTCTACACTTAAATGGCCTGTCCGATGGGTGTGTAAATAAGAAACTGTTGATATCTGATATTAAATATTTTTTTTTTTATAGAAAATTTCAGAAAAGTACTTTTTCTACTCACACATACACATGCATGTGTGACTATTTTTTTTCCACCTTACTACAAAAATGTAATTACGTAGTAGTCAATTGATATATTTCGCTGAATTTCCACTAGTTCCTCTAAACCTTCTTGCTCTTTAAAGAGGTAGCATGAGGACATGTCTTGTGTGTACACTTTATGTACAGGATACCAAAACACTTAGAGATGTATCTTGGATAAAACAGAGAAATGAGAAATATTGTCGTAATATTCTGTATCATTAAAGTGTTTTCAGATCTATTTTATATAGTAAACACAATATTTTGATATTTACCTATCTTAAAATGAGAAAAACTACTGAAAATAAAAGGACTTTTTTTTAACTCAAACTTTATGAGGCATTCTTGATATGTTGGTGGTATATTACTGGTACAGGTAGATAGAAAAACAACCAGCCATCTTTTACTCTACAGGTTTAGTTAAAGTATTAAAGCTATACCTATCACTTTATCAACTGCACACTTCTGCTTCTACAGACTAAAAATTTACATTGCTATTGTTGTAGAGTCAAGCCTATCATAATTTTTATAGAACTGGTAGCATAATATTTGTTTCAATTTATTTTGCCATATTTTTAATACATTTAATGAATAATTAAAAAAAAAATCAGCCAGCTTTCCTCCTCTAGCTCAAGTAGAATACACTTAAGTTATTTGTGACCTAAATTCCTTTTTGTGTAGCCTACTCCAGCTTGTTTGAGAAGAGAATCAAAGGAGCAATGGCCATAATAGTTTGAAGAGAGAAAAGAATTCAGAAGAGCATACACATCTGTGACATCTCAATATGAATGGAAACAACAGACACCTCCCCCCCTCCCCATAACGCTACTATGGGAGTGGAGGGGCAAATCTTTTTTGACTGCAATATGAAGGACATGGATAATGGTCTTGAATGCAGTTAGGAGGCATGGTGAAGTGGCATTACAAAAACTGGTTTAATTTCTTGCTGAATATGATGGTGAATGCAAGGAAAATGTTAGATGAGAGCCAAGAGACATTAAGGACAAATACAGGGAGAGAGAAACAGGAAAAGAAGAGGAGAGAAGAAAAATGGTCTTCATGGAAGGAAGAATCACCAGCAAGGTATGATGAACGCATTTTTTACAAAAGCGTTCAACTAAAAGAGCATATTCACGGAACACACAAAGCCTACCTTTTTATATGGACCTCAAAACACACCATTGTCTGGGCAACAAGGAAGATAGAAAGGTAGAGTTCCTTATTTCACTCTTGCTGGAGCTCAGCAGATGCAGACAACAGATTAAAAGTTAGATGTTTTGATTTAATTTTGCATTTGAAATTGCCATGTAAGGTCTCTCTACATGACCAGAAAAAGTGCTATTTAAAATTAGAGTTAGCTAATATGATTTGACTATATCTACATTAAATGTTAAGGGGCATTTCATATCAAGTTAGCTGGTGATGGGGATTATTAATCATACATACAGAGTAAGAAATCGGCAAAGGTGTTAGTTCTCAAGAAAGCCAGTTACTGGTAATCTCAGCTAGAAGAAAAATGTCAAAGTGTGCTAGTGAAGAAATACAAAAATGACAGCAGACTGCTAAGCCAGTTCAGTGACAGGAACAGACATCTGATACTCCACTGCAACGGAACTTTGGAACAAACCAGTGTTACTATTCTTCAAGAACAGATTGAGTAGGTCTGTCAACTCATATTTTGTAGAAAATGCCAACAAGTTAAGAATGGCCATGGTCAGACCAAAGGTCCATCCAGCCCAGTATCCTGTCTACCGACAGTGACCAATGCCAGGTGTCCCAGAGGGAGTGAACCTAACAGGTAATGATCAAGTGATCGCTCTCCTGCCATCCATCTCCACCCTCTGACAAACAGAGGCTAGGGACACCATTCCTTACCCATCCTGGCTATTAGCCATTAATGGACTTAACCTCCATGAATTTATCTAGTTCTATTTTAAACCCTGTTATAGTCCTAGCCTTCACAACCTCCTCAGGCAAGTTCAGTCTTCCACTCACTTACCATTCACACTTTACTCATCCTCCATTTTAAAGTGTTTTAAAAAAAAAAAAAATCCAAAGGATGACCTGAATACATCCATGCTCCAAATTAAGTCTTCTGCCCAAGGAGGACAGGGTCTGGCCACTTTCTTTTTTCACAGACCTACAAAACGTCCTGACTATTGTTCTTACATCCCAAATTGCAGATACCCCAGCTGTCTTAATCTTTACCAACTTGAATTGGGGCTTGCTGACTCTCCCATGGCATTAATATTCCCTGCAGCAGAAGTAATACACAGAATTCTAAGGTGGCAGTGCTGCCTCCTTCCGCAGGCGCAAGTCTGTGAATGAAGCAAATCTTTGCCATATTGTTCTCCTTTCTCCTATAGTTTCTTTCTTGCTCGCTGCAGAAACCAGCATAAGAACAAAGTGGTGGGAAAAGAGGATACTGGGAGAAGAGAGAAGACTGAAGGCCTGCTCCCCATAACCACCTTCTTTGGATGCTATGCTATACATCACCCTCATCTTCTTGATAAATTGACAAGTATGGGTAAGAATGGTTAGGTTTCCAATGACAAATAAACTAACCTTGCCTCCATCTGATAATAGGGCAAAAATTTAGACCATTCTTATTGTGCCCATGCTGTACGCAGTGGAAACTAATTCTAGCATGATAAGATTGAAATACTCACTGTACAAATGTGACTCAATCTCAAATAAGTATTTCATAGGCAAATACTAAATCAATCTCCCCTTCACTGTCAACATGTACATCATAGTGTTACTAGAGACATTCAAAGCTAGATCTCGCAACAGAAATGTGAAAATTGGTGCGGGAGACATAACAGAGATGTTTCTGATATCTTCCATAGCACATCTTTTTTCATACTGTTTTTTTTTTTTCTTCTTCTTCATTTTGTTTTTTTGGGAGACAATACAAGTTGCCTGAAATCCAGGTTTCTGTCATGAGCCAAATAAATCCTTGGTATAACTACACTGAAGTCAGTCAAGCTACATCAGGGATGAATTTGCCCAATTGTTCATATACATGGTATATAATGAAGGTAAACTTAAAAGAATGTAATTATTTAAATTACCCAATCTAATATCAGCATAAAGTTCAGACTAATTTCATTTAAACTCTGTAGTTTGTGCATTTTGATTAATCAGATTTAATGAAGTGACACCTCGCTATAATAACAACATCATCGACAGATTTAAAACAGTCAATTGACTCCATGAATACATTAAAAGGAAACAAAGACAAAGTTGTGTGCTGAGCAGGTATTGTCTTCACAGTTTGTTCTTCTCATCCAAACAACAAACAGCGTTACGGTGGAGAGGGAGAAAATTAAACTGTTGTCAGAGATTTTTGCCTTAGCAGTATCCGTAGGGTCGGCTTTGACGCCCCCTTCAGTGCTGTGCTCATGCGTCGGTATATTAGGTGCTGCCGGCCCTACGCCCTCTCAGCTCCTTCTTGCTGGCAACTCTGACAGAGGGGCAAGAGGGCGGGTAATGGAATGGACATGAACAACATATCTCAAAGAACAAGAGTTATGAAAAGGTAGGTAACCGTTTTTTCTTCTAATGCTTGCTCATGTTGATTCCATTCTAGGTGACTCAAGCAGTATCCTCGGACGTGGGCTCAGAGTTAACGGTCTTCTGGCTCATAACACTGCTCTACTAAAGCCAGCATCATCCCGGGCCTGCTGGATAAGCACATAATAGGACATGAACGTATGGACGGATGACCAGGTGGCCACCCTACAGATGTCCTGGATCAGCACTCGGGCTAAGAAAGCTGCTGAAGAGGCTTGCGCCCTGGTTCAATGGGCGGTTATGATTGCCTGAGGTGGCACCTTTGCCTGATCTTAGCAGCAGCGAATGTAGGCAGTGATCCAAGAAGAAAATTATTTGAGTGGACACTGGACAACCACTGAGGGATAGCTCAGTGGTTTGAGCATTGGCCTGCTAAACCCAGGGTTGTGAGTTCAATCCTTGAGGGGGCCACTTAGGGATCTGGGGCAAAAATCAGTACTTGGTCCTGCTAGTGAAGGCAGGGGGCTGGACTCAATGACCTTTCAGGGTCCCTTCCAGTTCTATGAGATAGGTGTATCTCCATATATTATTATTTTTTATTTATTATAACCTTTCATCCTGTCAGCCACCACGATGAACAATTGCGTTGACTTACGGAATGGCTTTGTCCTTTCCGTGTAGAAGGCTAGCGCCCTTCTGATGTCTAGGGAATGTAGCTGATGCTCCTCCTGCGACTTACACAGCTTTGGAAAAAAGACAGGTAAATGTGTGTCTTGGTCCATATGAAACAGACCACCTTGGGCAGGAAGGCCGGGTGTGGCTGCAGCTCGACCTTGTCCTTGAACAAGACTGTATAGGGAGGTTCTGAGGTAAGCGCCCTAATCTCAGAGACCCTGCAAGCTGAAGTTATTGCAACCAAGAACATGATCTTCCAGGAAAGGAGGAGGAGGGAGCAGAAAGCCAGAGGCTCGAAGGGGATCCCGTGAGTCGGGACAACACAAGATTCAGGTCCCACGGAGGGACAGGGTCCCTGATCTGCTGGTAGAGGTGCTCGAGGCCCTTGAGAAACCAATTAGTCATCTCTTGGGTGAAAACCGACCTGCCCTTGAGCAGCAGATGGAAAGCCGAAACAGCAGCCAAATGGACCTTACTAGATGAAAGGGACAGGCCTTGGAGCTTGAGATGCAGAAGGTAGCCAGGATCAACTGCAACAAGAGCTGCTCAGGTCGAACCGCTTCCATTTGTTCAGGTAGGTTGCCCTTGTGGAGGGCTCTCTCCTGCCCAACAGAATCTGTTGGACGACGACCAAGCACTCCTGCTCCTTTGCGTGCAACCATGCAGCAGCCGCCAAGCCATAAGGTGCAGCGCCGCCAGGTTCGGGTGCAGCAGACTGCCGTGTTTTGGGACAGCAGGTCCGACCGGAGTGGTAGCTGTAACGGAGCAGCCACCGAGAGGTCCAGCAGCGTGCCGAACCATTGTTGGCGCAGGCAGGCCGGCGCTATGAGGATCACCTTTGTCCTTGTCCTGCTTGATCTTCATGAGGATGCTGTGGATCAACAGAACTGGAGGGAAGGCATACATCAGAGCTCCCGACCACTGGAGCAGGAAAGCATCCGACACAGAGCCTCTGTCAAGCCCCCGAATGGAGCAGAAAATGTGGCACTTCCTTTTCTGCCTGGACGCGAACAGGTCCACCTGGGGAGTCCCCCACCTTTGGAAGATGATGCTGACCACCTCCAGATAGAGGGACCACTAGTGGTGAGTCGAGAAGGTCCTGCGGAGGCAATCTGCCAAAGCATTCCTGGCCCCGGGGAGGTGTGCAGCTACGAGATGGATGTCGTGTTGTACACAGAAGTCCCATAGCCTGAGGGCTTCTTGGTAAAGGGCAGATGATCTGGCTCTGCCTAGTTCGTTCATATAGAACATCGCCGCTGTATTGTCTGTCAGGACCTGGACCACCCTGCTTTTTATGTGAGAAACGAAGGCGTGGCAGGCCAGGCAAACCACTCTGAGCTCCCTGATGCATAGGGAGCAAATAGAGACTCGACCAATGACCTTGCGTGCTGAGATCGCCCAGGTGGGCTCCCCACCCCAGGTCCGAAGCATCGGAAACGAGGCCAACCAACGGGAGTGGAGCCGCGAATAGAACTCCCTTCAACACTGATGCAGGATTCTTCCACCAGGCAAGTGACACCAGGACGTCGTCCAGGATCTTGACTACACAGCTCATGCTGTGTCTCTTGGGGATGTAGACTGACGCCAGCCACGCTTGTAGCGGCCTGAGGTGGAGTTGCGCGTGCCAGACCATGTAAGTACAGGCTGCCATGTGGTCCATGAACCGCAGGCAAGTGAGAGCAGTGGTGAGAGGGTGGGCTTGCATGCACGAGAGAAGGTCCGCCATGGCTCGGAACTGGGTCTCGGGGAGGAAGGCCCTGACCTGAGTAGAGTCAAGGACTGCTCCAATTAACTCTGTGCTGCACTGGAGCTAAGGTTGACTTTTTCTCGTTTATTTTATTACCAGCCCCAGGTCGCGGCAGATGGAGCAAACCAGGTCGAGATGACACCATACCTGATCCCGGGATCGGCCTTTTATTAACCAATTGTCGAGGTATGGATAAATTTGTACACCTCAGTGCCTCAGGTAAGCAGCCACTGGCGCTATGCACTTTGTGAACATTCTCACGGCTGACGAGAGACCGAAAGGCAGCGCCAAGAACTGAAAATGTTGTTGGCCCAACATAAAATGGAGGAAACGCCTGTGCCCAAGGAAAATGGAAATATGCGTCCTTAAAGTCGAGGGCGCCGTACCAGTGTCCTGGATCCAAGGAGAGGATAATGGAGGCCAGGGAAAACATGCAAAATTTCAACTCCTTGAGAGACTTGTTGATGTGGTGCAGGTCCAGAATGGGTCTGAGGCCTCCCTTTGCTTTTGAGATTAGGAAGTAGCGGGAGTAGAACCCTTTCCCTTTCATGTCCCAAGGGACCTCCTCCACTGTCCTCAGGTGCAGGAGGTTCTCGACCTCTTGAACGAGGAGTTGCTTGTGAGAAGGGTTCCTAAAGAGGGACAGGGAAGGGAGTTGGGTGGGAGGATCGGCCAGGGTGTAGCCCGAAGATACTATGTCAAGCACCCAACAGTCTGAGGTCAGCCACGACCAGGGCAACTGGAAGGGGCGCAGGCAGTTGAGGAAAGAGTAGGAGGGTGGATCCTGAGAAGTGAACAGGGTGCCATTCTAGGGCACACTCTCAAAATGCCTGCTTCTGGCTTCCTTGGCTTCTGGAAGAACCAGACTGGGCAGAGGAACGGGAAGACAAAGGGTACTGCCGCTTAAACCCATTGTCTTTGTCCTTTTTCCTGTAAGTGCTTGTTCAGGCGACGCCCCAGGAACTCAGCTGAGGAGGTGGAGGAATGGAACAGCTTCCTACCCTGCTGAGGAGTTTGCAGGCCCAAGGAAAGGAGGGTGGCACGGGACTCTTTAAGGCCGTGGAGCCATGCATCAGTAAGCTCAGGGAAGAGCCCTGTTCCCTCAAATGGGAGATCTTGCAGACTGGTTTGCATCGCTGGGGACAGCCAGGAGCTGCATCCCATGACCAGCAGAGAGGCGACCACCCTGGCTGCCGAGTCCGTAGCATCCCAGACCATCTAGAGGGCGCCTCTCGCTACCGCTCTGCCTTCCTCTATTAAAGCGGCGAATTCCTGGGCTCGGTTCTGTGGAATGGCCTCCTTGAACTTGCTGATGGAGTCCCACAGGTTGAAGTTGTACCTGCCTAGTAGGGCCTGATGGTTAGACACCCAAAATTGCAGGCTGGCTGTCAAATAAGTTTTCTTGCCAAACAAGTCCAGCCTCTTGATGTCTTTATTTTTTGGTTTGCCACTCGGCTGGCCCTGCCTGTCCCTTTCATTGATGGCAGACATGGCCAAGGATGCTGCTGGAGTGTGAGTGTACAGGTATTCAAATCCCTTTGCAGGGACATAATACTTCTTTTCCACCTTCTTGGAGGTAGCGCAGTGGAAGAGGAGGTCTACCATACTGATTTGGCAATTTGTATGGGAGGGATAGCTCAGTGGTTTGAGCATTGGCTTGCTAAACCCAGGGTTGTGAGTTCAATCCTTGAGAAGGCCACTTAGGGATCTAGGGCAAAATCAGTACTTGGTCCTGCTAGTGAAGGCAGGGGGCTGGATTCGATGACCCTTGGGGGTCCTTTCCAGCTCTATGAGATAGGTATATCTCCATAATTAACAATTAAAATTAACAATTTTAAGGACCCCTGCTTGGAGTGCACCAAAGTTGTTGGATCTGCTGTGTCTGTGAAGAGAGGAGGCTGTGCAGTGCCAGCTCCACTCCAGTCGAAGGAACTTCAATACCTATGGTGAGTTCACTTCTGGCATGTTGGATAAGGGCTAAGAACAAGACATGCAGCAGTGCCGTGCGAAGATAAAGGAGCTGAGGCAAGCGTATCAGGAGGCAAGGTGCTGCAGCAAAGACCTGCCACTTCTATATAAGGAGCTGGACACCATCCTTGGTGGCAACCCCACCTCCAAAAGCCCCATGGATACTTCATGGGGGGGCGCGCACGGGCTGGAGCCAGCAGACTGAACACCGAGGACGAATTAGTGGACGAGGTAGTGGAGCTGGACGATGAGATGGGACAGGCAACAGGGTCATCTGTACCATGACGAGCCAGGACCCCTTCTCCACCCCGGAGGGTTTCAGCCAGTCCCAAAACTCAGTCTCTGGTGCACATGACGCAGGAGAAGGGTGCTCTGGGAAGTGCTCATTTTGAGTCGATACTGCTCAGTTACATGAGGTAGAGCTGTCCTTTGCTTTGTTATATGCCAGAGGAGGTTTAAGGGATAGAAACATACAAAGACTAGCTGTGTTTGCATCTGCATCACATTCCCCTGTGTAGCTATGCAGTGGGAGCCCTGCTGAACAGTGTGTTAATGCAAATAGAGATTTCACGGGAATCCTTCAGAGAGATCTCTAGGAAGCCTTCCTAGAGGAAGCCAATCCTCTGCCGAAGGTTCCATGGCAGAGCTGCTTTGTTCCTTCCCCCGTTGTAGGAAACTTTCCCGTGCCAATTGGCAATCATTTGTGCAGGGACCAAAGCGGCACACAGGTGAGCAGCACAGGGACCGGGTCTGAAGCTGCATGCATCCAGGAGATGCACCCTTGCATCCTTGCTTACCCTCAGGAGTGAGATATCCGCTTCAATAACCCCTGCCTCTGGAAAACGGTGGCAGAATTTACAATATTGTCCCTATTCGCTCGCAGTGATCCCCTTAAAAAAAAAAAAAAAAAAAAA
>QXTE01000079.1:5460333-5585333 GCA_003942145.1 Platysternon megacephalum
TTTTTTTTTTTTTTTTTTTTTAAATCTTATGATGCTTTGGAAGCAGTTTAAGTTAAACTAAAAAAAGTTCAATGTTATTCCAAACAAGATCATCCACATGGGGAGCTATACTAGTATAACTACAGCAATATAATTATACTAGTATGGTAGGCAAGCCTTAAGAAACACTTTTTCAATAGTCAGGCAAATGCCTTCAACTGAGGGAACAGTAAATAGAATTTGCCAGATTTTCAAAATATTCCTTGTGCCAATCAGCATCACCTCCATCATAGCTGGACAATCTTAACACAACCAACTGGCTTTTATCTCAGGAACTCTTCAAACTGGAGAAGTTACCTACGATTATGCAACCAATTAATGAGAAAAACTGTTGCAAACAAAATAGCCGTGAAAGCCAAATGACAATTTTTTAAAATGTTTCCATGATACTGTAAAATGAGTTTTGTATACAATTATTGAAGCAGTAGTATGGCATAGCAATAGGTTTCATTACAGCATACTAGCTTAACTGTGCTCTGTGCTATATAATTTGTTGCTTGGTGCCAGTGATCTGTGTTGAAAAAAAGGGTAGCATGGTGAGCCCTTTTACTTCTGTGTAATGCTTCTCTGTACAGTGGTTCATAAGGCTCTATTCATTACCCAGCATTTAAGTTTTAGACAATATGGCTTACAGGCACTTTTTAAAAAAGGGGGGGGGGCGCAAAGGAATTATGACAAGTTTTATGGGTAGAATTCTACATTGTTTACAAAATAAATGTGAGCATATATACAAAACTCTTACAACATTAACAGGGCAATATGTTCAAAATGTAGTCAGATGGTAAGGTTCTTGCCAGATCTTCACTTCAGGGACTTGAATGTTTGCAAAGCACCACGAGCAGTACTTCAGCATTACCATACAGAATGTGAAATTCAAATATCTTCATTACAATATGTAGCACAAGATTGAATTATTTCAGCATTTCTGAACTGAAGACAATCACAAATAATTATTGTCCTCAGTAGTTTATTCTTGCTGATCCTTTAGGACCAAAAAACACTATCCACTTTAGCATCAAGGTAGTTAATAGCAGATGTCTGTCTTGTGTATTGCTTTGGATATTTATGACTCAGTAATGTAACCCAGTCATAAGCAAGGCAGACCAAGAAACACAAATTGGATGGGCAGACTTCATTTCATTGCAATGAAGGGTCTTGTTCAACTTTGATACTGAACCCTAATTTGCCAATGCAAAGAGAAACCACCATGAATTCAGGCAGAGATTTCCTAAGTTACTACATTAAAAAAGATACTACAGTGCTTGAAGTTTTTTTGTTTGTCTGTGTTTTATATATGAGGCCCAGTAGCTACTCAGAGGAGGAAAACAGCAAATAGACACAGGATGAACACACAATAATGTAATGTGATAAGGGGGAAAAAGTTAAAGTTTAACCAGACATTTGCCTGTCACCCTGCCAGTGTTCCATATACAGTAGACAAATGATTGGCATACCAATTCTTAAATAAAAAACTAAACTGAAGACATCTTTATGGGCCTTCTGAATGAACTGTAATGCACAGACTTTTCACAGATAATTAAACAGGACAGTATTGCCCCAAATATTCTAATCACTTTCCCTCCCCATTCCTTTTCCATTTCACAAAGTAGACCCTTTTTGGAACACAATACAGCACAACTTGTCTGTGAGACCAAACTTAGCAAGACATCAAGCTACAGTTTTAAGTGCCTTCAAGCTGCTATGTATGTAATATTAAAAAAAATATAAACTTCTACTCTTAATTCAACATTTTCAAAATATGTAAAACATAAGAACACAAGAGCGCCATACTGGGTCAGACCAAAGGTCCATCTAGCCCAGTATCCTGTCTTCCGACAGTGGCTAATGACAGGTACCCCAGAGGGAATGAACAGTACAGATAATCATCAAGTGATCCATCCCCTATCACCCATTCCCAGCTTCTGGCAAACAGAGGCTAGGGACACCATCCCTGCCCACCCTGGCTAACAGCCATTGATGGACCTATCCTCCATGAACTTATCTAGTTCTTTTTTGAAACCTGTGATAGTCTTGGCCTTCACAACATCCTCTGGCAAAAGAGTTCCACAGACTGACTGACATACTAAATCAGGATAATAATTTCAGTTTGCAAAGCTGCTAAAACAAAAAACATATATGCATAGTAATATGCCTTTCCCCATGCAAATAATTTGTTTTATCCTGTTAAATACAATTTTAGAGTGATAATCCTGTTTGTTTCTATTCAGACAGAACAGGGCTAGGGACACCATCCCTGCCCACTTAAAACTGGTTGCACAAACAAAACATCATTAAAACTCTATGAGCTAACAAAATGAAATTAGTTCAGGGGAAACCTTCACTGGATTTTTACGAAGGAAAAACTGGAATGCTAAACGAACCATGAACACTTTTTAAATGCTTAATTTTATGTACATGCACACACTTCCCAGTCACTCAGGCTGGCATTTATGAAAATGGAGTTGGGAAGAATCCCAGAGATTATCCCTTCAGAGTTTGACCTGTTCATCCATCAGATCAGAAATGTTTTTTATTGTAGAGGGAATTGAGATACTTTTTCCAGATACTCTCTAGAACAGGGGTGGGCAAACATCCAGCCTGCAAGCCGAGTAAATCCAGCCCTCAAGCTCCCGCTGGGGAGCGAGATCTGGGGCTTGCCCCCCTCCCACACTCCAGCTGGGGAGCGTGGGTGGGGGCCTTTCCACGCGGGCATGCCGCAGCTCCTGGAAACAGTGGCATGTCCCCCCTCCGACTCCTATGTTTAGGGGCAGCCAGAGGGCTCCGCGCACTGCCCATCTGCAGGCGCCACCCCCACAGCTCCCATTGGCCAGGAACTGCAGCCAAAGGGAGATGCAGGGGAGGCGCCTTTAGACACGGCAGCGCGCAAAGCCACTTGGCTACGCCTCCATGTAGGAGCCAGAAGGGGGACATGCCGCTGCTTCGGGGACCTGCTTGAAGTAA
Organism: Platysternon megacephalum; assembly: GCA_003942145.1. Taxonomy (NCBI): domain Eukaryota; kingdom Metazoa; phylum Chordata; order Testudines; family Platysternidae; genus Platysternon; species Platysternon megacephalum. The sequence continues at coordinate 5,463,334 of QXTE01000079.1, forward strand.
TCACCGCCTGGAGCCTGCACTCCTGACCCCCTCCAGTGCCCAAACCTCCTGCCCCAGCCCTGATCCCCATCCCACCCTCTGAACCCCTCAATCCCAGGCCGGAACACCCTCCTGCACCCCAAACTCCTCATCCTCAGCCCCACTCCAGAACCTGTACCCCCTAGCCGAAGCCCTCCCCCCCCGCACCCCCAGCCAGAGCCCTCACCCCCTCCTGAACCCCAACCCCAATTTTGTGAACATTCATGGCCCACCATACAATTTCCATACCCAGATGTGGACCTCGGGCCAAAAAGTTTGCCCACCCCTGCTCTAGAAGGATGAAAGGAAGGCTGTAGACCAGGGGTAGGCAACCTGCGGCACACAAGCTGATTTTCAGTGGCACTCGCACTGCCTGGGTCCTGGCCACTGGTCTGGGGGGCTCTGCATTTTAATTTAATTTTAAATGAAGCCTCTTAAACATTTTAAAAACCTTATTTACTTTGCATACAAGAATAGTTTAGTTATATATTATAGACTTATAGAAAGAGACCTTCTAAAAACGTTAAAATGTATTCCTGGCACGCGAAACCTTAAATGAGAGTGAATAAATGAAGACTCGGCACACCACTTCTGAAAGGTTGCCGACCCCTGTTGTAGACACTGCTGGAGAGCCTGGAAGTGGTAGTGGGCCCAGGGCACCAGACTCTGGCAGTACACCAAGTTTCCTAAAAGGGACATGCAGCACTTGATGGACGTGGTTTTGTTGGGCTTGCAGGTCTGGAACAGAGAGTGGATCTTTTACATCTTTTAAGAACAAATAAATTTTCCTAGCTTTCTGTCCATGACCACTCCAAGATGCAGAAGCTCCTAGATAGAGGTCAGGGAGCTCTTGTTCTTATCTATCACCAGACCCAGTGCCTTTAACAGGCAATTTGCACAAGTGGCTTCCTGAAATGACTGGACCCAGATGAGTCAGTCTTTCAGGTACAAAAATAGATACAGTAGAACAGGGATCGGCAACCTTTGGCACGCGGCTCACCAGGGTAAGCACCCTGGCAGGCTGGGCCGGTTTGTTTACCTGCCGCGTCCACAGGTTCAGCCGATTGCGGCTCCCACTGGCTGCGGTTTACCGCTCCAGGCCAATGGGGGCTGCGAGAAGCCGTGGCCAGCACATCCCTCGGCCCACGCTGCGTGGCAAAGGTTGCCGATCCTTGCAGTGGAACCTGAGTTCCAAACACCTCAGGAATGAAGGTTATTCGTAACTCTGAACAAAACGCTATTGTTTTCTTTCAAAGTTTACAACTGAACGTTGACTTAATACAGTTTTGAAACTTTACTATGCAGAAGGAAAATGCTGTTTTTAAACCATCAATTCAAAGTAACAAGCACAGAAACAGGTTTCCTTATCTTGTCAATTTTTTTTTAAACTTTCCCCTTTTTTTAGTAGTTTACATTTAACATAGTACTGTACTGTATTGTCCTTTTTTTTTTTTTTAAACCCTCCTTTCTCTGCTGCTGCCTGATTGCGTATTTCCAGTTCCAAATGAGGTGTGTGGTTGACTGGTCAGCTCATAACTCTGGTGTTTGGAATTCTGAGGTTCTACTGTAGGAGATAATCTACCTGAGGGCAGCTGCAATCATAATCACAATTTTAGCCGAGGCCAACCCCAAACTGTTGTGAAAATGCAGTAAAAGTACAGAAATCTCTTATGGGTAGGAGTCAATGTAAATAAGAGTCTCTGAGATTAATAGATGCTAGAAAATCTCTTCTGACTGCTGTCAAAGTGGAGCAAAGAGATTATGTCTTTACTCTGATTTTTCATGAGGACCACAAAATCTCTCTTTGTCTGGAAAGAGTGGAACAATGACTCTGAACTTGAGCAAGTGTGAAAGAGTGTTGCAGCTATGTTAGATGTCTCCTGTTCTGTCAAAACTGAGGGGGAGAGAGAGGAGTAACAAGGGATGGAATTCTATGTAATGGCCAGTTCAGACTATGGCTGTGCCTTCACTAGAAAAACAGGCATGTTTTCTTGAGTTAACCAACTCAAGGCAAAATCCTAGTGACAATAAGGCAGTTTTCATACAAGTTAAATGTTGAGTTAAAGACTAGGGTCCCACAGATCTATGAAGCTGTTGAAAGGGAGACAGGTACTGGAAAATGGTGACTCCCATGTACAGTCCTCAGCAACTTCCACAATGAGTGGTTCTGAAGACTCTTTCTCAGGGAAGTTCTTCTTTGGGCTGAAGGTGACCTGAGGCTATGCTAGCCTATAGCAATGGAGAAACAGCCTGGCATTTGATCTGCTACCAGAGACCACTGCTGTCTGTTGGACCTAGGCTAGTGTCCTGGCAGGAGCAGAAGAAACCCACCACAGTGCACAACAGGTTTCCTTTGATCTTTAGTGAGGCAGAAGAGCTGGGGAGCCAAAGGGAATGAGAGAGAACGCCAAAAGTGTAGATTTTCCATTTACAAGCCTGCCTGGTTTGAAAAGGAAGACCTGCCTATTGACTGTGTACCTTGTGACATTGGGAGATCAGGTGCCAGCTCATGCCGAAGCCACAGGCCAATTCATTTGTGTATTAGTATAGATCAACGTGATTGTTAAATATATAAGAGTGTATTTGGTGTTTAAACTTCATGGAAACTAATGGAATGTTATGTGCATTGTTTTCATTTATCTGCATCCTGTTATAATGTACTAGTAAACATTTACATTGTGTATACTCCTGTATCTAAATAACCCATCAAAGGAGAAAGAAGTATTGTAGAATGCAAATGAAGAACTCTAACAGAAAAGAGCTAATTTCAAAGCAAATGGTCATTTTGTGTGATGATCAGAGGTCAAAGACTCAAAATGCATTCCTCACGCTCTGTCATCAAAGAAAAACCTCATGTGGGTAGTGACCCTGTCAGCTTGTTTTCGGTCAGAAGAAGCTATGGTGCGAGCATGTCTTCAATTTTAGATGAACTATACTTTATTACAGGGGTCGGCAACCTTTTAGAAGTGGTGTGCCGAGTCTTCATTTATTCACTTTAATTGAAGGTTTCGCGTGCCGGTAATACATTTTAATATTTTTAGAAGGTCTCTCTCGATAAGTCTATATATTATATAACTAAACTAGTGTTGTATTGTAAAATAAACAAGGTTTTCAAAATGTTTAAGAAGCTTCATTTAAAATTAAATTAAAATGTTGATCTTACGCCGCCGGCCCGCTCAGCCCACTGCTGGTCTGTGGTTCTGTTCACCTAGGCCGGCAGCGGGCTGAGTGGGGCCTGTGGTCGGGACCCCGGCTGGCAAGGGTCCGGCAGCCAGAACCCCAGACCGGCAGCGGGCTGTGCAGGGCCGGCAGCCAGGACCCCAGACCGGCAGTGGGCTGAGCGGCTCAGCCCGCTGCCGCTCAGGGGTTCCATCCACCGGCTCCTGCCAGCCAGGATCCCGGCTACCGGACCCACTCAGCCCACTGCCGGTCTGGGGTCCCAGCCCTGCCCACATATAGTGGGGACCTACCTTCTTCCTGGTTCTGGCCCATTCTCTTCCTCTCTCTGCACTGAGCTGAGGGTGGGAGTGCACTGAGCACAGGGCTGGGAATGAAGGAGCAGGCTGGGGGTTGGGGTGTAGGATCTGGCCAGGAGCTAGAATGAGGGAGGGGGCTCAGGGTTGGGGCAGGAGGTTTGGGTGTGGGGCACTTATCTGGGCAGCTCCCATTTGGTGCGAGAGGTGCAGGTGGGAATGTGGGGGGAGGGGGCGTGCAGGAGCTCCCATTTGGTGGTGGGGGTGGGGATGTGGGGGTGCAAGAGTCAGGATGTGGGGGGTGCATAGGGTGTGGGGGGGCGGGGGATGTGGGGGTGTGTGCAAGAGTTAGGGCAGAGGGCTGGGGGCATGCGAGGGGGGTGCAGGTGTCAGGGCATGGGGTGTGGGGGGCCTGGGTATGTGTGGGGGTACCAGAGTCAGGGCTGGGGTCGTGGGGGGGGGTGAAGGAGTCAAGCAGAGGGCTGGATGTGTGAGGGGGGTACAGGGCTCAGGGCAGAGACCTAGGGGGTGTGCAGGGTGCAGGGCAGGGGTCTGCGGGGGGTGTGGGGCACAGGGCTCAGGGCAGAGGGCTGGGTGTGTGGGTGGGGCTCAGAGGATGGGTCTGGGGGTGTGCGGGGCGCAGGGCTCAAGGCAGAGGGCTGGGTGTGTGTGAGGGGGGCTCAGGGGATGGGTCTGGGGGTGTGTGCAGGGCACAGGGCTCAGGGCAGAGGGCTGGGTGTGTGAGGGAGGGCTCAGGGGATGGGTCTGGGGGTGTGCGGGGCGCAGGGCTCAGGGCAGAGGGCTGGGTGTATGTGAGGGGGGGCTCAGGGGATGGTCTGGGGTGTGTGTGGGGCACAGGGCTCAGGGCTGGGTGTGTGTGAGGGGGGGCTCAGGGCAGACGGGGGGGGGGTCAGGGGACAGGGGGCGGGAGGGGGTATGCGCTCATGTCACCCTCTCCTTCCCCAAGGTCCTGCCCCCACTTCTTCCCTGCCTCGGGAGCAGAGCAGGCTGACTCTGCTCCTTCCTGACCCCCTCCCTCGCAAGGGCCATCAGCTGATTGGCCGGGAGGGACGGAGAGCCGGAGGCGGGGCAGGAGCCCAGCACACTGCCGGAAGAGGCATAGGCGCCGGCAGGACCCAGCTTCTGCCCCCTGCCCCTTCCCCCCTGCCCCTGGGGGAGCGGGAGGGGGACGGAGAAGAGCGGGCTGGGCCGGGCCGGATTTTTAATGGCACGCTGCTGCGCGTGCCATTAAAAATTGGCACGCGTGCCATGGGTTGCCGACCCCTGCTTTATTAGATGACAGCTAAAAATATATTAAATAAATCCTTTCCTACTATTGCTCTTCCATGTAGCCAATTACTGGAGTTGCTTGAAATAAAAAGTTATACAAGATCTCAGACAAGAAGAGGTGATTTTACGTGACTGCAAATAGTGAAGTAGATGTCCATCAGGCAATCTTTGTATTCAAATGTGATCCATACTGAAAAAAAGTTTGACATACACTGGCTTAATGGCATAAAACACCTCATAGATTTAAGAAGTAATTCTCTTGTGAAATTTTGAATAGTTAGTACACAAAATATAAAAAGTTCTTAGTTTGGGTCGAACTTTGTTTTTTAATTGTAAAAGGGCAGTTTGCATCATAAGCACATTAACGACAGAAAAGAGGTAAATAGTAGAAGGGGGAGATTTGGGATTAAAAAGCAACAAATGGGAGAACAAAATGAGGGGCAGATTAATATCCTCAGGTCACCTTATATTCAGCATTCAGGCCTCAATGTTTATATGAATGTTGATGTGGTTGGTAAAGTTGCAGGAGGATTTTTACATGATTGCTAGGTGGCTCAAGGAATTTTAAAGTTCTCATGGTAGCTTTTAAACAAATAAACCAATAGATAATGGCTATCTTCTACATTTAATTATTTGACTTTTCATTTTTAGTAAAGCCCTACAAAAAGCTTTACCTTGTCCCATATGTTGTCCTTACTAATTTCACAATCATTCATTTAGTCCAGGGGTCCCCAATGCAGTGCCCGCGGGCGTCATTGCGGTCGCCGGGGGGTGTAAGTGTGCCCGCGTAGCCCTCCGGCTTTTTTTTTTTTTTTGCGCTCCACCGGCAGCGCTTGGGGTTTTTTTGGGGGGGTTTTTGGGCGCCCGCCTGCAGCGCTCGGGTTTTTTTTTTTTTTCTTTTTTGGCGCCCGCCGGACAAAAAAGGTTGGGGACCACTGATTTAGTCTGTGCTTTAAATGGAACTGAAACTTTTTGTTTGTTTGGTACACTGCAACAACTTACATTTGCGTCGTCTTATACTAAAATCAAACACTAAAGTTTTGGGGGGTTTTCAGCAACAGTTGCTGCTTTCCTTAGAAGGAGCAGAGAAACACCACTTATACTGTTTAGTCACGGCCAGCATTTGAAAAAGACACTGATCACAACTGTACTTCTCTCATTTATCTTTACCAATCACCTAGAGCTTCCAGTTACCTTGCATCAAGTCACTGTGCTCTGCATATCAATACATTGAGTTACTGCAGTAATAGGAAACTGCTACCCTAAAACACAGTCAAGTTACAATGAAGTAATTACTTCTGCCAGATAATTTTATCTGGCAAGAGCAAACACATAATTTCTACTATTATAATAAAATCAAATTGGGGATTGGGGATTTTTATTTCACATATGTAGTGTTGGCCCTTTATCGATAAAATAGGAAATAAATTACAGTCAAATTTCTGAAACAGTATCAGACATGCAACATATTTCAGTTATTGTACAGGTATGCTGTGTACTGTGAGAGCTTATTAAAACAAAAACAAACATTTGCTATGGAAGAGATTTTTTAAAACCTTTAAATGTTTCATGTTGCTCTTTACATTTAGTGTCAGTTTACATAAAATTAATACTGTGCACAAGTTTGATGCATGAGGCTCATTAAAGTTTTATACTTTAGTCCCTTGTGTTAATGAGCCAATATACTTCAGAACAAAATGTTCAAAGCTTAGACACATATGTTGAACATGTGTGCACACACACAGATTTTGAAAGCTGCTTTAAAATGTGAAAATGAGTAAAGCGTCCGTTATGCTTGATAAATGTCAGCTGCCATGCAACGTAGCCCAATACACTCTATTTTTCACAAACCGCAGCCCCAGAAAAGGCAATTTTGATTTCACCAGCTGTATGTAATATATTATACATGGCAATATCTACCCAAGGTCAAGAGTTTAGAGGTTTTCAAATTTTAACTTCTAAATGGTCAAAGCTACAATGTTAGAATCAGATGCAGTAAAATGTTACTCCTGGGAGTAATCCCACTGAAGTCAATGGGACTATTCTGGAGAATAAGGATTTACAAAATCTGGTCCTTAATTAAATATTACATCCTAGAAATATACTCTGCTACATAAAAGGACCCATTCAATTTGAAATCCAGTCAATTAAAAGACAGAAAGAAAGAAACAAACAAGAGATACGCTAAACATGCCATTTATTTCCCCTGCCAATTTCTGTGGTTTTTATAGTTATATTTTCACACACACGCACACCTTTTGATGAGTAGGGGAAATTGTGACTATTTGGAGGAAAAAATGTTAACCTGACTATTCAAAAAAGCCCAAGTAAATAAATAAAAAAATATTCTCTCTCCTCCTAGGACATTTATTTATAGTAATCTTAGGTAAAATGTTTTTAGATATGGCACTCACTATATTCTACACTTGGGCAGGTAAAAATTCCCACTGTAGTAAATCACTAATTGCAAACCTCTGATTGCATCCAATGGAAGTTTAATTTTTATATTGGTGTTTAGAAAGATCAGTACTATCTCCATCAGCAGCTTTTCACTGAGAGTTATTTACAAAAATGATATAAATAAGCCATTTTATCCATATCTACAATGCACTTCAGTTTTAAAGCTGCTAATTCCCCATGCCCTCCATCTGAGACCAGATACAGTTTATGATTGTGTGTGTATGAAATATGATTACTTAGCTACTATTACTGAGCCAGAAAAGGAAATGTGTTAAAGTTTTCACTGTAACTGTCACAACAGGCAGGTTTCTTTTCCTGAAAGCTGAGTGTAAGAAGGTTATTATAGTCTTTTGTGGATTTTTAATCACAGAAGATGAGTGGTAGCTAGTTTCACTTAGCAGATCAAACTCAATGTTGAAACTGGCAAAATACTTCTCATGTTAGCCAAGTCTTTTCCAAGTCCTCAATGTTTATGAATTGAGCATTTTAAAGCCACTGTAACTTAATATACTTAGGTTGGGATTTTCAAAAGCATTTAGTATTGGCCTAACTCTGCTCCCACTGATTTCAGTTGGAATTTTACCACTGACTTCAATGGAAGCAATTGGGTAAACAGTGAGCATTTTTGAAAATCCCATCTTTTAGAGTGCAAAATCTCTGTTATGCTTCAGAGTTTACCTGAAAAGAACATATGAAGGCCCAGCTCAGTGACTGCGCTCTGCCCTGTCAAGGACACCTTGATTTTATTGCCTCTTGATTGTTCATTAGGCTAGTTGGGAATAGAAGCACTGCAGAAGCAGTGTACTCAGTGCCAAGTAAAACTGATAAAATGTCTCCTGTTGCTCTACAGCCACCTCTCTGGCAGGTATCTGTACAATGATCCATGTTAAAATCTGATTCCTGTAACTGTGCAAAATTGTGTAGCCTGCCTTAAGGTGTTCTGTACTCCATTTTATGCTCTCTGTTCTGTAAAAATATTCATAACAAAAGTTAAAAATGGAAATTAAGTAGAAGGTCAGCACTAGTCACCTCCTACCAGTAAAACCACAATGATAACAGTTTCTTGAAGAAAAGTCAGACCACAGAAAAATTGAGTATGGAACTAAAATCATTTTTATATCTAATAGGTGCAATTCAAGTAACTTTTTCATCTCTCACGTGAAGAACCACACAGTAGTTTGAAGATTCTAAGCACTAACTTTACTGGAAACAACAGTAACAAATTTAGTAACTAGTTATTGCAAACTGAAGTATTTGTAACCATGTAAATATCACAGCTATATCCTTGGTTGAGTAGGTGATTACAAGCCAACTGCCAGGTTTCAGCACAATATACTAACTCAGTGGCTCTCAAACTTTTTTACTGGTGACCCCTTTCACATAGCAAGTCTCTGAGTGCGACCCCCCTTATAAATTAAAAACACTTTTTTACATATTTAACACCATTATAAATGCTGGAGGCAAAGTGGGGTTTGGGGTGGAGGTTGACAGCTTGTGACTGCCCATGTAATAACCTCGCGACCCCCTGAGGGGTCCTGACCCCCAGTTTGAGAACCTCTGTACTAACTCATCTTCAAGATCTCCTATCCTCTGCAGAATGGGAAAGATGAAGGGGAAAAAAAGTGATCTTGCACCTCTGATATTCTAGTACTTGTTCCTACACTTGTGAAAATGGCACTGGTGATGCTCTATGAAAATGGCACTGGTGATGCTCTGTTAGAATTGAACAAGTTAAGGGAGAAAGACTAGTGGAAAAATAGAAACTTAAAATAAACCAGGTTGCACACTTTGCATCTACTGTAAGCCAAGCTCATTTCACACTGTAGGGGCTCCTTGCATCCCTCCATTTCTCTCCCTATGTGCCACCCTCCCATTCCCCTCTATTTCAGGGACTTTCTGCAATTCCCCATACCTGTTCTTTCATGGTAGGGGTTCTGTGTGCCCCCCAGTCTCCCTCCCATGCCAGAGGCTGAGAGCGCTACCATTCTCCACTTTTCCTCCCCAAGTTCCCCATACCAGGGTCTCCTCCATTTCCTCTTTCCACCCTATACCAATGTATTCCATTCCCACCAAGGGGTCTGTGTACAGCCTCAGTCCCCCTCAAACCAGAGTTCTACATTCTCCCCCCTCTTCCCTAATTATTATTTCTTTTCTTTCTATCTGGGAGATAAGTAATTCAGAGTGTCATCATGTCATCTATTGGGAGGATGGGCAGAGGTGAGACTGGGGTACTCATGTTGGAAGGTGTTAATTGGTGTCAACTACTAGTTCTTTGATCTACAGACAATTGCAGAGGTGCTTGAAACCTTGGTTCTCCTAAACAGATGGCAGGGGCTCTGAATTTTCCCCCTTGTGGTTTTCTAAATTTCCCCAAAATCTATAAAGTTCTGCTCACTGATGTCTGGAACTTTCCCTGAAATTTTGGAATTGACTGGAATTTTGGAATTCAAACACTACTGCATTACATCCAAACAGAAATGCTATGCCGTGGAGTGGAAGGCCTTGCAAGCTCAGCCAATAAACTTCCAAAACTAAAATATCAAATACCATAATCACAAATGCTTAAACACTGCACTGTCACCAACTTAACTTACTGTGAGATAATCATTGCCAGCTGGGAGATAGAGCATTTACCTTCAAATTATAGTGTATTTCAATACATCAGTGGATATTGTAAGCAATGTTTGTCTCATTCTCTTATATAGAAATACCCCTTTCAAACCTTCTGCAATTAATCTAAACTAGAATACATGCACTGAGAAATGTGGCACAGAGTTTCAAGAGTTTTTGATGCAACATTTTTAGAACTATTTTTTAAAAGATATGAAAGTAGAAAATAACTTTTTTTAGAACATATTACCATTTCATACTTCATAATACTGTACACATCATCCTACCATTAACTCAGAATAGGGGACAGCTACCTTGAAAGTGAAGAATAACTAAATATCTCCACATATTCCTTCTTCATATGCCTAAGAAAACTTCTAAAAGAGGGGTAAGTAGGAACTGCAAGAATCGTCAGAAATTCAACAAAAAACACATACACAAGATGGAATGTCACAGTATTAACTAAACATACAAGTAGCATTCACTGGGAAAAATAAGCTGTGGAGTTGAGAGGCAGAATAGTTAATGCAGTTTAGTTATAACAATCTGACTCTGAAGCCTTTAAAAGTTACAGAAGACGTGTTACAGTGGAGAATTTTCCAATTTTTTTTCTTGTTCAACAGACATGTTCTTATTTTCCCTTTATCCTAAAAATGCTTAGGAAAGTGGCTTGATAGCTTTTCTATAAAATGGGATTTGTGTTTTAGTCTCTCAACAGTCATAAAAGGAGCATAATTGACAAAAATGCTTTAGTTCTTTCAAAGCGTAAAGCATTAAAAGCAGAGTATCTCTTTGGTCTTTTAAATGTCAGACCCAATCTCAAAGAGATGTAATTTAAAAAACAATGTTTGTTTAAAACCATCTCTCAACCCCAAAAGCAGTGTTAAGTTTTTGGCTTTGGACATGTCTACACAAAAATTCTTTGCCAGAATTGCAATACCAGCAGAGCTCCCTGGTGTAGACACAGCATAAGCTGACAGAAGGACTCATCGGCATAACTAAATCATCTCCCGAAATGACATTAGAAGGCTCAGTTGTGCCTAAACCAGGGGTTTTGCAGTATAGTTCTGTTAGCTAGAAGGTGTAATTTTTTCACGCTCCTAGCTGACATAACTAGGCCAGCAAAACTTGGTAGTGCACACTGTCTTGCCCCTCCATCCTAACAAACTGACTTTACCTTATACAATTGGTCCAATATGACAATATCATTCCTGTTTCCAATTTAAAATGCCAACCTAAAGTTTGGTGACTGAATAATTCCACAGTCAGATTTAAAGCAGCAGTTCTGTATTATGTGGGACGATTTTTAATTTGTTCTGTATTTCTGTGAGAAAAGCTTATGTGGCTGTAATTTGGGGTATGAACTGAAAGTATACAGTTGACTGGCATCAGCGTAAAGTGGGCAAAAGTCATAATGTAGCATAGCCTCTTAGGATACTGTTCTTCCAACATCAGAAACAGAACTTTCTGCCAAGTGATTTATTCTTATAGAAAGTCAGAGGTATACACTGAGATTCAGGGACGAACCTTGTTGTGGAATGTTACAAAAGAGCATTTCAGAGGAGTTAAATCAGTCAACCTTCAGGTTATTTATCTAATTTCTTGCAGTTATGATTTCAAGGCACATGGGGAAAATGTTATGTGCAGAGTTAATTTTACTCAATGAAAAGTAGTATAGACCCAATAGCTCTTGCAAGAAAGCATGTCCTCAGTTCTCTGGAATTAAAGAGTTAAATTCCATGAACTGTGAATGAGATCATGGCCTTGGAGTCTGAAGAGACAGGAATCCTGGAATTTTGCAATGAGCACTGAATAGTTATTTTTACTGCCTTAGGAATGGCAAAGTTTTCCAAGTGCTTTAAAATGCGGAGGCTCCTGCCTGAGATACTATCATAAACCTTTTATTAGGTCTACCAGTCCCCAAAACAGAAAATCCCTTCAGAAATAACAAGCCCCAAGACAACAGAGAGACACATATTCTATAATTTTAACACATTTCATTAAGTTTCCTATAGGCAAAGTCTCTAACTTCCTGTAGTTTTGCAGCCATGCAGACTATGTTGAAAGTTAATAATGAAGAATTGCAACTTCCAGTATTTTGCTTTTGGAAACATATGCAGTGGCCTTTCTCCTCCAAAAAAGCCATAATATATGGTTAACATGAAGCCCATGCCACAGCAGAAAAAGAGAAGCGTTATTTCAGTTAAACAATGATTCTGCTCCTGCCATGAGCTCTTTAGAATTAAGATGTGTTTGTCACAGGAACACAGAAATTGCCATTCTAGAGGCCCTTCTTGTCCAATATCAGAGGGAGGTGCAAAAACTACAGTATACAAATTATAATCTTCTGAAGGAAAGTTTCTTTCTAGCTTTCCCAAATGAGCTAATGACCAGTTTATGCCCTACTTATAAAGGTTTATATCTAGGGCTGTCAAGCGAATAAAAAAATTAATCGCGAGCAATCGCGCTGTTAACCAATAATAGAATACAGTTTATTTAAATATTTTTGTATATCTAAATTTTCAAATATATTGATTTCAATTACAACACAGAATACAAAGTGTAGAGTGCCCACTTCATATTTATTTTTGATTACAAATATTTGTACTGCAAAAAAACAAAAGAAATAGTATTTTTCAATTCACCTAATACAAGTACTGTAGAGCAATCTCATCATGAAAGTTGAATTTACAAATGTAGAATTATGTACAAAAACCTGCATTCAAAAACAAAACAATGTAAAACTTTAGAGCCTACAAGTCCACTTAGTCCTACTTCTTGTTCAGTCAATCGCTCAAAGTTTTGTTTACATTTGCAGGAGATAATGCTGCCCTCTTCTTGTTTACAATGTCACCTGAAAGTGAGAACAGGCGTTCTCATGGCACTGGTGTAGCCGGCGTCGCAAGATATTTACGTGCCAGATGCGATAAAGATTCATATGTCCCTTCATGCTTCAACCACCATTCCAGAGGACATGCACTCATGCTGATAACGGGTTCTGTTTGATAACAATCCAAAGCAGTGCGGACCGACACATGTTCATTTTCATCATCTGAGTCAGATGCCACTTGCAGAAGGTTGATTTTCTTTTTGGGTGGTTCGGGTTCTGTAGTTTCCGCATCGGAGTGTTGCTCTTTTAAGACTTTTGAAAGCATGCTCCACACTTCATCCCTCTCAGATTTTAGAAGGCACTTCAGATTCTAAAGCCTTGGTTCGACTGCTGTAGCTATCTTTAGAAATCTCACATAGGTATCTTCTTTGTGTTTTGTCAAATCTGCAGTGAGAGTGTTCTTAAAACGAACAACATGTGCTAGGTCATCATCCGAGACTGCTACAACATGAAATATATGGCAGAATATGGGTAAAACAGAGCAGGGGACATAGAATTCTCCCCCAAGGAGTTCAGTCACTAAGTAATTAATGCATTTTTTTTAAACAAGCATCATCAGCATGGAAGCATGTCCTCTGGATTGGTGGCCGAAGCATGAAGGGGCATATGAATGTTTGGCCCTGCAAATACCTTGCAATGCCGGCTACAAAAGTCCCATGCGAATGCCTGTTCTCACTTCCTGGTGACATTGTAAAGAAGATGCAGGCAGTATTATCTCCCGTAAATGTAAACAAAACTTTGAGTGATTGGCTGAACAAGAAATAGGACTGAGTGGACTTGTAGGCTCTAAAGCAATGGTTCTGCAGCCCACAATGCGTTACCTGGGCCGCAGGGCCCAGGTGGCAGGACAGCAGCAGCCCCGATCCTTGCACGTGGCTGCCCTGACCCTGGACCCCGTGGGGCCAGCCAGATGCCCCGGACCCAGAAGCTCATGGGGTCTGAGGCAGCCAGCCGGCCCCGAACCCAAGAACTTGTGGGCCCAGGCGGCTACCCAAACCCCCACCACGTAGGACGGGCTGGTGGACCTGGACCCAGACCCCTGACCCTGTGGGGCCCCACCGCCCTGACCCCAGACTCACTCTGCGGCGCAGCACCTCAGCCACACCCCTCCATGCTGGACAGCTGACAACCTGGCAGCACACAGCTGAGCTGGGCCACAGCTGTGTGCTAATTGGGACGCATGCGGCCCATGAGTTAAGGACTGCTGCGCTAAACTTTTACATTATTTTGTTTTTCAGTTAATTGTGTAACAAAAAAATCTACATTTGTAAGTTGCACTTTTACGATAAAGAGATCGCACTACAGTACTTGTATACGGTGAATTGAAAAATACTATTTCTTTTGTTTATCGTTCTTACAGTGCAAATATTTGTAATAAAAAATAATATAAAGTGAGCACTGTACACTTTGTATTCTGTGTTGTAATTGAAATCAATATATTTGAAAATGTAGAAAAAATCCAAAAATATTTTATAAATTTCAATTGGTATTCTACTGTTTAACAGTGCGATTAAAACTGTGATTAATTTTTTTAAATTGCGATTAATTTTTGTTAATCGAGTGAGTTAACTGCGATTAATCAACAGCCCTATTTATATCCCTTAAGCGTAACTACAGGTGCTTCCATATCCATATAAATGAACAATTTTTTGAATCCTGCTAAGCTCTTGACCTCAAAATCTTGTAGCAGTAAGTTCCATATGTTAATAATGCATTGTATAACAGTATTTTCTTTGATCAATTTCAAATCTGTTGCCTTTAAATCTAATGAAGTGTACCTTTAATTCCTGTACTATGAGAAAGGGTACATAGGAGCATCTAGATTTCCTTATACCATTTGTTATTCTGACTACTTCCATCATGTCCTCTTAAACAACATCTCTCTAAACTAAATAGTCCCAGTCTTTTCACTCTCTTCTCATAAGCCCCTCTTCTCATTATGGTACGCTTAAGATGGCTCCAAACTGAGTCTTAAGATTATAAAGTTTTCTCACTTTTGACTTGAGGATCCTTTTACACTAAACTAGATTTAAACTAGATTCAAAACACAGCTGCTACTCTGAAACCTTTCATTGTTTTGAAATCCCCAATTTTGGATTCAGAGGACTTTAAGGCCAGAAGGGACCATTCTGATCTAGTCTGACCTCCTGCATATTGCAGGCCAGAGAACCTCACCCATCCACTCCTGTAGTAGGCCCATAAACTCTGGATGACTTATTGAAGTCCTCAAATCCTGATTTACAGACTTCAAGTTATAGAGAATCCACCATTTACTCTAGTTCAAATGAGCAAGTGACCTGTGCTGCAAAGGAAAGCGCAAAACCCCCAGGGTCTCTGCCAATCTGACCTGTGGGAAAATTCCTTCCCGATAGCAAGTATGGTGATCCGTAAGATGCACCAGCCAGACACCTTTATAAGTGCTGGATATTCCCCTGGGCACTAAGACATGCAGAAGATTTCTGCCCAAAAATGACTTTGGCTAAAGACTGGATAACCAATATGTAGAATATTAGTGAATTTATCTTTTGATGGCCATGTGGCTGCCTAGTAGATCTCAATACGAAAGATACAAGTTCTTTGCCCTATCCTAAGAAAAAGCTCTGTGTACACTCAAAAGCTTGTGTCTTTCACCAACAGAAGTTGGTCCAATAAGAGATATGACCTCACTCACCTTGTTTCTCTAATGCTCCTAAGGATGGGCTTTGACACTTAACAGAAGGAAAAAATATTTCTTGAATTTACTTTGGGAATGTATGCTATAACAGTTGTAAGGACTACTTGTTTGAGTTAGAAGTACAAAACTGGATCTCCTCTGAGACGGCTCAACTTCAAATTTTATCTGATTGAAGACAGTAGCTTCTGTGAGGTATGCTTTACTGGATAGAAGGCATAATGACATCTGCAGCTGTTCAATCTGGATAGTGCTGAAGCAAAAATTACGTACCAAGAGGTCTCTTACTACCTGCTTGTTCTTCCACATCTGGGCTGCTGTCCCTCTCATCACTCCATGGCTAGCTACTTGAGGGAAGAGGAGATGCTAGCGAGACATAGCAGCCTGCAACAGAAGCTGGGTATAACCAACTGGGCATTAAGACATGGTGACCTTCAGTGGCAGCTAGGAATGACAACCCAATAGGGCATGATGATCCGAAGCGGCATCTAACAATGACAATCTGATATTTCCCTAGTCTTTTAGATGGGGGCAGGAGATCTCCACCACTCTATTACCTGCAATTCCCAGGGAGACTGAGGAGGGATTTACAGATATAGCTTGTGTAGGGCAGCTGCAGACTTCCTAATCATAGTTCCACGTACTCAGTATTTTGCCTGGAATACTAGCCTCCAGATTGTTGTTTTTTTGTTTCTTCTTCTCCTCCTCCTCCTCGCTGCTTTTCCTGGTGAGGATCATGGCAGCAGCATGGAGAGTAGGGAAGACCAGACCTCCCTTTCCTCCGCAACAGGTTCAAGCTCCCCCTGAGGGATTCCCAAGTGTTCCTAGGCCAGCCGGGAGATATAAGGAGGAAGAATTCCCTTTGGTGCATGCACACACTTAGGAGAATCAGCACATCTGTGGTTTGGCCTCTTCTGTATTGATCTGCCCTGCTGAATTCCACAAAGGTGAGCAGGTGAAAATTAGCTAATTTTATTTATTTCCCCTTTGGGAATTTGTCCGCAAAATACTGCTTTAGAGGGGGAAGTGAAATTGGGCTTGGGTTCAAGGATGGACTCCTCAAAAGCTCTACCCCTCTCTAGCTGGCCCATGTTTACCTGAGGCTGTAGCTCTGTCTCACCTTTGGAGGTCCCAACTTGGGATATCAATAATGAACCTGGGACGCCTGTTACAGAAGTGGCAGGAGAAGAAGGGAGCTGGGCTAGAAAGCCCCTGACCACAATATCTGGTGTTGATGGTATCTGCTTTGTGCAGTACTCTCCATCCACAGCCTCAGGGGTGGCAGAGGGAAGAAAGGCAAATAAGCTCTGCAGTCAGGAACTCAGCCTCTTAGTGTAGGCACTAGGGAGTCAGGCATGATCTTCGATCTGGCATACTATCCTTCTAGCATTGTCCCCTCATGAAGATGGGGAGGGGAGTGTACTGCTTGCCACTGGAGACAGATTTTCCAGTTCTGTCTGCCTCCTTTCCAACTGGTGAGGGTAGAGGGGGAGTGCTCCCTGCCCAGACTAGTCTATATGAAGGAGGGAACTGCATTCTCCCACAGAGCCCGCTGAGCTCTTGAATTAAGATCCTCCATAAGGGGATAAATTACTAGATGAAAAAAATCTCTCTTTTGTTGCTGGCTTTTCCAAGCCCAGCTCTCTTCTTGAAGCCTACAAGGACACCAGCTGGTGCAAACACCTCAGAAGGCGGAACTGAGGGGACGATCTCCCCAGAAGACAAGTGTAGCCATGAGAAAATGCTGGGAATTAGGTGGATTGCTGTGCCAAAAAGTTAGAGACAAATTTCAAATAAAGTTTGGAATTTCTTTCACAAAGCTCTGCAGCAGTGGCAGTTGGATGAGCCAGTAGCTGCTGTGCAAGCTGAAAAAAAGTGGAGGGAACTCCAGGGAGTGGTGCATTCTCCTGCTGCCAATGACTGACAGGTATGGATCTGCCCCCAAGCTGCAACCAGACTAAAGACCCATTGTAACAGATCTCTGGGCCTTAGCATGATGGAGAAAGTATTTGTAAATAGTTTCTTCAGTTTATATGTTGTCATAAACAGATAGTTAAGGGTTAATGCCTCTTTTACCTGTAAAGGGTTAAGAAGTTCACCTAGCCTAGCTGACACCTGACCAAAGGAACCAATGGGGGGACAAGATGTTTCAAAAGGAAGGAAGGAAGTTCCCTTTGTCTTGGGTCAGTTTCAGTTCTGGCCAGAGAGGAAAAGGAATCAGGAATCAAACAGGGTAGTGAGTATTTAGTGAAGGAATTAGCTTATGTTTATTTTCTTTTTGTAACTTGTCTTGGGCATTAGTGGAATAATCAAATTGGCTATTCTTTGGTAACTAAGGGTTTTGCCCAGGGGAACATCCTCTGTGTTTTGAATCTGTCGTCTGTGAGATCAGCTTGTATGCTGTCTCCCAGAGGTTTTTCTTTTACCTTTCTTTTCTTTAATTAAAAGCCTTCTTTTTAGAAACCTGATTGATTTTTCCTTGTTTTAAGATCCAAGGGGGTTGGATCTGGGCTCACCAGGAATTTGTGGGGGAAGGGAGGGGGGATGGTTATTTTCTCCTTGTTTTAAGATCCAAGGGTTTGGATCGGTGTTCACCAGGGAATTGGTGGATGAGTCTCTCAAGGCTACCCAGAGAAGGGTTATAGTACTTGGGAGGGAAAGATTTTGGGGGAGAAGACAGAGTTTCCCAAATGACTCAAATATTTGGGTGGTGGCAGCATACTGACCTAAGCTGGTAATTAAGCTTAGGGGGGCTCATGCAGGTCCCCACATCTGTACCCTAAAGTTCAGAGTGGGGGTGAAACCTATGACATATGTAAACTCCTGCATGCTACTATTTTAAGGTTAGAGACTGCATTAACACTAAACACGTGCTACTGTTTATTAAAGGAAAGGAAAGGGAAAAAAGTCTAAAAGTTAAGAGTTTTTACACGAACTATTAATGATGGGCATCTTTAAGTTCAACTATTTTCAAGTGGTTATATGCTTCTCATTAGCAGCAGTATTTGCAACTCCAAATGTTTAAAACAAACAGGAATCAGGTCCAAAAATAATTATAAAATCTCATGATTTCTAAGACTAATACATTTTGGGAATTTTTGTACTTCAGCCTTTAGTACTCACATTTTCATGTCTTTCTTCACTCTCACAAGGGCCAGAAACTTGCTTTTTTTTTTTAAATAAAAAAAAATAAAAAACAGATTCTCACATAATGACAGACTCCAAGTGCTGGGAGGTTCAGAAAAGTAATAGGAGCCTTATAACAAAGTTGCAAGATTTAGCAGAACTGAAGTTGCTACTGCAGCTTTAAGTTTTAGCAATATCTAAGTATTCTCCCATCTTATTGTTGGCACACATTGCAATATTTCTATTATCTCTATTCCTGAAATTTTCACTACCATTTTGTGACGCTGTGCAGTCTATATGATTTTGTAAAAACATAAGTGAATATAATGTAATTGTAATAGTTTTATAAAAACATGATAAGTAAGTATAATGTAACTGGAATATGCTTCATGCAAAAGGTATCATCACAAAGCTTATAATCTACTGAGAGTGATCATCCTATTTGTATAAATGTACCATTCTTGTATCTAAAACTAGAAATATAAAATATAACTGAGGGCCTATTGTAATTATGCAAAGTGTGGGCCATTAATGGTGGTTTGGAATCTTGATGACTCCCATTAACCAGAGCCATTGTCTGCAGATGGCTGTATTTACCTGTGAGTCTTCCTGTATGTGTGTGTGCTGGCAAGTGAGTAATAAAGCCTTGCAGTGACATGTGATCATGTCACCTGAACTGGAATCCATCTTTAACCTGGTGCTTTTCCAGTGAGGGGTGGGGGAACCCAGAGGGACAAAGGATTCCCGCCTTATGCAAAAGATATATAAAGGGGTGGAAGAGAACAGAGAGGGAGAGGAGCCATCATGAAGAATCCCCTAGCTATCACCTGAGCTGGAACAAGAGCTGTACCAGGGGAAAGAATTGTGCCCAGGCCTGGAAGGTGTCCAGTCTGAGAAAAAACTTACTGAAGCATCTCTGAGGGTGAGATTATCTGTATTCAGTTTGATTAGACATAGATTTGCGCATTTTATTTTATTTTGCTGGGTAACTTACTTTGTTCTGTCTGTTACTACTTGGAATCACTTAAATCCTACTATCTGTATTTAATAAAATCACTTTCTACTTATTACTTAACTCAGAGTATGTATTAATACCTGGGGGAGCAAACAACTGTGCATCTCTCTCTATCAGTGTTATAGAGGGCGAACAATTTATGAGTTTACCCTGTATGAGCTTTATGCAGGGTAAAACAGATTTATTTGGGTTTAGACCCCATTGGGAATTGGGCATCTGAGTGCTAAGGGCAAGCAGACTTCTGTGAGTTGTTCTCAGGTAAACCTGCAGCTTTGGGACAGGTTATTCAGACTCTGGGTCTGTGTCTGGAGCAGATGGGTGTGTCTGGCTTCACCAAGACAGTGTGCTGAAACCACTGAGCTGGCAGGGAGAATAGAAACAGAAGTAGTCTTTGCACATCAGCTGGCAGCTCCCAAGGGGGTTTCTGTGATCCAACCCGTCACACATTTGATATACATTTTCTTAAAAGCTAGAACACAAAATGTTAGACGAATGCTGAAAATAGAAGTTTATAGCTTATTTGAAAAGAAATAGTTCAGATGAAGCCCCCCAAGAGTTAAAGTTACCCAAATGACAAACAAATATTGTTTGCAGTATTGTTGTACCTGTATTGGTTGCAGGACATTAGACAGACAAGGTGGGTGAGATAATATATTTTATTGGACCAACTTCTGTTGGTGAAAGAGACAAGCTTTTGAGATTCCTACACCTGAAGAAGATCTGAGTAAAGGTACTCACAGTGTCAATTACAACAAGGTGGAACAGATCGTAAGAAACCATAACTACTTAAGGTAAACCATCTGTCTCCCTTTGTATTTAGCTGTGACACACTGAGTACCTTTCCCAGACTCCTGGAAGAAGAGCTCTGTGTAAGCTCAAAAGCTTGTTTTTTTTCCACAACAGAAGTTAGTCCAATAAAAGATATTACCTCACCCACCCTGACTCTCTAAACTTAAATATGTATTGTATGAGCAAGGGTGCATACACAAAGCACGAGGAAAACATTTTACAATATTTGAAATTACACTGTTCAGATGTTTCTTAAATGCTGCTGCTCAATTAAAAAAAAAAGCTTTTGCTCATTTAGATCATTGTTATGATCTTAAGCACTATATATCCTTTTAATAAGAGAAAGGTATTTACTCCATTTATTCAGCTTGACACTTTATCTCTAATAGTGACAAAAACATTGTGGCATTCATTTGCGGATAAAAGATTATTTCTTCACAGATGTTAGTAGCTGGCTTGTCTCTAGAATTCTATACAATTTCAATCTGTTTCCCTTATTAATTGCTTGCATGGGATTACCCAGAGTCTCTCTTTTCCATACAAGGCCCGGATGTGTGGTATGATATGTCCAAACCAGAGAAAAATCTTATTAACAATGAAAATAGCCAACACACACACAAGCACAGAACAAAGAATCAAGTGAAAAAAACAATCAAACTATATAATAGCTGCTCTGCTTGGGAACACTGACTGGAACAGAGAGGCCACTGAATATCATTATGAATGTGTTTTTCTAGAGCTACTGCAAGGGGAATTGCACACAAGAGGGGGCAGGGAATCTGCTATTAATCATATTATATTCATTGTTCCTTTGATGCTGCTGGCAATGCTTCAGGGGACTCCCTGCTCAATTCCCAGATAAAACTGTAGAGAGGAAACAATAGTCTTTGAAGCAGAGATCTGTACCCACAAACCTTCACAATGTTACTCCACCATGCCAGCCCTGGATAACTGAGTGTTGAACATATTTCTGACACATTTAGAGCTGCTTATTAAGCCCATGTTAAAAATCCTTTTCATACTAATATTCTGCTGGGGTTTATTTAATAAAGTCCTCTTATTACATAATATGCTCAATTTTAAATCTCAGACAGAAAAGTGTTCTCAAGAGCAGGCTAATAAAATAATCAGAACGTGATCATCCAGTAGTTAGGTTTCAAGTTTTTAATTTGTTTCTCCTTTGGGCAGGCAAGAATTGTGAATGACATCTCTAAATATACCATTTTCTGAATCTTTGATTTTAAAGTGACATCTAAGAATGTTCAGTAAACCACGCCTCTCAATTAGAATATTGAGCCAAACACCTGGGGGGGGAGGGGGGAAGGAAGAGAGGATATATCAGCTGATGCACTGTGGGGGTGAGCAAGAATTGTTTAAAAGGAAAAAAGGCTGTACCAAGATGGCCATTCTTTATTTTGCATTAAAGAAAGTAATGCTGCTAGTTCTAGTTTACCTCATGGCATTACCTAAACTCCCACTATAAAAGCATGTTATCAGACACAGTTAGCCTGTAAGACCATGGAAAGAAGGTGAATTTTTAAAGAACTACAAAGTTAAAGTCCTGATTTTCCTCCCACTTAACACCAATGTAAATCCCTTGAAGACAGAGTTATACCAGTGTAAAATCTGAGAGAGATGAGAATCATGCTCTAAATTCACTCCACTAATGTAACCAGCAGCCAGTTCACAAACTGGATTGTGGCTGTCATTGTGCACCACCTGCAAATTGCAGAAGAACTGGATTGAGCTGGGATCACTTTATTTCCAGACTCAAGCACACAAAGATGGGTTCAAAATTTATATTCCTCCTCTCTCTAAGAAGAAACAATCAGAGACAAAAATAAGATAATTGCAGTTGTGGGTCTCAGCTAACTGGAATGCAGTTAGAAACACCACAACCTTGTGAATGGAGAAAATAAATTATATTTATTATTAAGTGCATCTCTGGAAGGCTTTTCATATAGACAACAGAAGCCACTTCAATCTTTGGAAAAAAACAAACTTTATTATTAGTTTAGTTGCTAAAGCAAAGAAATAAAACATTTTAGCATGCCAGCATCCAACTGATGACTCATCCTTGGAGTCCTGTCCCTGTTTCTAATTAATAGTAGTCAGCCTCCATTTGGACTTTTTACATACAAAGAAATATCTTGGGGGGGAGGAGGGGAGAACACAATTCCTACTTGTTTACAGAACAAAAAAAATTAAAAACAGTTGGTGTTGCTAAGAAAAAAAACACAACGTTGCCATTTCTGGAACATGCAAACTACTTGCTTGTGCTTGTTCTCCTTCTCCCCTCCTCCCCCTCTCTTGGAAAGGCTGCATGCAGCACTGCACGATCACATAGAATAAATACAGGACAGGAAAAAACCTCTGGTCTCTGCAAGTGGTAGGCGTTCCAGAAGAACTGCTACAGGGTCAAAAGTTTACAGTGGTTTCAATTTCACCTTTTAGCAGCCAATCAGAAAACAGAGGTTCCAGACAGCTCCTCAGGCTGCAAATGAAAGTTAACTCGTTGAGTACCAGATTTCCATCCATATAAAAAAAAATCCTAGATAAAAGCCACATTCCCCCACCCATCAGAAGTTTGATTTTTTTTTAAATCTATATGTTTTGTTATTTTATATTTACTTAAATCAAACAAGCTGGAGTGCAATCTTGTTTTTTCCTGTCTTCCCCTTCAAACTGTGTGTAACTAAGCATTTCCTTAGCGATATTTTATAGGTGTTTAACATTCTTTTTAGCATGAAAATAAAATAGAAAAACAACTTTTCTGATGAAGAAGAGCATCTTTTATACGAACTGTACCACAAAATCCTTCAGAGCTAAAACGATAACAGCAGAAGTAGAGAGAAATTACAAGGCATAAGCAGAGGAAAAGAGCTGTTTTCTAATTTCAGCTGAAAGCAGAATCAATGAGCTAGAGAGATACAAGAAGGAAATTCAAAGTGGCAGCAGTTGCAGAGGAGAAGGAACTTCAATCAACAGTGTTGTATAAAGGGACAGAGGAGACTGGTACTTGAGGAGAGGAAAGGAACATCTAGATACAAGGCCAGAGAGGCTGACCTCAGCAAAGCCAGGCGAGGGTTTTTAAGACAAGGGGGAGGGGGGAGATTCTCACAAAAGGTGCAGTCCAGAGGTAGACAAGGTTAAGATGGTTTTAAACCACTTTTGTGCCACCTGGATTCTTGTCCAGCAAGGAAACCCCTGGCATATATTAGAGCACCCCTATGGGCTGCTCTAATTTACAACAGCCTTACTCGGGCTGTCTGTAAGTTGTGTTGCAGCCCAGAATCTTCATAGCACTCAGCCCTGCAGAAAGTGCTATTAATTACCCTACAGTAATTGTGGTTCATTGAGATATGAGAGTGAGCGTGGATAGCACTGTAGGTACACAGGCACCTTATCCAAGGTAGATCAGATTTTTTTGAATAGCAGGATCCATTGGGACCAAACATGCACCCTGTGCCTGCTCGTGCTCTTGTGTATGGGCATAAAGGGCAGAGTGACTATGACCCTCCCTCAATTCCCTCACAATTGAGAGCCCATGGTAGCTTAGGATTCTAAAAATCTGGGACAGAGGGTGGGCTATGAGATCCACACTCATCGGCGATCCCTCGAGGTAGAGGATGATCTTTCACAAGTGTTATTTTTCATGGGTCCTTTGGTAACAGAAGTCCAATCCTTGAGCCACAGACTCATTGGCAGACGTTGCAGGTGTTGTTGGAAGACAGGGTTGAGCCATGATTTCTGCGTGACAGTTGTCTTTCCTATCTTTTCTGGTGTTTTTCTGCGACCAGGGCAAGGCAAAAATCCACACTAACAACATCTCAAAGAATCAGTTACTGTAGTAGGGTATGCAACCATTCTTTCTTCTTTGTGTATATGTCAGTGTGGATCCCACAACAAGTGACAGGCAAGCAGTATGCCCCCAGGAGGTCAGAATAAGAACTTTAAGCTGCAATTAGACAGCGATTGTAGTACTGCGCTTGCGAACTTGGCATCTGACCTAGCAACTAA
The DNA here is from genome assembly GCA_003942145.1 of Platysternon megacephalum. Lineage (NCBI taxonomy): Eukaryota > Metazoa > Chordata > Testudines > Platysternidae > Platysternon > Platysternon megacephalum. The sequence continues at coordinate 5,487,696 of QXTE01000079.1, forward strand.
ATCCAAGGCATAGTATTTGACAAAGGTCAGTAGGTCACTCCACATTGCCGTCTTACAGTTCTCCAATACTGGCACATTGCTAAAGGAGGCAGATGCTGCTGATTGTACTCTGGTGGAGTAAGACTTGATGTTCAGTGTGAGAGGTACACCAAGCAGCTGATTACATAATGAGATACTCGGTTATTGATTTTGATATCCTCTGTGAAGAGATGTCTCACCTCAGTCCCTGGAAAAATCATGGAACAGGTCCTCAAGGAATCAATCCTGAACCATTTAAAGGAGGGGAAAGTGATCAGGAACAGTCAGCATGGATTCACCAAGGGCAAGTCATGCCTGACTAACCTAATTGCCTTCTATGATAAGATAACCGGCTCTGTGGATGAGGGGAAAGCAGTGGATGTGCTATTTCTGGACTTTAGCAAAGCTTTTGATACAGTCTCCCACAGTATTCTTGCCAGCAAGTTAAAGAAGTATGGGCTGGATGAATGGACGGTAAGGTGGATAGAAAACTGGCTAGATGGTCGGGCTCAACGGGTAGTGATCAATGGTTCCTTGTCTAGTTGGCAGCCGGTATCAAGTGGAGTGCCCCAAGGGTCGGTGCTGGGGCCGGTTTTATTCAATATCTTCATTAACGATCTGGAAGATGGTGTGGACTGCACCCTTAGCAAGTTTGCAGATGACACTAAACTGGGAGGAGTGGTTGATACGCTGGAGGGTAGGGATAGGATACAGAGGGACCTAGACAAATTAGAGGATTGGGCCAAAAGAAATATGATGAGGTTCAACAAGGACAAGTGCAGAGTCCTGCATTTAGGACGAAAGAATCCCATGCACTGCTATAGACTAGGGACCGAATGGCTGGGCAGCAGTTCTGCAGAAAAGGACCTAGGGGTTACGGTGGACGAAAAGCTGAATATGAGTCAACAGTGTGCCCTTGTTGCCAAGAAGGCTAATGGCATTTTGGGTTGTATAAGTAGGGGCATTTCCAGCAGATCGAGGGATGTGATCATTCCCCTCTACTCAGCACTGGTGAGGCCTCATTTGGAGTACTGTGTCCAGTTTTGGGCCCCACACTACAAGAAGGATGTGGATAAATTGGAGAGAGTCCAGCGGAGGGCAACAAAAATGATTAGGGGGCTGGAGCACATGACTTACGAGGAGAGGCTGAGGGAACTGGGATTGTTTAGTCTGCAGAAGAGAAGAATGAGGGGCGATTTGATAGCTGCTTTCAACTACCTGAAAGGGGGTTCCAAAGAGGATGGATCTAGACTGTTCTCAGTGATAGAAGATGACAGAACAAGGAGTAATGGTCTCAAGTTGCAGAGGGGGAGGTTTAGGTTGGACATTAGGAAAAACTTTTTCACTAGTAGGGTGGTGAAGAACTGGAATGGGTTACCTAGGGAGGTAGTGGAATCTCCTTCCTTAGAGGTTTTTAAGGTCAGGCTTGACAAAGCCCTGGCTGGGCTGATTTAGTTGGGTTTGGTCCTGCTTTGAGCAGGGGGTTGGACTAGATGACCTCCTGAGGTCCCTTCCAACCCTGAGATTCTATGATTCTATGGTTTGACCTTTACAACATCTACGGCAATAAACAGACGGGGTGACAGTCCAAATGGTTTGGTCCTGTCAATATAATAAAGCAAGTCCTGGAAACATCAAGCATGCATAAGTTTATTTTCTCCCAGTGTTGAGTGTAGTTTTGGAAAGATGACAAGTAAGTTGATCAACTGGTTTATACAGAAATCTGAGACCACCTTAGAAATGAACATCGGGTGAGGTGTCAGTACAACCATTTCTCTATGGAATGTTGGATAGGGGGCTTCAACCATAAATACCGGCAGCTGACTCTCCTGGATTAAGTAATAGCTACCAGGAAGACTGACTTCAGAGTCAGGTGATGTAGGGAACATTCAGAGAAAGGCATGAATGGAGGTTCAAGGCAGGTACAGGTTCCCTGACCAGTGGATAAGCGTGCAAGAGTCCCTGGTGAAACTTCAACCGTGGGGAGAGAAAAGACCAGGTATGATTGTACAGGCAGGTGGCAAGCTACAATTGCCATGAGGTGTATTTTAATACAGCAAAATATAAGTTCAGGCTGTTTCAGATAGTTGACAATCATCTGTGTTGAGGACTAGACTGGGTCCAGACCATGCTGGGCTGCCTATATATTGAGAACCTTTTCCATTAGGTAATTATGGATGTCTGGTAGATATTTTCCTAAGCTTATCCAAAATTTCCTGGATCTGTAGGGAGGAGTCTATCTGTGGTATTTAACCAACGAACAGTCACGCCATCAGGTGCAGCAACTCTGGGTATGGATGAAATAGCTGGCCATGGTGCTGTGAGATCAGGTCCAGATGGTCAAGGAGCTAGCTAGGAGGCTGGACAGACATTTGTAATAGATCTGTCAACCAAAAGTCCCTCAGCCAATAAGGGACAACAAGAATGACCACCGCTTAGTCTCTCCTGATCTTTGAGATACCCTGGGAATCAGGGTAAATCAGTAGAAAGCCATAGACCAGCCTCTGTTCCACCGTAGGAGGAAGGCATCAGATCAAAATTTATTCTGTGTTCAATCCTCTGGAGTAAAAATTCTGACACAGAGCATTATCCTTGGTGGCAAACACATCTACTGGAGGAATAATGAAACGTGGAACATCTATCCCATGACCATTCATGGTTGGTCAGAGATTGCTCAGGAAGTATGTCTAGCTACGTCTGACTCCCTGGAGGTGATGAACCTTCAGGGACACAACATTCTGACTGCACCAACTCCAGCACTTAAGAGCCTTTAGGAATGAAGAGTGGGTGCCTCGTTTGTTTACATAGTGTATAGCTGTCATGCTGTCTGTGAAGATTTGCACTAGTGAATTCCAGAGGACAGGGTGGAACATCCCACAGGTCAGTCTGATAGCTCTGAGTTCCAAGACATCCACATGTAACTCCATATTATCTGAACACCAGGTCCCTTGAATCTGTAGGTTATACAAGTGAGCTTCTCAATCTGTCCCTGATGCATCCATAATTAGCCCCCATTCTTCTTCAGAACAAGGAACTACCGGTAAAAGAAATCTCTTCCCTGTAGGGGCCCAGTGAATTCAGGGTGGCCCTGGTGTCCTTTAAGGAATGGAATATTTCATCAGTTCTTTTCTTGAAGAGATCCCTCACCTTGAGCAGGTGGTTTTGTATGGTGTCCTGGACCTCTTCCATATTGCTGTCAACCAGGAGGCCTGTCTGATGGTCACAGCCATGGCCATCAACCTTGCAGCCACGTCAGATGCTCACGTGGCTGCCTATAAAGCTGTTCTAGCCACCATCTGGCGTATTCTCATGATCTCCTTTAATTCCACCCTAGCATCCTATGGCATTTTTGCCAGGAAGGGAGTTACCCTCTTCCATGTCAGGAAATTATAATTTGGCAACCAATGCCTGGTAGTTTGCCAAATGGAGTTTCAGTGAGGCAGACAAATAAGCGTTTCGCCTGAACAGGGTTAGTCCGGTAGGGTCCTTGGGTGTGCCTTTTGTCTGTGTAGGCTGGATGGTAGTTAAGGTTTGCCAGAGCCCCTTGGATAGTTCTCATGTGCCTTTTTTATGGGAAATGTAATTCCAACTGGGGCTGATGTGGTCAGGATGTCAAAGAGTTTGTATGACCATCATTTTGATATCCTGGGTCTCCACTATGTGAGCTAGGAAAGCCTGGAAAGCCTTAAGGTCACCAACTATTGCGGCAGAGGCTGGCGTTACCACCTCATCAGGCACGCATGACTATTCCTTTGGCGGAGACTGGTGATGCTGTTGTTTCTCCAATGTTCCCATGTTTTGGTGGCCAAACTCTGGCTCCAGCGTCAGTGGTCTAAATAGTGATGCCAGTGGGGAGCCCAATCTCATCTGCTTCCTGGACTTACAAGAGAGACACTTGTGATCACAGTCCTCAGTACAGCCAGAGTGGCATAGTATGTGTGTACTGGCCTGGTTGCGGCTGGTCAGCCCAATGCCGCTCGTCTTCTCTGTGGTAATGCCCTGCGAGAGGTCTCTCTGTTATCGGCTCTAGGATTGTGCTCAGACAGTAATGACAAGGCATCCCTGCCTGCTCCATGCTAGAGAGATGGTGGAGTCTGGTGATGGTCACAAGGAGTAGTATTCCTTGAATTGTGGTGCTGAGGGATGATATCTTGGCTCCAATTCCAGAGTCCAGTGCCACCCTGATATCTCCAGAAGGGATTTTGACTGTTCTAAGAGGGCATCTCTCATTCTTGTAACTGGTAATTTTGAGCTGGAATCAATGGAGCCACTTAAAGATGGTGATAACGTAGTCATGAGTCTTTGTAAGGTATTATTTACATGAGAGAGAGAGAGAGAACAACATCTCCTCTCCCCTGCAGAAAATATTACAATAATTGATACTGAAGGTGCAGCTCCACAATTGGTAGCAATACAGCAAACATTAGTGTAGACACTGCACAGGTATTTTTACTGCCAATGGTGATAAGAACGCATGACCACGTCTCCATTAGCAGCTTAGCACCCATACGGCTGCATCATTGCTGGCTATTTTGGGACTACGTTTCCTAGTTTTTCTAACATGTATGAGAAGACAGGCAGCAGCATTTAGTGCACGATAGAGAAGAGCTGCAATGGTTAAGAAAAGAGGGCTGAAAGCATAAATGAAGAATTCAAAGGTGTAAGGGAGTCAGAGTGATATGTGTTATCAACATTGGGAGTGAGAGTGAGCGATGACTGATATCTAAAGTAATCTCAAGTCTGTCCCTTTACATAGCTGCATTACTGTGTGATCTTTCACTGTATGATCATAACACTAGGTAGTTATTTATTCAGCTTTGATTTTGTTCTTGGCACTGCACAAAAAGATATGGTCCCTGCTCAGGGGCCTAGCAATTTGTAATGTTAATCTTTTTAAGGTTAACATTTTTAAGGTTAATCTTTACAGATGTCAGAAAAAGAAAGGAATTTAAAAGTAAAAGTTTTGATTTGGAAGTACAGTTCTGCACCAAGAGGAGTACTTTTATGACAGCAGAATCATGGATCATGCCAGCCATTCTTTTGTCTTGGAGCATGGCCCTTGTTTAAATTAACTCTTTGTACTGTAATGGGATAATGACCGGATTTTTACCAATGTGGGTCAACACTGGTGGGCTTCAATAAAGAAAGCAATATGGGGCAATATGAATGAAAAGTACTCAGGTATCTGGCTCACTCACAAACGGAGTTCCAGGCATATGAGGCAGCATAAAAGAGGGTATGAAAGTAAAAAGAGACAGATATAAAGGTATGGGGAAGTTTGATTCCCTGGAATAAGGAAGGCAGCAAGAGAACAGTAAGAGGAGAGATGTAGGAAGGGGTTTAGTTATATAGTGCATCAGAGGTGGATGATGAGCAGCTTTAACTTGATACTGAATGTAAGAGAAAGCTAATGAGTACATTTCAAAAGGAGAGGAAGACAAGTTGATGCATTTGATCAGTGTGGCAGACAAGGAAGATGAGTGATGGCTAGAATAGAGTGCATGGGTTCAAGTATGCCAGAGAGGAGGAGGTGGTTTACTCCTGAGGGAATTCTGCACCAAAAAATTAAAAATTCTGTGCACAATATTTTAAATTTTTGCAAAATTTTGCATATTTTGTCAACAAATAATGTGGAGCCTCCAGCATGGCAGTGGGGAGCACAGGCCATTGGCTGCACAGAGGTGGGAAATCACCCTGCAAACCCCTACCCCCCCCCCCAACACAGCGCAAGGGCCGTGCCTGCCCCAACCACCACCACCCAGGCAGGCTCAGTGGGGAGGAGGAGGAGAACGGTGGAGTGGATGGGAGTTGGTGGGGGGAGTCTGGTGCAAGGGGAGTTCCAGATGCAAGGGGTGAGGATCGGCGGGGAGGTCTGGATGCACGGGGGTTGGGCAGATAATGGAGCAGCAACCCCTTCCCCCCGCCACGGCTGAGGAGCAATGGGGGCAGGAAGTGGGCGGGGGGAGGGTGCAGAGCTTCCTGCAGCCAGGGGAGGTTTCTGGCAGTGGGTCTGACATGACCCCGGCCGTTCACTGTGGGGGAAGTGGAAGTCCCATCCTCCCCTGCCCCCACCCCAGCTGGGACTAGCATCTGAGCAGGGTAAGAACCACAGGCCAGGGCATCACCAGGGCTTCCCCCCTGCAGTGATTTACCTCTCCACTGGCTTCTCCGGGCACCCGAAATGATGCGCCCATGCTGCTAGGGAGGGGCACATGACTGCTCTTGTGGCTTCCCTTTGCTTCCCCATCAGAAATTCTTTGCTTCCCCTGGGAAGCAAAGAAATTGGTGGGAGACATGAATTCTATGCTTGTGCAATGGTGCAGAATTTCCCCAGGAGCAGAGGTTGCAGTGTTCAAGGCAAGAGATAACTAAAAACATGAGAAGTAGGAAAAGTTAGATTTCTGAAAATATGATAGGATCTAATGAAAGCCTGGATGTGTAAGGAGAAGACAGGAGTAAAAAAAAATGCCACCAAAGTGGGGAGGGGCATGGTGCTGTAGATAGCAACTGAACACAGAAATCAGTTTTTCCATGTTAAAACTGAGCTGACGGCAAGATGTCCAGGATAGTATACACAACTGGACAGAAGGGAAAAGTATTATTTGAATCATAAGCAAGAAGAGGTCTGGTGAAGCCATGTTAAATGAAAGAGATTATCCAAGGACAGAGAGATTGCAGGTCCTGGCAGAAACACCCAGGCCAGGGAGGGGTAGGAGCATGGGCACTAGCCGCCAGAGTGAGGTGGGGGACAGGAAAAGGCACTGGTGGGGGCAGAGGGATCAGCACATAGGGCACCAGTCACAGAGGTGGGAAGCGCAGGTACCAGGCACCAGCCTTCCAGGAATGGTAGTAGGAACTACCAGGACAGCACTTCCGAGTCTAGAGCCAGCTACCTGCTCCCACCCTCCCCGAGTCTCAGTAGCTCTCCTTGCTCCCCCTCTGCTCCCTCCATTCACAGGAAGCTTTTGCCTTCCTCTCCACCATGAGAGGAAGTCCAAGAGAAGGACAATACGATCTGCTAGTAAACAAATACCACAACACAAATAAGGCTATGTCTACAGTAGTGAGCTTGGGGCATGGCTACACTTGCAGATGTAGAGCGCTGTGAGTTAAATCCACCTTCGGAGAGCGCAGTAGGGAAAGCGCTGCAGTCTCTCCACACTGACAGCTGCTTGCGCACTGGCGTAGCCACATTTGCGGCACTTGCAGCAGCATTGGGAGCAGTGCATTACGGGCAGCTATCCCAGCATGCAAGTGACTGCAACGTGCTTTTCAAATAGGGGTGGGGGGTGGAGTGTGATGTGTGTATGTGGGGGGAGAGAGAGTGGGGTTCTGGGGGACTGAATATGTCAGCATGTTAGCTTGTAAGTTCAGACAGCAGCAGACCCCCCGTTTCTCCCCCCCCCCCCAACACACCTCTCTCTCTCTTACTCTCAGCATTCCATACTAATGGCTTGCATGCCAGCTGTCAGAAACGGAGCTTTGAAAGGGCATTTCCGCATTCCTACAGGAGTTCAAAACAATGACAAGAGTGGGCACTTGACTTAAGGGGATTATGGGACCTTTCCGGAGGCGGATCAGAGCGCAGTAACCCAACACCTCGTTCACACTGACGCCCGTGCGTTGTAGCCAAGGCGCAGCAAACGTTATTCCTCTCGCTGAGGTGGAGTACCAGCAGCGCTGCAGCTGCGGAGTCAGAGCGCTCTACGTGCCTTGCCAGTGTGGACAGGGAGTGAGCTAGGGCACCTGGGGCTCCTTTATTGTGCTGTAACTCACAAGTGTAGCCAAGCCCTTACAGTGGCACAGCTTTAACAATGCAGCTGTGCTGCTGTAGGATTGTTCATGTAGCTGCTCAGGCCAGCGGAAGAGAGCTCTTCCATCGTCATAATAAAACCACCTCCATGAGTGGCTGTAGCTATGTCGGCAGGAGAAGCTCTCCCACCGACACAGCGCTGTCCACACGGGCGCTTCTCTCGTTGTAACTTATGTCACTCAGGGGTGACATAAGTTAAACGGACAAAAGTGGTAGTGTAGACGTGGCCTAAGACTTTCCTAGACTCCAGTAAGAATGTAATTAAGATTAATGGTGTACTGCTTTGTTTAAATTGCACCTTTTCCCATAATCTTAGTTGCACATGCAGCATCTTGTATGTACTACTGCACATACTGCTGTATGTGAAAGATCTATATATAGATCTGGAAGCCAGGAAGAAGGTCTATCTCCAGCCCTTCTGCATAATTCCTATATGACTGAAGCAGAGTGAACAAGAGACTTGCCCACAAGTTTCTTAATCTGTGAAAATGGTGATAACATCCCTTAGCTCACAAGGCTATTATGAGACTAGATTAGCCACTGTTTGTAATGTGTGTTGAGATCCATGGACAAAAAGATGCAATAAATTATTACATGATTATAAAATATATAGAAAATCAGAATACTAAAGATGGTATGTGAATCTTACCTCTGAATTTGGTACAATTAAAATTACCCAGCTTTTTTTTCTTTTAATAATGCTATTGTAGAAGTGAAAAGCAATTAAATCAAGGATGAAAAAGAACAATACAAATTGAAAGAGCTTTTTGTCTATTTGTAATTATTAGGATTTTATTTGTTATTCTAAAATGCAAGTTTTAAATTAGTAAGTCTTAGCTACCTGAAAAAAACAACAAAAACAACCAAAATGCTACTGCCATTCACATACACTACAATTTTAAGATGGCTTAGTTATTTTAACTTCTCTAAATACTGTATATTTACTGAAATTATTTTAAATTGAGGTGTCATTTAATATATTCTCTTTTTATAAGATGGCCTCATTTTAAAGAGAAAATGGATGCTATAAAATTTTACATCAAGTCAGCATGTTACCAAGAAGCTTTTCTGTGTGTTCTGAATTTGATTAATACAAGCCAAGGTCACTTCCTGAAAGATGCCTACCACTGCAGTTACAAGCAAACCAGGCTCCTCTGAGCTCTAAGACTGGGGGATGGGAATGGGCACTGGATATTTCTAATACCAAGATAGGGTTTGCATATAGTATATTTTGGGACCTGCTTGATATTGAAAAGGCAAAATAAATAAAATAAAATAATAGTAAGTCCATCAGCACATCTCATACACAATGAGCAAACCATTCTGTCACAAAAGCATTAAATAAAAACCTAATTCTGTGCAACAATCATGTGTTCTCATGCACACAAAAAAAACCAATGCCACAGAGAGACTTTAAAAAGATACATTCTGGTATGTTATAGTGAGATAATGGTTATCTACCTGAATCCTTTTTTAAAATTCTCTTGAAATAAACACAGAATACAGAACCATGTATGCTTTTTATGCATCTCATAAAACTCAGAGAGGCTGCCCTTGAATTAACAGCATGCCTCAATCCTTCAGAGACACTGAGGCCCACCCCATCTACAGTGTCTTCTCTGAAACCATTTTTTAAAAATTCATATTAAATGGGTTTAGCTAGCAAGGTTTTGCCACAGTGTGGACCAGGCATAAATTCTTTCAAGTTTCTGAAAAGTGTCCAAGATTACCTACAGGTTTACAAAATCTATTAAAAATAAGTTATGCTCATTCACATATTTACATTTTTATGAATAATTTCAAAACATGGTACATTTGCAGCACGCAAGGCCAGGCAGACATAAAATCTTCCTTAAATCCAAGCACAAATACAAATTTCAAGTAATGAAAGTAAGTCCAATACTGTGTACCATCCAAAATTGCAGAATGCTCAATTTTTGCTTCATGAACATATAAGGAATACAGTTCTAGACAACTTTGAGCTTAGAAGTTGGTGGTTTCCTGCAGCACTGTGTTCACAAGCACTTCTACAACAGTTACCACCACAAGTGGAGCCAAACTGTGGGATTTGAAAAAAGAAAAAAAAACCCAAAAAACAAAAAAAGGCTATTGTAGACATCCTCATAAAACATCTTGCTTTACAGGCAAAGGGTATCCCCAATGTTTTTTATTTTTTAAACGCTAAACATTCTTTAAACATTTATTTTAAAAATACATTCTTTGTATGCCACATGATGTGATATGGGTATTTCTTAGCATTTATTTTGGATGACCTACATAATTAAAATTATTAGTAGTTTCTGGAAAAACCCACAATATGCAGGCACTTTTCAAATGGAAAAGGAGAAATAGTCCTTATCCCAAGGAGCTGACAATCTGAACCTCTCAAATTCACAGATATTTATAAATAAGATTTTGTACTATGGCACCCAGTCACATGTTCCATATTATAGGCGGGATACGAAGGTTGAGGTTGCCTAACACTTTTCATTAAAAGACCCTGTTTTCAGTTCTTGACTTTGCCACATACAACTGGTTGGGCTGAAGTTTTCCATGCCTGATGTCTGCCTCAGGCTGACTTTTGTTGGAAACTTTCAGCTAAAAAGGGTTCAGTCATGTCTAAAAGTTGGCCAAAACAATGTTCTTCTCCCTATCTTAAAAAATTCCTACACTGTTTGAGAAGCTCTGACATCTCCATGCTTTGAAGCAGGGACTTGATATTTAGCAGATGTCAGGGATGTACCTTTCTATGTCCCTGTGAAAAAATCTGCCCAAATCTGGCCAATTTATAAGCCTCTGAACAATTTCATTTTACACATGCTCAGAGTTTTGTTAAAGGTTGGCAGCTAAATTCTCCAAAGATTCTATGTGCACAGAGCATGCTTTGTTCCCACACAGCACCTCCATGCTGACTGGACTGAGCAAGAGTCATCTCAAGAGAGTGACTGAACGTGATCCATCACAGCACGGTAGAGGAGGACTTCCCTGCAATCACTCTTTCCAGCTGTTGGGTGCTGCTGTGGTGCCTGGCACTGTAACTTAGAATAAAGAGGCTTTCTTCTGTGCTCTTGATGCTCTGCCCACCCAAAAAACCACACACACCACTAGCACCCATGCAACATGCAGGAGAAGGAGTAAGGGGTCAGGAGGCAGCACATGGATAGTACCAAAGGGAGACTGAGATAGGGTGTGGATGGAGACTAGAGCACAATCCTCTACAGAACTCCTAATTGAACCCAGCATTCCTGAGTTTGCGGTCTCCTCTGCTACCAGACAATAGTTCTCAAAAGTATGTCTCTCAACCCTCTCTAGTAGCTGGTGCACAGACAAGATAACAGCATACTACAGTCAGTCACTTCATGTGCTCAAGCGGTAGAGGTCTGTTCTGTGGAACTAAATGTTCCAACCTTGATGACTCATGTGGGAAGGCAATATGATTCCACATGATAGACTTTGTTTTTTCAATTTGCTTAAAGGAAAAAAAAATTACATTCAAAACCCTATGTTAAAAGAGTGTTAATGTTTGCAAACTCAAGTACACATAAAACAGGAAATCCCAGAATGAAGGCTGATGGTGAAACCTTAATTCAGCACCATTGCACATATGCATTATGATTAAGGCTAAGATTTTGTCATGTATACTTTTAGTAAAAGTCAGACAGGTCATGGGCAATAAAAAAAATTCACAAAAGCCGTGACCTGTCCGTGACTTACTAAAAATATCCATGACAAAAACTGGGATCTACAGGTCCCTACACCGCCTGCAGCAGGGCAGTTCTGTGGCACTTCGAGGGCCAGGAACTGCGGGGGTTCCCCCGCCGCCAACGGGGGCCGCCAGAGGTGGCAGGAATACCTCACAGCTCCCAGCCCTCACAGGCTGAAGTCATGGAGGTCACTGGAAGTCATGGATTCCATGACTTCCGCGACCTCTGTGACTAAATTGTAGCCTTAATTATGATAGTGTCTTTAAATAAATTATCACATACTACATTTTCCATAGGATCCCTGCCTTAGGTAGTGCACCGAATGGACCTGCTCTGGGAATTAATCAAGATTGTGTAATGAACCAAGTCATTGTCTGTATGACCTTCCAACTTCTTCAAAAATGATGTAAGGGGTAAAGTGAATGCAGCAAGTGAAAGGATGGTCTTGAGGTTTAGGGAGTTGAATGCTGCCCTGGAGAACGGGATTCTATCCCTGCCTCTGCCACAGTTCATACAGGATATCTGGTAAGCCACTTCAACCTAAATTTTCACAGGTAGCCACTAACTAATTGTGTTTTTCTTCATTTTACTGGTGCCCAACTTAAAACACCTGGGGCCAAACTTCCAGAAGTCTTGAGTGCTCACAATTGTAATTGGAGCTATGTCTGAACATACAAAATGATATAAAAATGCTAAGAACACTTTGGGGGGAAAAAATCAGGCCCTATATTCAAGGTTGTATCATAATGCACACAGACAAGGTAGCTGAATTATGGTTGCAGTAGCAATGTTAATTCTGGCATTTCCTAAGTTTTGCACCTAAATATGTTTAATATATTTTTGTACTTAATATATTATATAGTCATAGGAAGAGCTGGTAATGATGCCTATAATTAGGGTTGCCTAAAAGTTTCCACTATAAGCCCCCGTTTACAGTTTCTTAACTTTTAATCATTTGCACTGAAATTTTCCATGCTTTCTTTCTGCCTCTGCCGTAAAAGTTTTTTGTTTTTGTTTTTTAAGAATCAGTTAAACTGTTTAGCTGTTTCAAAAAAATGAAATTAGGGGAAAATATTTTTAAAGCATTGGCAAAAGTTTAGTGCTTGGGTCAGAGAGTTGCCTTCTGTAACCATTAAACATTTGGCACATTCAGTCTTTGAAAATCACTATTTGCATATGCTCAGTATAGCTTTAGAGGTTTGCTACTAAAAACTCTGAACATTCCATCTGCCCCAAGCCTGTTCCCAGCCTCCTACAAGAACTCTGTACATACCAAGTACATAGAGCTTGAGATATAAATAATGTACAGGATAGGGAGACAGAGGGAACCCATAAATTCTAGTCTCAGCTCTTCTACTGACTACTGCATAGGTTCCCAAACTGTGGGTCATGACCCCAAATGGGATCGCACCATTAGCAGATGGGTTTGTGGATCTAATCGACCAGGTCCAGCCCATGAGACTATGCTGTCTGCCCCCAAATATCTCCAGATCTGCTCCAGACCAGGAGGCCACCATTTTGATCTACAAATGCCTTTTTTCAATAAAATTTAAAGCCTTATTATATTTTTTATATTTTTCAAACAGACCATTGGACATTGAAAAGCTAGAAGTAACAGGCCTGGTCTACACACACAAATTTGCTCTCAACTTAGTTATGCTACTCAGGGCTGTGAAAAATGTCATGTCCTGTGCACTGTAATGAGATCAACCAACCCCCTCATCATCCCCCCCCCCGCCCCTAAAAAAAAGCACCTAGGTCGAAGGAACACATAGNCCACAGGATTCTTTGCTGCTTTTACAGATCCAGACTAACACGGCTACCCCTCTGACACATAGAATACATGGTAATTACTTATGCTAAACTATCTGTTTGACCTTGTATTTACTGTGACACCCTTAGTACCTTTCCCAGACCTGAAGGAGCGCTTTGTGTAGCTCAAAAGCTTGTCTCTCTCACCAACAGAAGTTGGTCCAATAAAACATTTTCTCATCCACCTTGTCTCGCGAAAATCCTGGGACCAACACAGCTACAACACCACTGCATATATACTTATTTCTGGCATTTCTTAACTTTAAATTGCTTGAACTTGCATCATTAATGTTCTTTCAAAAGTAGTTTTCTAAATGTAGTATTACATATATGAACTCTGACTGTTGAAAATCTCTCTATGAATAAATTACATTCTGGACAGTCCATGAATTCTTACAAACGAACACTAATCTTTACTTTTCCCAATTATATTTTTTGTGGAAAATCTGTGTCCAAAACCTTTTTTTAATCTGGTGTCACAAATAATTACATTTTCAATAGTAAAAGAGCACAAAGGCTATTAGATTATCTTCAGCTACACTGCTGCTCCCCTAAAAGAAGGCCAGATTGGATCATCATAATCAAGTAAAGACAGGACTAGTTTCTCTCTTCACTGTACATTAACAGAATATTTTAAATAATTTCTTGAGATAAAGAACTATTTCTGGTTTAAAAATTCACCTACTACAGAATGATAATTATTTACCAAGTACATAGTCTGCTAAAAATGTATGAAGTAAGAACACAAAAGCCTTAAAATAGATACAATTTTGTTTTGCATAGTGTTCTATTACAGATTTCTCAGACCTTGGGGATTAATTAAGATTCTCTGTATACAGAACAGCCCACTTAAATGCAGCATCTTGTTTGCAGGAGCAAGTACAATGCTATTAGAGGAATTTTATGTACTACATTCCAGTGACAAAAAAGTTGCATTAATTACATCAGTGAATTTTAAATTACATTATAAAATGACAGGAAGTAATGCCCATTTGACATATCTTTTTTAAGCTGATTGTGTTAACAGTAACTAGGATGTGATACTTTATTAATCTAATGCAATTTGATTGTACATTAAAGACTCTGAAGAAATGGTAGTCATTACTGGCCATAACTTGCATAAAACGGGCCAGGATGTGGGTTAACTATAGCTTTGTAAATGACTAAAAAGGATATACATATCCTTCCCCATAAGCAGTTATGCCTAAAATCTTGGTTTAATTATTTTTTCCCCAAAAAAGTGGCATCTAGGTATATATGAAAAGAAAGGCAATACATTTGGAAGGAGGTACACAGTATCTTCTGGGAGTATTTGTTTGGGCTTTTCTATTCCTAGCTGTGTATTTCATTTCCCCTGAGACTCATTTTAGGCCACATCTACACTACAGAGGCACAGCTACTTTCTGGCAGCCATGCTGCTGTAGCGTAGACACCTCCTACATGAATGGAAGCGGTTTTTTGGTTGATGTAGTTAAGCCACCTGTCAGAGTCAGTAACTAGGACAGGGGCTCTCAAACTGGGGATTGTGACCCCCAGGGGGTCGCAAGGTATTTACGTGGGGGGGTGGAGGGGTAGGGGCGCAAGCTGTCAGCCTCCCCGCCAAACCCCACTTTGCCTCCAGCATTTATAATAGTGTTACTTTTTTTTAAAAAGTAAATTTAAATGGGGGGGGGGGGCGCGGTGTTTGCACTCAGAGGCTTGCTGTGTAAAGGGGGTCACCAATACAAAAGTTTGAAAACCACTGAACTAGGATGATGGAAGAAATCTTCCATCAACCTAGCTGCCAGGGCAGTGGGGGGTCTTGGTTGACCTAACTACTGTGATCAGGACATGATAGTTTTCACAGTCCTGAGCAACATAGCTAGGTTCAGTAAATTTTTAAATGTATTTTTACTTCTAGCTTTTCTATGTCCAAAGGTCTGTTTGAAAAAATATAAACAAGACTGTAAAATTTATTGGGCACTTTAATATAACAAAATCTGAGACCAGAAGCTTAATATTAAGAATCCTACAATGGACATAGTATAATAAAAGCTGCTTAAACAACCACCGGGGTGGGTGGGGGGGGGGGAAGAGAAATCCATGGACAAAAATTGGTCATAAAGGTAACAATGGCACTACTCAAACACTGGTGTCTGTCTTCAAAACCTTTCAAAAATTACACTATCCATGATTATTAGTACAGAAATTTCATGCCATTTTAAGAGGATTTGGGGTCATACTGGAAGTAAGTACAAGAGGTCAATGGCTGCTGAATGCAGAAGAATGGGTCATATCCTTCCTCTACCAAATGCCAGAAATGTTTGTAATGTTTTGTTCCAGACCTAGTTGTTTCCTTATTTGTAGATAAATGGCTAAATAGTTACATAATTTGACAACATTAGGAAGCAATTTTATAAACTCTGCTGAAGAAGTGTCAGGACAGAGCTGTTGATTATTTTTTATTCACTGCATCTTTAATACCATACAAATGGGTCAGCTTAACTGCATTTTAGATTAAACAAAACCCTCAGGTGAGGGAAAAGACTGTTAGCAAATGAAACATGTTAAAATAAATGTTCATGGAAGAATGTCATCACGAATTTAAACAAATACTGTCTACTTTTGTTAGATCTGTTATATCAAGCCAGAGTTTCCACTTCGAAACTGAAGCTTAACATCACTATCTCTTCACATGTTCATATCTAAAACATGTTTTTTGAGAGAGAGAGAGAGAGAGAGAGAGAGAGAGAGAGAGAAATAAAAGATTTTGGTGTTTCCTAGTCATGCTAATCATCAATTTAACATCATATTAGAATCATATGGCACTTTGCTGAACACACACAATACTGATTGTGCACTCATGTCATTCATAAATGTTTCTCCATGACACAACAGTTAAACTACATCAGTGTGGATTACAATTCCTTGTGTGACTTTTTCTAATTTGTCAGTGGATTGTATTCATCTGATTAAACATATGCCAATATGGTGCTTTACAAGGAGAATAGCATGACAGGATTCCTGCCCTAAGGATCTTACATTGTCTGGCCCCATCAACACAAGGGAGTTTTTAGCAAAAAAAAATTTCCACTAATGCTACCACTGGTTCAGCTGCACTGGTGGGAGATCTACCATAGACATAGCTGGAGCAGCTTCTAGTCTTTTTGTTGCATTGTCAGTTAAGACTGTGATAAAAATGGTAGAAGTCCTGGAGCCTTTTACTCTAGGGCTCCAGACAGTGGTTTTTTTTGTTTTTTTCTTAAACTTC
Organism: Platysternon megacephalum; assembly: GCA_003942145.1. Lineage (NCBI taxonomy): Eukaryota > Metazoa > Chordata > Testudines > Platysternidae > Platysternon > Platysternon megacephalum. Next base: position 5,504,293 of record QXTE01000079.1, read on the forward strand.
CTTGCAAAGACACAGGCTATAAATAATAGGGTATGCAAATGTTGGTGTGGGTGAATGCAGAAGGGAGAAGAGAACAGGAAATCTATTAAGACAGAGACAAGTTTTAATTTATTAAACTACTTATCAGGCACGCTAAAACTCCCGAATTAAAAGTTATGGAGCCAACAGTCTCAAGTCTTGTTGCAATTTTTGGTATTTTCTAGGAAATAGTTTCTAATTTTTCCACTCCAAGTAGCTGTCATAATGTGATTAAGCATACTGTTTGCCTGTTAAACCAGCCAGGCAGAAAAATGTCTCCAGCCACACAATAGCAGCAGAAAAGGTGTGAACTATCTACCCCTCTTCCCCACTACACACAATTTGCCTCACTGTGGTTTTAAACTTCAAAGCACAGTTGTAACCATTTCAGTGGTAAATTACTGAGAAACTACTGAGTCAAAGCATTTTTAAAATATCCCTTTTATGCTCAAACACTTCACCCAATTCACAAATTACTCCATGATGGGCTGTTTGCTGAATACACCTCTACCTCGATATAACGCTGTCCTCGGAAGCCAAAAAAAAAAAAACTTACCGCGTTATAGGTGAAACCGCGTTATATCGAACTTGCTTTGATCCACCGGAATGCACAGCCTCGCCCCCCCGGAGCACTGCTTTACCGTGTTATATCCGAATTCGTGTTATATCGGGTGGCATTATATCGAGGTAGAGGTGTATTTTCCAAAACACATTGGATCATTCTGTATATGCTGGAAGAAGACTGAAATTTTCCTTCTCCATTTATCCTTGGCATTTTCTCATTTTGTTTCACAACCTCCTCTTCCTCTCTGGACATGTCTACGCTACCAATTTTTGTCGGCAAAAGTAATGGCAACACCCAAAAATCGACATAAAAATCGGAATCTCATGTTCACACTTGCTCCCTCTGTCAGCAGATCGTGTCCACAGTGGGGGCATCATCATTGACAGTGTGAGCATTTCACTATAGGTACCTATCCCACAGTCCAGCTCGACACCTTCTGTTGCTAGGTGTTGTGGGAAGGCAGAGCGGATCGCAGCGCATCTTGGGACCTGGCTAAATGTCCCGTGATGCATTGCTTTGTGTCCCAGCAGTCCATAGGCTTCTGGCTTTCTTTCATGGCATTTTTGCAACAGCCATTCTCTGCTGTGCATCCCGGCATCTTTGTGGGATGGGATGGATTCCGCACTGCTCTCCTATGCTCTGTTAACTGTCATGAAAACATCATGGATGGCAGTGCAATTAATCGTCAAGTTCCTAACTGAAAAAGACTCGCAGGCGCCCGACATTTTGCGCAACATGGATAGGAGCAACCTTAGATTGCTTTTGGCATTCACAGAGCAGCTGCATAGGGTACGCCGTTGCTTTTGGGCTTGCGAAACAAGCACTGAATGGTAGAATCACATCATCATGCAGGTCTGGGATGATGAGCAGTGGCTACAGAGCTTTTGGATGCGGAAAGCCACCTTCCTGTAACTGTATGGAGCTTGCCTCAGACCTGCGGCGCAAGGAAAACAGAATGACAGCTGCCCTCTCGGTAGAGAAGCATGTGGCAATCACTGTGTGGAAGCTGGCGACTCCAGACTGCTACCAGTCAGTCGCGAATCAATTTGGAGTTGGGAAGATGACCATTGGGGCTGCGTTAATGCAAGTGTGCAGGGCAATTAATCACATCCTGGTACGAAGGACCATGACTCTGGGAAATGTGAGTGAAATAGACTGTTTTGCAGAAATAGGGTTCCCTAACTGTGGAGGGGCGATAGATGGAACACTTATTCCAATTTTGGCACCAGACGACCTTGTGACAGAGTATATCAATAGGAAGGGGTACTTCTCCATGGTGTTGCAGGTGCTTGTGGATCACAGAGAGCATTTCACTGACATCAACGCAGGATGATCTGGGAAGGTGCATGACGCACGCATGTTCAGGAACACTGGCATGTATAGAAAGCTACAAGCGGGGACTTTCTTTCCAAACCAGATGATTACAGTGGGGGATGTTGAAATGCCCATTATGATCCTGCGAGACCTGGTGTACCCCTTACAGTCATGGCTCATGAAACCTTACACGGGACACCTAGACAGCAGTAAGGAGCGGTTCAACAATAGGCTGAGTAGGTGCCAGATGACAGTTGAATGTGCCTTTGGCAGATTAAAGGTGCCCTGGTGATGCCTTTATGGTAGGCTAGGCCTTAATGAGGATAATATTCCCATGGTCCTAGCTGCGTGCTGTAAATTGCATAATCTCTGTGAAGGTAAAGATGAAAGGTTTGCTCAGGGGTGGAGCGCTGAGGCAGACCGCTTGGCTGCTTATTTTGAGCAGCCAGTTACCAGGGCTGTCAGAGGAGCCCAGAGGGGGGCAGTTCATAGCAGGGAGGCTTTGAGGCAGCACTTTGACAATGAGCTCCAGTAATGTGTATCTCTATCACAGGTGCTAGTTTTCCTAGGACGTAATGGTGTCATTTTGGGCCTTAAATTCCTGTAAGACAATGATAGCAATGCCTGTGCATGTATCGGTAGTGCCTGCAATCTCAATTTGTAGAAAAAAAAATAAAGGTGATTCACCATTAAAGAACTTTCATTTTATTGAACAAGAAAGAGCATACACAAACACCAAGATGCCTGATGGGAAAGGAGGAACCAGGGAAGGAGACTTTCACAACTGTGTGTAGGTCCAGCTATCATTGTGAAAGTTATCGGAGGGGGTGGAGTGACAGGGAAACTGAGAACTCCCGGAAAGTGGAAAGGAATGTGCGGGCAGAGTTTTTTGGGGGGGAGGGGAGGAGGGCAATGGAAAAATGTTCTGAATGTGCTGCAGGGGAGGGCGAGCACGGATCTGCTCAGTCTGCAGCACTATTAAGGACTGCAGCATCCACGTTTGCTCCTCCATTACTTTAATCATCCTCTTAGTTGCGTTCTTAACCAACACTTGATTCTCTTTTCTGTCCTGCAGTTCGGCTTCCCATCACTCCTTACATTCCCTTTTTTCCTGCATTGGAGCACTGCAGTACCTCCCAGAACATGTCTTCTTTGCTGCATCTTGGGCACTTTCTTATCTGGCGGAGATGCTCTGCAGGGGTGCGTGGTGTGTTCCTGAAGGCCACATCTGGTGAAGCACAGGGGACAATGCACGGAAGCGGGATTGTTAAATTCACACACAGCATAGTAACATTTCAGTTAAATTCATCTTTTGCAACATTGCAATCACTTTTTCACCGACCTTAGCCAGGCACACGTCTGCCAAAGCCAAAGCATAGTGAGTGTTGGCGGGGGGCAGGTGGGGAGGGGCTGCGCCACATGAGGAAGTGAGCACACACTGAGCCGCAAGGCTCGTGGTGCAACATTCTGTGGAAAAAATTCTAAAATTTTCCCACACTTTTCCACAGGCGGGGGTCATTCTAGCAGACATCTCACTGCTAAGGGTAAGCAGGGAAACAAGGGCACATCTACTCCATGCTTGTGGCTCCCACCCTGCTCCCTATGCGGCTCGCCTATGTGCCGCTTTGGTCCCTGCACATGATTGTCGAATGGCATGGGCAAGTTTCTTACAATGGGGGAAGGAACAAAGCTGCTCTGCCATGGAAACTTCGGCAGAGGATTCCCGAGTATTTCCAGGAAACTTTCCTGGAGATCTTGCTGGAGGATTCCCGGGAGATCTCGGCGTGCATCAACACCCTGTTCCGCTGTACCAATTAGCTACACAGGGAAATGTCCACCTCACAGAAACACAACCAGCCTCCTACATTTCTATACCCCGAACCCACCTCCACACTACACAAACCACAGCCACTTACCAGGCATCTCATCTCCTGCTTCTTGCTCCCCGGAGAGCGACTGCTGAGACTGGCTAGACACCTCTGGAGTAGAGAACAGTTCCTGGCTGCCTGCCCGCCGCACTGGGCGACCTCACCGTGAGCTGCACATGCTCGTCTAACTCCACCTCTTCATCAACATCTTTGTCCTCCGGATTAGGTCTTCTTTCCGCCACCTCCGTTCCCTCCGAAGTATCCATGGGGCTCTTGGCAGTGGGGTCGCCACCGATAGCATCCAGCTCCTTATAGAACTGGCAAGTCTTAGGTGAAGCACTGGAGGGACAGTTTGCCTCCCTTGCCTTATGGTATGCCTGCCTCAGCTCTTTTATCTTTGCTCTGCACTGCAGTGTGTCCTGATGATAGCCCTTTTCGCACAAACCTCGAGAAAGGTGCCCGTAGGTATCCCAATTCCTACAGCTCAAGCACAGCTGGGACTGTATGGCCTCGTCTCCCCATATACTGATCAGATCCAACAGCTTCACAGTGGTCCATACAGGAGAGCATTTGGTGCGATAAGCTGCCATTGTCACCTGGGAAGATGCGAGGCGACCTCTCCATACCGAGCCAGCAGGAAATGGAATTTCAAAAATTCCCGGGGTGTCTATGGGGGAGGGGCGGTTTACCTGGCTGCAAGGCAATGGAGTTCAAACTGCTGACCAGAGTGGTCAGCATAGGCATTGTGGAACACCTCCTGGAGGCCATTTAAAGCGACGAAATCAAGCATGGTGTCTACACTGGCTTTGTCAAAAAAAATGCAGAGGAAAAAGATGTAAGTCTCTCATCGTGGTGGATGTATTTAGTTGCCAAAACCGGGCATTTTTCCTGACAAAAGTCGCATCACAGTGTGTATGCACGCACTGTTTGGTCGACAAAAAGCAGTTTTTGGTGACAAAACTTGGTAGTGTAGACAAGGCCTTTATGAACTGACTCACTTGTTTTACTACTATACAAATCACCTCACTGTGAGCTGTGGCGAGACAAGACCAATCATAGCACTAGAGACTCATGTATTGAGGCTTGGGCCATGCCTTCACTAGCAAGCTTACAGCAGCACAGCTGTACCGATGCAGCTGTGCCACTGTAAGATCGCTTGTGTAGCCGCTCTATGCCGATGGGAGAGTCAGCATAATTAAACCACCCTCAACGAGCAGCAGTAGCTATGTCGTTGGGAGAGCTGTCCACACCAGTGCATCTGTCAGTGTAACTAATGTCGCTCAGAGGGGTGTTTTTTTCACACCCCTGACTGACATAAGTTATACCAACAAAAGTGCTAGTGTAGACATAGCCTAAGACCCATGAATAGATGTTTGATCTATTAGATCACTTATAGACGTTTTTGTTTTATATTCTGGCAACACTTGAATAACTGATCAGATTAACATTCTGAATTTGAATACTGTATGCTAAATCCCACATTAACATTTAAATTATCCTATGATTTTGGAAGACAAAAAAAAAAAAATACAGAAAATAAGCAGTGCCCATGGAACTGAGGAAAAGGCTTCTTCTAATTTTTGAGTCATAGCACTCTGGTATGATAAATTGAGAAAAATATCTTCTTGTGTGTCTTGCTCTCTCTATGGCCCAGAACAGTTCTCCTTTGAAGTGTACTCTGTTTTGGTATTACACAGTGCTCATCATCTGAACACTCCAGAAATTATGAAGTCTGCCAGATACCTACTAGTCAAAAGCTTCTAGACATAGGTGGATTACATGAGCTGAAGGCGAACCCCCAACCCTTAAAAACTAGCAACAACTTGCATTTTGGATGGTCTCCACACACCCTCGAAGAACTCTAGCATTAAACTCTTGAATGCACATCGAAGTCAATTTGTATTATGGATCTCTTCCAAGCTACTAAAAACCAGTCTCACCACTTTTCCCTCCTGTCTTGTATTTGCCTATATCTATCTCCTTTAATATGAAAAGGGTCTTTTTTTTAAAAAGTTAACAAAGCTGAACTGTCTTACTGTGTGTTATTAAGCTATATATTATAGATAAGGTTAAGATTTTGTCATGGTTATTTTTAGTAAAAGTCAGGGACAGGTCACGGGCACTAAACAAAAATTCACAGAAACCGGTGACCTCTCCCTGACTTTTACTAAAAATACCTGTAACAAAATGGGGCTGACCAGGACGACGACTGAAGCCTGAGCGAGGGAGGGAGAATGAGAGCCCGAGCCCCACTGCAGAAGGGGGGTGGGGTCCAGCACTCGCCACCTGCAGTGGCTTAGAGCACCAGAGCCCCCCGCTGGCTGATAGCTCCAGCCCACCACCCCGGGGCTGTAAAATGTCCTGGAGGTCTTTAAAAGTCACGGAATCTGTGACTTCCATGACATAATCTTACCCTTAATTACAGCTATATAGCAAGCACTGCTATAGTTAAGATTAAGAACTCCTCTCTGTTTAAAGGTTGACTATTCCAAGTGCTCTATAATCCACATGGTTACTCAGACTGCCTAGAAATTTGATGTGCCTCATCAGAGCATAATGTAGAGTTGGTGATCCAAATTCGGGTCATTTGATTTAGAGATTCCAGAGATATAGGCCACTGAAAACAATAGCTTTTCTTAGAGTTCATAGATTCTACCAGCACTTTTTTGCAATCAACCATGGGATCAAACTATGGCTCTAATCATGCCCAAAATGGTCTCAGTCGCTTGACATTTATCCCAGCTCATACATAGCACCCACTAACCCTTTTGTGGAGCAAGACTGAAAATGGTATTTGAAAAAGCATTAGGCACATACCCATGCATAGAGATAAACAAATTGCACTGAGCACCTGCAGAATGCTCAAGAGGATTGCTAGTCAGCCATAACCCAGAGGACCTGTGTGGTTATAGCCATCGAACAAGAGCAACACACAGTCCTTTCTTATTCACTTTTGGTTTTGCCACTTGTGGATAACATAGCAAACTCATGCTGATAAAAATTTTATTCCATGCCACACTCACAGAGAATTCCCAAGCATTTTAACTGTATATTTTATTCTGTTTTTCTGAATATTAAATGTGCTCTGATTTAAATTGTACATGAAGTGTGGCAGTTTAAAAAAATTATGCTGGTTTCACTTTTGCGTTTTAAATGGGAGACACTTGTATGCATGCTACTACATACACCTCTACCCCGATATAACGCCGTCCTCGGGAGCCAAAAAATCTTACCGCGTTATAGGTAAAACCGCGTTATATCGAACTTGCTTTGATCCGCCGGAGCACACAGCCCCGCCCCCCGGAGCGCTGCTTTACCGCGTTATATCCGAATTTGTGTTATATTGGGTCGCGTTATATCGGGTAGAGGTGTATGCAGTGTTTTAAGTATTTGGGGAGGCGGGGGAAATCTGGGAGTCTAAGCAATTTTGATTTGCAGAAAAAGAGCATCTGGATTTATTTTACGAAGGAAAAGGTTACATTTTTAAAAAGTATATGATAGCTCAACTGTACTGGTGACTGGCTTCAGTGGAGATCACTAGTAAAGGGTATGTCTACACTGCAAAAAAAAAAAGACCATGGCAATGAGTGTCAGAACCTGCGTCAACTGACTCGGGTTCGCTCTACAGGGCTAAAAACATCTAGATGTTCCTGTTTGGGCTGGATCTCAGGCTCTGAGACCTCCCTTCTCACCAGGTTTCAGACCCTGGGTTGCATCCCACGCAGGAATGCCAACACTGCTATTTTTAGCCCGGTAGTGTGAGCCCAAGTCAGTTGACCCAGACTCTGAGACTCTGCTTTTTTTTTTTTTTTTTTTAATTATTTTTGTTGCAGTACAGACGTGCCCATAGAAGCATTCAGAGTTCAGTGGTTTGAAAAGACGTCCTCAACACTCTTGAAAAGTTGTACTTAGGTGACAAGTAGTTCTATTTAGCAGCATGTAGTATGGTGCAGCTAAAATTAGCCATAAGATACTTTCCTTCTAATTATGCAACTCAGATTTGTCAGATTTTGCTTCAAACTTTGTAAAAGATCGTATCATGTTAACTAACTAGTTTGAAGAGGGGCTGAAGAAGAAATAACTAGTGCAGTTATAAAATAATGAAGTGCAGTCTTGTCTAGAATTTTTTTCAACTTGATTGCCAATTAACTCAAGTTAGTTAACATGTTTGTAAACATTAGTCTGGACCGTCCACCCAGGGTTTATAGCCAGAGCTCTTTAATAAAATAAAAAGGCACACAGCTCCCACCTCCATTGACACATTCCTGTGCCTTCCTTAGGAGGCCCGCCCCATAGTTTGAGAACTGCTGCTCTAGAGGGAAAGTCACCTCCCAAATCTCAAGTATACATAAGGGGACAGGGAGGAGGGCTGAGATACCCCTGAGGGATAAGATCCTCCCCAGATTCCAGCACATATGGGAGGGGAGCAGACGTGACACGTGGGGAGAGTACGTGGGGTCATGTACCCCCGCCCAGTTGCTGATTGGCTTGTGCTGACCATGCTCACACAGACTCAGCATGCTCAGTAACATCTGCTGAAGGTGCTTCCCTCACTCTGCCTCCCATCCCCCACTATTGACAGGTACAGGTCATCTCTGGAAGGGAGAATGTGGGGCTGACAGGCACATTTGCCTCTAATCCCTTCCACTTGGCCTGTTATCCACCTCCTTGTCACCCCTCCCAGTATCCCACGCTCATTCCTTATCCTCTCCACCATACATCTCCATTTATCCCCCCCACACACACACCCATAATTTTCTCTTCCCTCCCAGCAAGCATTGGTATGTGTGGTTTTCTTTTCAAAAATAGTTTGAGCACCTTCTGGATTTTCTGCCTGACTAAGATTACACTTCTCCTAAATAGCCCCCGCCCCAAAACAACAAAACAAAGACCTTTTGGCAGAAGCAGGGGATAGCAACATGACTATTTTTCCCCCCTGATTTTTGCCAATGTCCAAATTTACAGCACCTGGATGTAGGGTTGCCAACTTTCTAATTTCTGAAAAACGGATGGATACAGCAGGAGCACCGGAACTCCCTCCCTCCCCCGCTCACTCGCTGCTTTCCCCCCTTCCCTTTCCTCATTGTCGCTTGATCCTCCCCACCTCCTCCCCCCACCTGGGTTTCATGAATGCCAATGAAGCCTATTTAACATACAGAATGCTTAATGGTGAGGCATGTACCACAGTGTGCAGAACAATTAGAGAGTTTAAAAAAGTTTTATTGGTATTACTTTAGTAAACTCCACTTTTAAAAAAGCCTTAGGCCAGGTCTACACTACAGACCTATACAGGTATAACTACATTGCTCATGAGTGTGAAAAATCCACAACCGAGTGACACAGTTATACGTAACCCCCCCATGTAGACAGTGCTATGTTGATGGGAGAACTTCTCCATCGACTTACCTACCACCTATCGGGAAAGTGAATTAACTGCACCAGCGGGAGAAACTCTCCCATCGGCATAGTAGTGTCTTCATTAAAGTACTACAGCAGTGCAGCTACACCATTGTAAAACTGTACATGAAGAGAAACCCTTAGTTAAAAGTCCAACTGCACAGACCTCATAGAGAATTAACTAATACATTTGATTTCTGAACTCCTAATCACGTGTTTTATTCCCCAGGAGCAATGTAATATTTGAAGAGAGATTAAAGCAAATTCTTGCAGCTAAATAAATCAATTCCATAGTTTCTGTATCAAATGCTAGTATTTATTCACAACAGGCACTTTAGCTAAACAAAACTCAAAACTCTGACCATGTAAATAAAATGTTAATATTTTACAATATCACACTTACTACATATGAAATCAACCATTTTTGTACTAAATATTTAAAGTATACAAATGAAAAAACTGTTCACTAAGTAGCAATTGCTATCTAATTTGCCACTAAAGAGCATGAAACAACACATAAAAAGTTACATGGTACTCATGCAGCCTCAAGGCCTGAGGATATAGGTCAAACCTCCCAAAGAGAAGATTTAGACTCCCCCTACGCTGAGGTTACAAGAAAAGAGACCAAAAGTTGAAATTAAAATACTCTTTGGATTCAGTTTCCCCTGTACCACTGAACTAAGTGCACGACTCCATTAGCAATCCTGCTGAAAGTTCTGAAACACCTTCTGGGGACTTGAGAAAACTCCTGCACAGACATCTGTTCTAAGAACCATTTGATTTGGATGAGCACTTTACTAGCCCACACCAGTCAAAGTGGTAAACAACAAACTTTCCAGACATCTTAATGCTCCAGATAAGCCTAGAAAAAAGTTAGGTCTTGAGAGAGTAGAGCAAAAACTTAGTATAGAGGTGAGAAAGGTCATTTGTAGAACTTTCCACACACACAAAATCAATCTCAGTACGTAAATAGAACAAGCCTAAAGAGTTAAGTGATCCAGCATTGACAGACAGTAACGCAGCAGATGCTAAGAAAGCTTTTTTTTGGAACCTGGATGTCTTAAGACAATAGCAACCGTAATATTTTCTAAGTCTTAGACATTTTCAAAGCCAACAAGTGGTACAGCAATGAATACGACTCAGTATGCACTCGGGGGCTACTGTTAATATAAGCCTCGGACTGCTGTTCCAAGGTCTCAGTGCTCAGGGTATCTCAGGAGCCAAGGGCATCTGTGTTAGGAATTCAGAGACAACACAGGTTGTTCTAGGTTCCATTGGGCCTAAATTAAATATCCACAAGTTCTGGGAGTAATCTATAGGTAGAAATCACTTTTCAGTCATTTTATGAGATCAGGCTAGGAGGCACAGATTTAAGAGTATCAACTCAGCAGATCCCAAAAAGGACAGTTACCTGTTCCATAACTGGCGTTCTTCGAGATGTGTTGCTCATGTCTATTCCACAGTAGGTGTTCGTGCTCGCCACGTGCACTGGTGCCGGAAGTTTTCCCCTCAGCAGTACCTGTAGTGGGGGGTGCCGCTATAGCGCGTTATAAGGGGAGCTGCGCGCTCCCCCCACCCTCAGTTCCTTCTTGCCGGACCAACTCCGACAGTGGGGAAGGAGGGCGGGATGTGGAATAGACATGAGCAACACATCTCGAAGAACGGGAGCGTTTGTGGCTTGTACTCGGCGTGGAACGGTGGCTGGAACTCCATTCCGACGGCACCTTGCCAGACAGCCTGGAGGGCGACAAGAGCGGAGGCTAAGGCCTGTGTCCGGACCGGACACTGGGGGACGAGTGAGCCCGAGAGTGGTCCCTTGACTGGGATCTGCGGCAGGTCGATGGCGGCTGGTGGGGGCCCACCTGGGTCCAGGTGCCGGTGGTGCCCCAGGCACCTGCAGGGACATAATGTCTTTGGCCGCCAGCAGGGCCTCCGGTGTCGAAGGCATGCGGACTTCAGCCAGAGAGGTCTGAGTCGACACAACCGGGCTGCTCTGCTTGACGTGGGTCAGAGCTCTAGAGCCTGGCGGGGGGGGAGGGGGGGGGGGGAAACCAGGGCTGCCCGACGTGGGCCGAGTCTCACCCCGTGCCTTGTCTTTGCGCTTCTGCAACGACAAGGCCTTTCTCTGCTTCCTCGTCGGGGAGTGGTGCCGGGGGGGGTCGCTGCGCACCGAAGATAAGGTGCCCGGTGCCGACTCCGCTCGGCTCACCGGGGTCGGAGCCAGTGCTGACTCCATGAGAAGGGCCCGAAGTCGGATGTCTCTTTCTTTTTTGGTTCTAGGTTTGAAGGACCTGCAGATTTTACAGCGGTCGCTAATGTGGGTTTCGCCCAGGCAGCGGAGGCAGTCGGAGTGCGAGTCACTCCTGGGCATCAAGTGCCTACAAGACTCGCACGATTTAAACCTTGGGGCCCAGGGCATGCAGCTCCCCTTATAGCACGCTATAGCGGCACCACTCCAGGGGTCGCAGCGGCGCTCCCCACTACGGGTACTGCTGAGGGAAAAACTTCCGGCACACGTGGCGAGCACGCACACCTACTGTGGAATACACATGAGCAAGCACTCAAAGAAGTTCAGGACACTTTGGTGCCATTTATTTAAAAAACACACCCACACAGAATGAATGGTGCTTGGATCCCAAAGAGATCCAGGGATTCCTGCACCGCTTCAATTGTGCTGGGACCGAAGCACCAAATCCAGATCGATCCAACAGTACCCAAGGACCTTGGGCCAGACTAGGACTGCAGCACAGCATCAGCAGTGCCAAATGAGGCTGATCTGGAGGATCCAGAAACTTTGGTACTAAATAGGTCTACCCAGAGCAATATAGGGACCTCAGCACTAAATTTGGTCAAGTTATTTCAACAGAGCCAAGATCTCAGCGCAGAATCAGGTCATTCTGGTGCCCCCTGACCTGAATCAGGTTGATACAATGACCTCAGTGTCACTCTGTTGATGCCAGGACATTGATACCAAGACATTGATACCACATTGGGTTCCTTTGGGTCTGCCTAAAGCCCTTGGCACTGGATTCACCCAGAGAGAATGTGGCTTTCACTGGGCAAAGAGCAACTTAGGCTAGTGGATATCAAAAGTCAATACTGTACATATACATTACCAGAATTAGTTGACAGGTCTGAGGAACCTCTCCCTTCAATAGCAGCATTGAAGTGGCCCTCGAACCCCAGCGAGTCATCCAGATGACACCAGTGGCCAACGGGTACTGTTTCTTCTTTTTTCTTCTGAACTAAGAAAGTCTGTGCTAATTGTTCAATTAACTAGAAAAAAAATAGCTCCAAAAGGGGGGGAGGGGGGAAGAAATCAATAGAAAGAAAACAAAGAAAGTGTAGATGAGACGGCACATGATTCAAACTCACTGCACTACACCTTCAGAGACTAAAAAAAGAACTGAAGGGCAGTTGGGGCAACTCCCCTTTTATGACCTCAAAATCCCACACAAGGAAGGGCAAAGGACAAGTGGCCCCACTGGACACTAGTCACTAGAAAAATTCCACAGCTCGATACCAGAGGCACTACGTCCCAGAAGTAGGAATATGCAGAGGCCACTCAGGGTATGTCTACACAGAAACTAGACACCTGTGGCTGGCCTGTGCCAGCTGACTTGGGCTTGGGCTGGAGCCTGGGCTCTGGGACCCTCCCGCCTTGCAGGGTCCTAGAGCCTGGGCTTCAGTCTGAGCCCGTAAGTCTATGCAATGAAACAGCCCAAGCCCCGCGAGCTTTAAGTCAGTTGGCACGGGACAGCCGTAGGTGTCTAGCTGCTGTGTAGACATACCCTCAAAGGACTTTAGCTGTCCAGAGTGATAACCAGGTGTGTTATTTCCTACCTACAGAGTCAAGACACCCCGTGCAGGACTGTTGCATGGTTGAAATGGCAAAGGCACCTAAAACAGAACAGGCAACGTTTTGTTTATAGATAAAATTAAAATAAACCAAGTACCACTCGTGCCAAAATCCAAGTATAATTCATAACATCTCCATATTCAGAGCATTCTGGCTAAATAAGGCATTTAGTCTTCTTCCAAAGTTGAGCTTATGCCTTTAAACTAGTTTATAGCTTAATTTTAATAACTTAGGCCTGGTCTACACTACGATTTTAGTTTGAATTTAGCAGCGTTATAGCGAATTAACCTTGCACTCGTCCACACAACGAGGCCATTTAATTCGATTTAAAGGGCTCTTAAAATCGGTTTCTGTACTCCTCTCCGATGAGGGGAGTAGCGCTTATATCAGTATTGCCGGTTCAAATTAGGGTTAGTGTGGACAACATTCGATGGTATTGGCCTCCGGGAGCTATCCCACAGTGCACCATTGTGACCGCTCTGGACAGCAATCGAAACTCGGATGCTCTGGCCAGGTGGACAGGAAAAGCCCCGCGAACTTTTGAATTTCATTTCCTGTTAGCCCAGCGTGGAGAGCACAGGTGACCACACAGAGCTCAACAGCACAGGTAACCATGCAGTCCGAGAACCGAAAAAGAGCACCAGCATGGACCACACGCGAGGTACTGGATCTGATCGCTATATGGGGAGAGGATTCAGTGCTAGCAGAACTACGGTCCAAGAGACGAAATGCCAAAACTTTTGACAAGATCTCCAAGGGCATGATGGAGAGAGGCCACAATAGGGACTCATATCAGTGCCGTGTTAAAGTGAAGGAGCTCCGACAAGCCTACCAGAAAACCAAGGAGGCAAACGGACGGTCCGGGGCAGAGCCGCAGACATGCCGCTTCTACGAGGAGCTGCATGCAATTCTAGGGGGGGCCGCCACCACTACCCCACCCCTGACCGTGGATTCCGAGGAGGGGTTAATCTCATCCATGCATGAGGATTCTGCGGACGGGGAAGAGGAGGAGGAGGACGAGGACGAGCTTGCGGAGAGCACACAGCACTCCGTTCTCCCCAACAGCCAGGATCTTTTTCTCACCCTGACTGAAGTACCCTCCGAACCCTCCCAAGGCGGTATCGCAGACCCCCTGGAAGGGACCTCTGGTGAGTGTACCTTTGTAAATATCAAACATGGTTTAAAAACAAGCATTTTTTAATGATTAATTTGCCCTGGGGACTTGGGATGCATTCGCGGCCAGTACAGCTACTGGAAAAGTCTGTTAACGTGTCTGGGGATGGAGCGGAAATCCTCCAGGGACATCTCCATGAAACTCTCCTGGAGGTACTCCAAAAGCTTTTGCAGAAGGTTTCTGGGCAGGGCAGCCTTATTCCGTCCTCCATGGTAGGACACTTGACCACGCCATGCTAGCAGCAAGTAATCTGGTATCATTGCATGACAAAGCTTGGCAGCGTATGGTCCCGGTGTTTGCTGGCATTCAAGCAACATCCGTTCTTTATCTTGCTGTGTTATCCTCAGGAGAGTGATATCGTTCAGGGTAACCTGGTTGAAATACGGGAATGTAATTAAGGGGACAGAGGTGGCCCCGTTCCTACTGGGCTGTTTGCCTGTAGCTGAAAAGAAATCCTTCCCTGCAGTTAGCCAAGCGGGCGGGGGGGAGTGGGTGGACAATGGCGCTGAGGTTTTCGCGTTTGGCTAGCAGGGGTCTTCCCTGATACCAGCCACGCGGTGGGGGGAGGGGTAAAGCGATCATCCCACAGAATTGGATGGGTGGTGGTGGTGGTGGTGGAGGGGGTGTTATTTTGTTTTCTGCTGCTGCACGGTAACAGGAAAACCGCAGCACTTAATGGGCTTTGCTTGCTATGGGAAAGGAGGGCGCTGATTTAATGCAGAAGCCGAAAGACAATGGCTTACCATGGCTGCATACAAGCCGAATTCTGTTGCCCGGCCCTGCGTCTGTGATCTCTAACACCAAAGCCGCAGGCACTCAATATAAGATGCAAAATGCGACCTTGTACTGAAATCACATGTGCTATGTAATGTGAATAGTGTTCTTCACCGTGAAAGAGTATAAGCATTGTTCTATAAAATGTATCTTTTTACATACTTCTCTCCCTTTTTTGCCCTCCTCCTGCAGCTGCAAATTTTTCAAGCCTCCCTCCTCCGTCCCGAAGGCTCTCCCAGATAAGGCGGCGAAAGAAACGCGCGCGAGACGACATGTTCTCAGAAATAATGCAATCTACCTGCGATGAGAGAGCTCATTTGAATGAATGGAAGGACACGGTCTCAAAGTTCAGGAAAGATGCCAGTGATCGTGAGGACAAGAGGGACCAACGGGAGGACATGAGGGACCAACGTGAGGAGAGAAGAGATCAACGTGAGGAGAGAAGAGACGCTCGAGATGAGAAGTGGCGGGATGCAACGCTGGGGCTGCTGCGTGAGCAAACAGACATGCTCCGGCGTCTGGTGGAGCTTCAGGAACTGCAGCAGCAGGATCACAGAGTGCCGCTGCAGCCCCTGTATAACCGCCCTCCCCAAATTCCATAGCCTCCTCACCCAGACGTGTAAGAACGCCGGGGGGGGGGAAGGCTCCGTGCACCCTGCCACTCCACCCCAGTGGACGGCCCAAGCAAAAGGCTGTCATTATTTTGAATTTTTTCAGTGACCTGTTCCTTCCCTCCTATCCTCCTCCCAAACCCCACCCGGACTACCTTGTCAGTTCTCTCCCTATGTTTATTACCCGTTAATAAAGAATGCATGAGTTCTAAAACGATACTGACTTTATTTCTTTCAAAGCAAGCTGTGATCGAAGGGGGGGAGGGTGGGTTGCTTACAGGGAATGAGTCAATCAAGGGGGCGGGTTTTCATCAGAGACAAACAGAACTTTCACACAGGAGCCTGGCCAGCAATGAAACTTGTTTTCAAAGCTTCTCTGATGCGCACCGCTTCCCGGTGTGCTCTTCTAATCGCCCTGGTGTCTGGCTGCGCGTAATCAGCGGCCAGGCGGTTTGCCTCAGCCTCCCACCCCGCCATAAAGGTCTCCCCCTTACTCTCACAGAGATTGTGGAGCACACAGCAAGCAGCAATAGCAATGGGAATGTTGGTTTGGCTGAGGTCTGAGCGAGTCAGTAACGAGCGCCAGCGACCCTTTAAACGTCCAAAGGCACATTCTACCACCATTCTGCACTTGCTCAGCCTGTAGTTGAACAGCTCCTGACTACTGTCCAGGCTGCCTGTGTATGGCTTCATGAGCCATGGCATTAAGGGGTAGGCTGGGTCCCCAAGGATAACGATAGGCATCTCAACATCCCCAATGGTTATTTTCCGGTCTGGGAAGTAAATGCCTTGCTGCAGCCGTTTAAACAGACTAGTGTTCCTGAAGACGCGAGCGTCATGAACCCTTCCCGGCCATCCCACGTTGATGTTGGTGAAACGTCCCTTGTGATCCACCATTGCTTGCAGCACCATTGAAAAGTACCCCTTGCGGTTTATGTACTGGCTGCCCTGGTGCTCCGGTGCCAAGATCGGGATATGGGTTCCATCTATCGCCCCACCACAGTTAGGGAATCCCATTGCAGCAAAGCCATCCACAATGAGCTGCACATTTCCCAGAGTCACTACCTTTGGTAGCAGCAGCTCAGCGATTGCTTTGGCTACTTGCATCACAGCAGCCCCCACGGTAGATTTTCCCACTCCGAACTGATTACCGACTGACCGGTAGCTGTCCGGTGTTGCAAGCTTCCACAGGGCTATCGCCACTCGCTTCTCAACTGTGAGGGCTGCTCTCATCTTGGTATTCTGGCGCTTCAGGGCAGGGGAAAGCAAGTCACAAAGTTCCATGAAAGTGCCCTTACGCATACGAAAGTTTCGCAGCCACTGGGAATCGTCCCACACCTGCAACACTATGCGGTCCCACCAGTCTGTGCTTGTTTCCCGGGCCCAGAATCGGCGTTCCACAGCGAGAAGCTGCCCCATTAACAACATGATCTCCAAAGCGCCGGGGCCCGTGGCGCGAGACAATTCTCTGTCCATGTCCTCATCACTCTCGTCGCCGCGCTGCCGTAGCCGCCTCCTCCTCCTCGCCTGGTTTTTCTGGTCCTGGTTCAGCATAAACTGCACAATAATGCTTGAGGTGTTTACAGTGTTCATGACTGCTGTCTTGAGCTGAGCGGGCTCCATGCTTGCCGAGGTATGGCGTCTGCACAGTTCACCAAGGAAGAAAGGCGCGAAACGGTTGTCTGCCGTTGCTTTCACGGAGGGAGGGGGAGGATGTTCCCAGAACCGCCCGTGACAATGTTTTTTGTCCCATCAGGCATTGGGATCTCAACCCAGAATTCCAATGGGTGGGGGGGGACTGCGGGAACTATGGGATAGCTACCCACAGTGCAACGCTCCGGAATTTGACGCTAGTCTCAGTACATGGACGCGCACCGCCGAATTAATCTGCTTAGTGTGGCCGCGTGCAATCGAATTTATACAATCGGTTGCAAAAAATCGAATTCTGTAAGTTCGGAGTAATCCCGTAGTGTAGACGTACCCTTAAACAGCACCGTATAGAAAATCCTCAAGCCAGAAGAAGAGCACATGTCCAAACAGTTTTGCCATTTCTCTCTCTCTCAATCCTGCAGGTGTTTTAGTCCTATTCAAAAAACAATTGAGTTTTGCCCAGCTGCTTGTATTGAAGGGTAGAAAGGAGGCCATGCAAGCAGATATTAAGGGAAGAACTGCATAAATCTAACTTTTTTTTTTTGAAGTATGCCCTTTTAAATATCCTTGGTTTTGCTAATGCAACACCAACATATGCTTCACTCGCACAGTCACCTAGATATTGTCCTTCAGCATTTGCTGGTATGCCTGTATGTTTATTATTTATAACCTGAAACATCAAGAAAGCTGCCTAAAGCATGAGGGCAACTGCAGATCAAAAATGTCTATGTTATTAACTCGCTGTTACTGAAACACTAGACGTTCACAATCAAGAGTGGAAATAAATGCTCTTCTACTAATGGAGGTATTACATCTAAGAAATTCCAGTTCACAATCTCGTCTTTCTCTGGTTAGGATTGTCAGGCATCCGGTTTTTGACTGGAATGCCCATTCAAGAAAGGACCCTGGCAGCTCTGGCCACTAAAAGTCAAGTCAGCAGTGCAGCGGGGCTAAGGCAGGCTCTCTGCCTGCCCTGGCTCTGTGCAGATGCCAGAAGCGGCTGGCATGCCAGCCCCGAGTGCCTGCTCCACAGCTCCCATTGGTCAGGAAGCAGTGTACAGAGACCCCTTGGCCCTCCGCCTAGGAGCTGGACATGCTGGCCGCTTCCAGGAGCTGCCTAAGGGTAAGTGCAGCCCAGCTGAAGCCTGCAGCCCAAACCACCCCTCCCACATCGCAACCCCCTCCCAAAGCCCACACCCCAACTTCCTGCCCCTGCCCTAAACCTCCTCCCACACCCCAAGCCACTCATCCCCAGGCCCACTCCAGAGCCCACCCCTCAACCCCCTGCTCCAGCTGAGCCCCCTCCCACATCCCCAATCCCTCATCCCCAGCCCCCTCCCGCACCACAAACCCCTCGTCTCTGGCCCCACCCCAGAGCCTGCACCGCCAGCCGGAGCCCTCACCCCCAGCTGGAGCCCCCTCCTGCACCCTAAACCCCTCATTTGTGGCCCCACCCTGGCGTGCACAGCCCCAGGCAGAGCCCTCACCCCCTCGCACACCCCAACCCCCTGCCCCAGACTGGTGAAAGTGAGCAAGAGAGCAACAGAGGGAGGAGGGATGGAGTGAAAGGGGACAGGGCCTGTGGGAAGGGGCAGGGCAAGGGTGTTCAGTTTTGTATGATTAGAAAGTTGCCAACCTTATCTCTGGTATCTATACTTCAAACTGATTAGACAGAGGTGTAAAATCAAAGGGAATTGAGAAGTGTAGCAAGCAGGGGCACGGGAGGGGACAATTAGCTTCCTTCATCAAATAAAATTTGTTCAAAGACTTTCGTAGACTAAGAGTTAGGTATTAGGTGTTATCTTGCCATCGAGTATTAAATTGAATTGCTATAGTGAATTTAATATTTAGTGTGCATGAAGTTATATAGCTTGGTAAGGGATGTGCTGAACAATTAGTTTGGAAAAAGGGAGCATTGTACCAAGTTGTGTGAAGGAAGATGCACTAGCAAACTTCTATACCAGCCTCCAATATTAAATTGGAGTGAAAAAGGGTAAGAAAATCTTTATTAAATGCAAATTAGAATTCAGGTAAACACTCCTAATATGAAGTCAATCCACCTTCCCTTAAAGACGCTACAAAAGCTCTTGTATCAAAAGAAAAACATGGCTATGAAACTAAGAAAACATCTTTTATTACTGTACAGGAACCCCAAAGATAATAGGTCTCTTCTCAATGGAGTACTAAATTAGGTAAATGCTGTGCAATAGGACACTTTGGGACCTTGCATGGAAGACCAATCTTTTCTTAACTCGTGCTGATCAGTGGGAGCATGTTCACTCCAATGTAGCAAGGTAGAAAGCTGAGTAATGATTATGAGAACTAGAAAGAAGGGCAAAAAGTTTGTTTTGTTTTTAAAGGGAATAGGCCCCAGAGGTGACTACTTGATGTGAAAGTTGAAATATACAAGTACTCCTGTCTCAGTGGTGTTATTTTATTTTTAAATCAGAGCTGTCTAATAGGAATGTGTTAAAGAAACTACAACAGCCAAAAATGTTAAGCTCAAGTCTTTATATAAACACCTGCTGATTTTCAACAACCTTCAACTAGGAAGAATTCCTAGAAATAGTCCAGAGATCCAAAGCATCCTTGGGGGGGGGGAAAAAAAAATGTTGAGTCATGAACCATGAACTGATGTGGGCTAGGAAGAAGTCTCAGAAGTTATTCCATTCCAGGTTTCTGTCATGTCCCTCTAAAACATGTGGTACTAGCCACAATCAGACAAGATGAGTAGATTAAACCATAAGACTGAAATATGGGAATTGCTGACACGTCCCAAAAAAAAGTTTTGTTTTACATCTCTTTAAACCTGAGTAATTAAATACTACCTTGCCCGGCCCCACAGAAAGATAGGAGAAGACAGCCCTGTGACAGTCCACTTTTTCTGCAGGGTTGATTTATATTCCTGTAAATAGATTTCTGTATAGAGAATTCCATAGAGGGAAACAGGAACAGGCATAATTAAAAGTAGACAGTACTGGTTTACAACAATTCAGATTGCTCTGTGATGAATGTAGCTATGTAATTTATTAAATTTCTGCACCTTCAAAATGAAGGCATCTGTGGAGCTGGGGCAGGTATCTACCGAGCTGCTACCATTGTGTTTTACTTCAGATATAGAATATTTCCTCACCCCCCACTACGGCGACTTTAGAGAAAGATATTTTTCAGTGTAGATGGCATGCTAAAGTAAATATGTAAAAACAGCACACTAACTTTTTAGGGAGTAACCTGGTCTGCACCAACTAGATGTTAATTATACAGGTCTGTCTCATCTTACGCGCATTTAACATGCGCTATTTCGGCTTTGCGCCGTTGGCAAAAAACACCAAAAAAAAAAAAAGAAAAGAAAAAAAGCAATTTATGTACTGTGTCTGTAGTGCGGGCGATTCCGCCCGCCCTTCAACTCAATGGGATTTCGACTATACGCGGTTTTCGCTTTCCGCGCTAACCGCGGAACGTAACCCCAGCGTAAGATAAGACAGACCTGTACTCCAATATAGACAACAGCTGTCAAAGAAATTTCCCAGATATAAGCAGGAATTCCCAGAACTGCGGTCCATGGAACACTGGTTGGCAGTCTGCTGAGAAATTGTACGTCACATAGTACTAGCTGCTCTCCATTTCCAGATTAACCAGGGCAGGGTTGTGCTTTTCCCTCCCTGCTTTTGGGGGTGGGGGTGTATGTGTGAAATTAAGAGCAAGAGGAAGTAGTCTAAGCTATTGTTTTCCATAAGCAACATTTATTACATTACAGCCAGCTAAAGAAATACTACTTTCCCATGTAAGCAATTGCTATAGCAGACAGATGGTTGTCATACAGTCTCACAGCAGGAGGAAAGGTGGTCAAAAAAAAGGAGTCCTTTACATTAAGACCTGACTAGGGTGACCAGATAGTGTGAAAAATTGGGACAGTGTGCGTGTGTGGGGGGGCTAACAGGAGCCCATATAAAAAAAAGCCCCAAATATCAGGACTGTCCCTATAAAATCGGGACATCTGGTCACCCTACACCTGACCCACACAGAAGAGTGAGAACGCCCACTGCTGATCTCATGTTCTGCTTACTCAAAGTAGTTTTTACTAATGGATCTGTCCGACAGTCAATAAAAGGAAGATTAGCGAATAGCCAAGTGGTAATATTGCAACAACTCAGGTTTCAAATTTTAGTTTTAACAAATGGCCACTATTCTAGACACATAGCCAGGCTTAACCCACATGCAGGAGTGTACAAAAGCAGACATACAAATAGTAATATGCCCTTTTGTATCTATGACACGAGATTCTTAGAAATCTGAAAGAATGTGTTCAGATAATAGCGCGACTGTTTCAATACCCGTAGCACAGGATCAGCTTAAGGGAACAGTATGAAAACCCTTATTCACATGGATATCTTGTGTTTTCTGCATGTGAACTAAGAGCCAGTTCTATATAGTCAGGTTAACCAAATGTTAAACAGGGAAATAGAAATGTTTATTTTTTTGCAATTAAATATAGTAAATATCTATTATACCGCTCTAGTTAAGTAAAAGCTGCAGCTGATATTTTTAATGGGGAGTCTTTTTAAATGCTCAACTGCTTGTACAACAGAGAAGCAAATACAGCTTTTGTCCGGTTTCTCAAGCCTACCATGAAAGACTAGTGCTCCCTTCAGAAGAGTTTTGGTTTGTTGAGTGATTTTAGTCTAGTCTCTCTCCAGGAACGTTTATTAAGCCAGGTTAAAAAGATGTTAAGACCTTGTGTAAACACAGTCCAAGTAGTTTTTTTTAAAGTTAACACACCAACTTTTCCTAGTCTAGATATGTCAGAAGTGTTCCAGCTCACTGTATTACTCTCTCAAAATTATTTAGACTACAGGATAGATTAATTATGACATCCCTAAATAAGGACATGCTTCCCTCTGAAAGTTGGTGGATAGTTGTTGCTACAGAAGTAGGTGATTTTGGTTTTTTGGTTTTTAAATAGCAGCATATTTAATTGCCTGTTAAACTACACTGGTAGGGGGGAAAAAACTAATGTTATTCTAGCAAGTTAGGGGTGTGTTTTTAATCCTTTAAACATATATACCATTAATTTACCATAAACTTAGTGTTGTTGTTTCCTTGTGTTGGCTGTGTACCTGATTCTCTACTAAGATCAAAATGGTCTTGTCACCATTCAGAATGTATTCTCTCAAAGGATGCTTCTTTTGTTTTTCATCCTAATGGCGAATACATTTTCCTCAGAAATTTTGCTTTGGGTCGTCTCTGCTCCAGTACTCCATAAAAGGTGATGGTTGGACTAACAGATCATCTTCACAAATACCAAATAAAGTGATACCTGACCAAATGTGAGGGGGGAAGTGTTTTTAGTAGACCAGAGAGTTTAAGATCTACATCCCTAATTAAGTGCTCAACATTAGACAGAAAAGTCTGTTAAAAGACCCACTCTTTCCTCTTAGAATATCAGGGTTGGAAGGGACCTCAGGAGGTCATCTAGTCCAACCCCCTGCTTAAAGCAGGACCAATCCCCAACTAAATCATCCCAGCCAGGGTTTTGTCAAGCCTGACCTGAAAAAACCTCTAAGGAAGGAGATTCCGCCACCTCCCTAGGTAACCCACTCCAGTGCTTCACCCCCTCCTAGGGGAAAAGGTTTTCCTAATATCCAACCCAAACCTCCCCCACTGCAACTTGAGACCATTACTCCTTGTTCTGTCATCTGCCACCACTGAGAACAGCCGAGCTCCATCCTCTTTGGAACCCCCTTTCAGGTAGTTGAAAACAGCTATCAAATCCCCCCTCATTCTTCTCTTTTGCAGACTAAACAATCCCAGTTCCCTCAGCCTCTCCTCATAAGTCATGTGCTCCAGACCCCGAATCATTTTTGTTGCCCTCCGCTGGACTCTTTCCAATTTTTCCACATCCTTCTTGTAGTGTGGGGCCCAAAACTGGACACAGTACTCCAGATGAGGCCTCACCCATGTCGAATAGAGGGGAATGATCACGTCCCTCGATCTGCTGGCAATGCCCCTACTTATACAGCCCAAAATGCCGTTAGCCTTCTTGGCAACAAGGGCACACTGTTGACTCATATCCAGCTTCTCGTCCACTGTAACCCCTAGGTCCTTTTCTGCAGAACTGCTGCCTAGCCATTCGGTCCCTAGTCTGTAACAGTGCATAGGATTCTTCCGTCCTAAGTTCATGACTCTGCACTTGTCCTTGTTGAACCTCATCAGGTTTCTTTTGGCCCAATCCTCTAATTTGTCTAGTTCCCTCTGTATCCTATCCCTACCCTCCAGCATATCTACCACTCCTCCCAGTTTAGTGTCATCTGCAAACTTGCTGAGGGTGCAGTCCACGCCATCCTCCAGATCATTAATGAAGATATTGAACAAAACCGGCCCCAGGACCGACCTTTGGGGCATGCCACTTGAAACTAGCTGCCAGCTAGACATGGAACTGTTGATCACTACCCTCTTCCATTATAGAGTGATGAAACTTCTAAGTGAGGAATTACTGTAAAGTCATCCTGGTTAACATTGTTTTGTTATTAGGTTGCTGATCTATTAGAGAACATACTCGTTTAAAGTTGCGCAATGTTCTGTTATAAGGTTGTTTGGCTTGCCCCACTCCGCCCACCCGGCATTCCAGCTGAGGAGCAGGCAACCCCCAACCCTGATCCCCGGCAAGTTTCTGGGGGAAAAAGTTAGTTTCTGGCAGTGTCTCAGCCATTTTTATTGCTTTGTCTAAAGGTGGATATCTTAGCTATGAGAAAATAGTTAATACTTTATTACTTGCAGCATTATGTTATAATGTAGATATGAATAGTTACTGAAGGAGGGGGAGAATGGTGGAAGTGAGTTTGTTTTCTCAGATGGAAAACAAATTTTATTTTATATATTCCATGTAGTCAATGACGGGGAAATCCACCATCATTTTAAATGAGCTAAATTATGGAATTCAGGTAATAGTTGCTTGATAGGTCTCAAATATTCCATATTTGTGCCAAATAACTTTTGTTTTAAATTTCAAAGAATCAGGATGTGTATAAAGCTGCTGATCTTCAAGAATTATAATATAGAACTGCCACTTGTAGTCAAAAGGGGATGTAATAATGTATCAGAACTCATGAGGAAAGTTTGTTTATTTAAGTAAATGAAGAGTCTTAGAAATATGGCAAAGTAAGTACAATACCAAGTGACTAGACAGTCTACAGACTTGCAAAATTCTACCTGCCTAGCAACAGTGATTTCTGATGAGAAAGTAAACTAGTTTTTCATTCAGTAGTCCTAGCACAGGGTTGGCGAGTACATTTTGTAAATTTTCAGCTACACATACTTATGACTTACGGCTTGTACACACTAGCACTTATTTCAGTATAACTGATGTCCCTCAGGGGTGTGAATAAGCACTCTTCCCCCACCCCGATCGAAGTAAGTTACATCAACCTAAGCGTCAGCGTGGACTGCGCTATACTGGCAGGAGAGCTTCTCCCACCGACATAGTTGCTGCCTCTTGCAGAGGTGGTTTTATTATGTGGATGAGAAAGCTCTCTCTGTCGGCATAAAATGTCTTCACCAGCTGCGCCACTGCAGCACTTCTAGTGTAAACTAGGCCTTAGTCTTATACCTGTCCTTACAGTATATAGAAGTGTTTGTTATTCAAAGTAGTCACACTGGTTACCTGCCACAATGACTAGCTCTAAAAATAGGATAATGGCTGTTACTGAGAACATGCTACTGCCTCGCTTCCCTCCATCATCCCAGAAACGAGAAATCTGCTGTCAAGTCTGAATGCAAATTTTGAGAGCTGCCAATTACAGAAGTTTAATGGTTTAGAACAGAGGTCGGCAACCGATGGCACGCGAGCCAATTTTTAATGGCACGCTTCTGCCTGCCGGGGTCCCGCTCAGCCCGCTGCCGAACCGCAGCAGCAGGCTGAGCTGGACCCCCGGCAGGCAGCAGCGTGCCATTAAAAATCCTGCCCGACCCAGCCCGCTCTTCTCCACCCCCAACTCTCTGGTGGGGGAAGGGGGCAGAAGCAAGCTTAGTCCTGCCGGCTGCTGCTGTAGGGCAGGCTCCGCTGGCAGCCAAGCTTCCCCCTCCCCCGCCTCTTCCCCCAGCGTGCTGTGACGAGCCCCACCTCCTCTCCCTCCCTGCTGCAGATGGCCCTTGCAAGGGAGGGGAGAAGAGCAGCCCCAGCGCCCTCGGTGCTCAGACCGGTAAGGAGGCAGAGAAGAGGCAGGGGGAAGGACGGTAGGAGCAGGGCGTATCCCTCCAGCCCCCTGCCATGAGCCGCTCAGGGGGCTGGGAGCCCGCCGCCGGTCTGGGGTCTTGGCCCCCCGTCGGTCTTGGGTTCTGGCTGCCGGACCCTTGCCAGCCGGGATTCTGGCTGCAGGCCCCGCTCAGCCCGCTGCTGGCCTAGGTGAACGGAACCCCAGGCTGGCAGCCGGCTGAGCCGGTCGGTGGCTTAAGATCAGCATTTTAATTTCATTTTAAATGAAGCTGCTTAAACATTTTGAAAACCTTGTTTACTTTACATACAACAGTAGTTTAGTTATATTATATATAGACTTAGAGAGAAACCTTCTAAAAAACATTAAAATGTATTACCGGCAAAAGTTAAAGTGAATAAATGAAGACTCGGCACACCACTTCTGAAAGGTTGCCTACCCCTGGTTTAGAAGCAGCTTGAGATGCAATCTTCTTTTGCTGCTTCTTTTATCACTGTCCTCGCTGTCTCAAGAATGTGGGAAGTGGGGTATTAATAGGGGAAGTTTTGTAAGGTGAAGCTATTACCTATTGTTAATGGCAAAGCATTCAGAGGCTCCAAGCAGGATGAGGGCCCCACTGTACTAGGCAATGTACACACTGCCCACCTGGAAGACCTTATAATCACTGGATACATCTAAACAGCAAGACTCCAACCCGAGTGAGAACATCTACATTGTATATTGAGTCAGTTGACCCAGGCTCGGAGACTCGCTGCTATGGCCTTCCCTCCCCTCACCCCCCGAAGTGGGGTGGAACCCTAAGACAGTCACAGATGGATTTAACTATTCCTCTCTGCCTGCTCCCATCATCTGTTTACCTACATTTGCAATTTTTAGAAATTATTTAGACCAAGTTTCAAATTCCATCTCCCACTCAAGCCATTGCTAACTGGCTGATTTCTTACAAAATGGATACAGACATGGTCTTGTGATGAGGTATGAAGCAGAGAATAGCAGTTATACAGATTAATTAGGACAGATAGTTCTAAGAGTAGCATAGAAATGGTACAAAGGTATAACAGACATGGTAGTACTGGAGAAATGGTGGAGGCTGGAATGACAGTAAGAGAGCAGACACCTAGGGATGGACAATCATGAAAGGGTTTGATGTTGAGGACAAAGAAGGCCTTGATATAGTAAGAGGAAGGAGTTAAATGGGGTTGATGTGATCAGAAAAGTGGCCAAGGCAGATTTTAGCAGCTGTGTTTTGTATAGAATTGGCGGGTGCAATTAAGCAATCTAGACAGAAGATGAGGGCCAGGGTGAAACTTTGGATGCCTGGATAAAGAAGAGATTTTACAAGTTGGGGGAGGGAGAAAGTGAAGGAAGAGTTCTAGGATATGGCCACTGCTTGACCATGTGAAGCTAGACATGGAGGAGTCAAAAGTAATCTCTAGGTCAGAGTGACAGGCAGGATGGTATACTTTTTTGGGGGTCGGGGAGGACATCAGTTCCTTAATATTTTATTCTGTAGGTTATTACTGCTTTTTTAGTAGTTTATTCAACATCTATCCAGAGTACTCAACATGCATCTGGGGAACAAATGAGACACGAACAATTCTAGTAAGGTCAGATGCTACAGGACATCTATTTAACTTCCTACTTCCAAGGGAGAAAAAAATCCTCCATGGAATTCCCATCAGGATTCATGAGGGAGACAAACAAAAGGGCATGTATCAAAGTCCAGCATCCCCAATACTGCAATTGGATTGGCATGGACACTCTGGCCCACATAAAATAAGATATGGGATTAGGGCTCAAATCACCTGAAGTTCCCAGTGATAATTTGTTCTCTTATTGGTTTTATAAGAAATAGTACTCACATCTGGCTTTTGTTCACAAGGCCACTAAGCCTGTTAATAAGCTAAGCCTTTTAACAACTATGTTGCATTCTACAAACACGGAGAAGTCAGGGAAACAGTACTTAAATCTTTATGGTCGTGTCTTTTTCCCAAGATTTGACCTGTATAACATGGCTTACTAGGTTGTATGTGTGAAACAAACTTGAGGTGACCAGTTTACTCCTACCTGTAGAATAGACCTTAAATTGTGACAGTTATTCTAGGATGAATATGTCAATCTCTTCCACTGAAAAAATTCTAAAGGCTGATGTTCCTTTTTAAAAGTATACTCTGAGTAAGTTTGGCAGAGAGCCTGATTAAATACTCAAGCCCTCAATATCTGGATATTTAAGGAACAATAAGTATAGTGTGATATGTGGAGAAATCATTTATTGGTTGCTGTTCTCATTTCTAGAATGTTGACTACTCACTGCTATTTACAAGTTAGCCTATGCTTCTATGTACTTTATTCATATTTTTATCTCTATTTATTGGTCAAAAATGTTTACTAAAGTTAGTGACTCTGATTTGGAAACTATTTGAAAGTATTAGAAGGAAAACAGTAAATACTTCTTAATTTATGTTGAGTAAAGGAATCTGTTTTCTTATGCCTGATACTGGTTACCTCTGATTTAACTATTAAAAAAAAGATTATTTTTCCTATAGTTCTCTAAATTTGAGAACTTTGTATTAATGTGCGCACATTTGGCATGAGTAGTGAAATTAGCCTTCTAAGAAACATATGCATCATTTTAAGTTGCTTTGTTGCTAAATTAAGTGATACCTAAATACAATTACTTTTAATTCATAGTACTCGTCATGTATCTAGTCTAACAAACAGTTTGCATAAAGCAGCAAAAAGACCATTAACTGTATTATCTGTTGGGCGTTGATATTTTGTTTAACAAAATCCACACTAAGCTATGAGCGATGAGTGACCTTGAGGAAGCTGTGGAAGGCAGTTGCCATAGCAACACACCACAAAGGTGGTTCATCCTCAGGGAAAGCACCAACTTGGTGCATCGTGTTACTGATACAATAAACACAGGTATACAGTAGCTCTATTGATGCATTAATATAGAGTGTAGGTAATATTTTAAGATAGCCATTACTTATAAATGTTTTAATCACTTTGTTCCCAAAGCATTCATTTCCATTATCCGTGGGTGGAAGTAACTACTTCCATAGAGTTAATGGGAAGTGGGTGGCCATATGACCGAAGTCAGGTTATTCTGGACCTCTACACAAGGAACGGAGTTATGTCCCAAGCAGGCGCCTTACTCCCCAGGGTCATCAGGTGCCAACAACATTCCAGAGGTAGCATATCCTAACTTTCGAATGAATTGCTTCAGCCAATGAACCA
Source organism: Platysternon megacephalum (assembly GCA_003942145.1). Lineage (NCBI taxonomy): Eukaryota > Metazoa > Chordata > Testudines > Platysternidae > Platysternon > Platysternon megacephalum. The sequence goes on from QXTE01000079.1 coordinate 5,532,976, forward strand.
AAAGTATCCTTAGACAGAAGCTGGACTAATGAAAGGCCTTTGAAAAGGAAAACGATCTCCCCACCTATCCCTCAGCTCCTTAAATAAAGCCAGCATGACCAACTTGTTTTGAATATTAGTCATAAAACCACTTTTCCTCCTTTGCCATATAGTGAAGTTGTTACCTTTCCCCCCCCATAGGTTTTATTCCTGAGACCTTTCTAGACAAAATCTCAATCACTAGAGGATCACATGTTAATCTTTCATTAGAAAGAAAGATATAGAATCTTTTACTGTGGTATGCAAACTAGTGCATTTTTTGTGAAATAGTAAAAAACCTATTTACATTGTGTTAGGGCAATATGATTTAACACATGAGGCTTGAGTATTAGATTTCATCTTAGGAAAAAAAAGCTCTGAAGTATGGATCTACTCTGAAGAATGAGTCTGCTGAAGTGGCATTGTGAGGTTCCAGGTTTGTCTGACTCCAGATCAAATTTGCTCATTTTAACCATTTTTCTAACCATCTACCCTACAAACTCCCTGTGGGACTTGGGCATCAATTTGTGTATCACTTATTCTTAGTAAGAAATTCTGCAGGCCAGAAGATTCTGTTATACCTGTGCAATCCTATTGTCCTGAGTTGAGTTTCACAAGTGTAAATGTCAAAATTCTACTTGGAACTAAACAAGTCTGTTGAGACAAACGCAGAAGGAACCCCCAGCTTTTGTGAGCCCTGCAAGAGGATAAAAGTAGTAAGACTGTTACCAACGTCCTCGGATACATTTATCCAAAACCCTATTATCTGAACCATCTCATTATCTGAATCCCTTCCTTGTCTCCCCACCATGAGACACATACCACATTATGTTCCAATTAGCACATTAACAGCAATTTAAAAAAAATGCCTGTTCAGTAATTGCTGATTAGCGGCTACTCAGGAACAGCATAAAAATCAAGCAGTTAAATTCATGTATTCAGAGACATGCCTTAAAGTTGACAAAACACAAAACACCCCATGCTCAATAATGAGCAGAAACCAAGAATATTAAAGTGCATTGACAACAGGGAGTGGATTGTACATGTGGTCCATAAGTTCTGCATCAGCAATGCCACAGTATGCAATATTCACAGTGCACGAGAAGTTGAGAGAGTATGCTTCTATTATGGATCGCCCAGATGGTCCCAGTCACTGCAAGAACATGAGGGGCAAAGATGAGGCACTTGGTTTATTCAAAATAGGTCCACAAACAGGTGTTCCGTTAACTATATTAAAGCAAAAAGCTATCAATTTCCATCAAAATATTAATGGTGTGGACGCTGCTTTTGGTGGCAGTGAGGAATGGCTAAGACATGTCAAGAAGCAGCATGATATAAGTCAGCTGTCTGTTGCTGATTAACTGTTGTCTTCCTACATGGCAAACATTGCCCCATTTAGAAAAATGGTGTGTGAATGGATGCAGTTAAAGAGGGTGACTAGGTCAAAGCAGACATTCTGGAAAATGCTTCCAGAAGACACTTGCATGTTGGTCTGAGAAGTTCATCCCTGGTTTGAAAAAGAACAGACTTAAATGTGTTGTACAAATGACACAGGAATACACTGTCTAAAGCTGCTTGTGACCAGCAAGTCCATGTGTCCCCGATGCTTCAGATGCATATATTTCTTGTGTCCCACACTGCACAAAGTCAATGGGTGAATGCCACCATTTTTTAAACATTGTTCCACTCCAACTTTGTGCTAGCTGTCCAAATGGGTTTGTGGTCATTAGACCTCCCACAGCATGATATTCTCTTTATAGACAATGATTCTGATCAGCTCACTTCAGCTGATGGTGTCTAGTGTTTATTTTTGCCTACTAACACATCAAAACTCCAACCTATGGATCAAGGAACATTAGCAATCCTTGGACATTTGTACAGGGCTAACCTGTTGGCTAATGTCCTCACCGCACACATGATACTGACCCTCACAGATTAAATTAAGATGCTAACAATAAAAGGTGACTGCTATCTATTGGCTGAATTGTGGTCCAGGCTTCAGCAGGAAACAGCCAGGTGTTGGGGGAGAAAAAAGGTCCTACATGAACCCAAGGCTGAGCTGGTTAGAGTATTCCAGGAAATTAAGGATACAAGATGCCCTGCATGCAATTGCTAAGCAGACAAGTTGGGAAACAGAGGCTGTCCAGGAATAGGAGGGCTGTGATACTCAGGATGAAGGTTATGGTGAGCTGTTGTGAACATTCCCAAGATCAACACAGAATTCATGGACACAGCTGAAGAGGATAAGGAGTCGTCAAAGGTAGCAGCACCTTCGGATCAGGTACTGACAGCCTCTGAACCAGTTGCTGTATTTAACAGGTTTTTACTTGGGATGGAGAGTCAGAACACTGACTACATGCACACCTTGCTCCTCTGAAAGTTACGCATGCAGGCAACAGAAAATTAAATAGCACAAAAAAGAAAGCTGCTATAATAGAGGTCTTTGCCATATTGTAGCTGATTACTGTGATTGCTTTGTGCAAGCTAGCATTCTCTAGCAAAGTTCATGTTTGTCTACTTTTCAATAAAGGTGCATTTTACAATAAAATACTGTGATAATCTGACATCTTACTTGTGTTTCCCACACTCCTTATTCAATTCCCTCTTGATTATCCAAACACCCTATTATCCAACTAAAATCCATGTCCTGCCATGCTATTTGGATAAATGGGAGTACATTGAATACCTGTTGAGTAAGGTTGTACACTGGTTACCTAGTCTCTTTCTACAGCAGAATTGAATTCCTAAGCAAGTCTAATGGAAATAATCAGGTTTCATTTTGTCTGTTTAAAAATCATATGCTCATTTAATAAGTTTTGTGGAGTGTGTTTTGTTTTTTTCCTTTTTTTTTTTTAAACTTCACTTGCAGCAAGACCTCCCTATCTTTCTCCAATCTGAAAAAAGAAAGATTACATCCAGTCAGTTTTATCTAAACAGCATGAAAATAGTGATTAAAAACCCCAATTTTAGCAGCAGCACCACTAAAGTATGTTTCTGGAATCAATTCAATTTAAGTAATTCTCATTTATATGAATTAACAGAATTACCCACCTGTTTTCATCCTACAGTAATCTCATGGACAGGTTTAATTGTGTTAGTTGCCAAAAAACATTTACTGTCACAGCCAAACTTGGTTACTAAGAAAAGTAAAATTTGCTAGTCCATCCACGGAGATATTTTTAAATGCTAATACTTTAGTGAAGCCATAAGGAGTTTTGTCTCATTCTTAAGATTTCTAAAGCATGCTGTAGAAGTTGAGAAATTTCAAGGCCATTATAGGCACTAGTAATTCACATTACCATGTAGTAATCCCACATGATTCCCAGTCCCAGCCTCTTGATCCAGAGACTGGTGGGCCTGGGTGTGTTGGAAGTAACTCCATCTCCTTTCCTCTACCTAAGAGGGTAAAGTATGCATCCTCATGTTGATCCACAGCAAGCTCAGCTGATTAACTTGCATTGACCTGATTTAACATGAGTCCTATCCATTCTGTAGCTAGGACAGTAGCTGAAACCTGGGATTTAAAACTGATGATTGTGTAGCAAGAGAACACTAGGGGTTGAAGGAGGTTGAATACAATGTAGAACTCCAAAATTCCTTCCAGGGTAAGAAAAGCCTCAATATGATTTGACAGTAAAGTTGCAACCTGTTCCTTAAAGTTAGATCAAAGCATATACCTCAATATGAAACACCACTACCGTCATGATTCCTTTCAAACATGGGAATCTTTGGATACCCAATGCAGTTAGTGGTTTTTGCATCTTATCCTACCCATTTTATTCCCTAATCTTATAAAACAGGTCTTGAAAAAGAAAAAAGAAAAAAAAGTTACCTGAGCAATACAAGCAAGACAGAAACCTGTAGTGCCTGTACTATTGTTCATAGCTCTGTTGGACTCAAAATGACACTTTTTTTACATTTGTAATCAAAATTTTCAAAATCAAAATCCCCTGCACAAGTAACATTTTTCTAGGAAAAGTCAAGTTTGCCAGAATGTCTTAGACCTGCACATTTACCTGGGAGTACTTCCTACTTACCATTGGCAAGTAAGCCTTGTTAAAAAACAGGTAGTGAAGGCAGCAACATCTGTAGTTAAGGCTGCCTAACATTTTCTATTGTAAGACGCTGTTTTCAATTGCTTATAACTTTGGCAAACTTTGAAAATTTCAAGCCAAGTATCTAATGTCAGGCATCTGCCTCAAGCTGAATATTTTTGAAAACCCTCAGCAAGAAGTGGTTCAGCCATTTCCAAGAGCGAGATTAAGGACCAACATTATTCAGTTCATGTTAACAAATGTATTGTAAGAATCGGAGACACTAATACCTCCATNATGAAGACTCGGCACACCACTTCTGAAAGGTTGCCGACCCCTGCCATAGAGCAATGGAGCATATTCTATGTAAGGCTGAGAAGGACCTTCCTTGCAATGGCTGTACTGGGTTGCTGTGGTGCTAGACACCAGAAGTGAAAGGAGGGACACTGGGCTTCCCAGGGTCTCAATGTATCCCCTACTGGCACCCAGCCAGGGAAGAAGAAAGCAGCCTGATTTAGAATGCAGAAGTGAGGGGATTGAACAGGAGCAGAGGAATGGCGGGGGGGGGAGAAGGAGAATATAGGCAGAAGGTTCTAAACCACTAGAGCACACTCCCCTCCAGATCCTGGAACGGAACCCAAGAGTCTTGAATCTCTACACTCTCCCCTCTGATCAGCAAATAGCTGTGAAACCCATCTAATGGCCCAAGCCCTGCATATGACCCAAGTTGGGGGTCACTATGGTTCCACATGGTGGAATTTGTTTTTTGGGTTGTTTTCCCCCCCCCCAGTTTGCTTTTTCAAAAGCTAGTAAATTGGAATCTTAATATTCTAAAATCTTTCTGGATATAAAGATCAATCACATGCAAAAGCAAGGGACTGGGAGTGAAGAGAGATTTGGAACAGATTGACTGGGCAAGGAGACTGGGATAGGGAGTCTGGAACTTGCTGGGCAATGGGAGTGGGTTGAAAAGCCTGAGAAGTGGACTAACTAGATGAGGAGAATGGGACTGCTTGAGGAGCCTGGTGTGGGCAAGAAACAGGGACTGGTTGGAGGGAATGGGGGGGGGGGGGGGAAAGGCGTCAAACTCAGGGGGAATGGACAGAAGAATTTGTGTCCTCTAGAGCACGCTCTCCTCCAGAGTCTGAAATGGAACCTCCCCCCCTCCATCATTCCTTCACTGTCAGCAAGTATCTGTGAAACCCACTGGAAAAATAGCCACCCCCCGTAGTGCTAATTCACTACAACTACCAGTTACTCCTTTAACTCAAGTGTACAGGTCTGCGCAATGGGCTAAAGGTTTCAACCCTGCTGATGACCCCCATGGGTGTCAATATGGTACCACATAATGGAATTTTTTTTTCAGTTTGCTCAATGTGATAATGGAATTAAAGATTATCATAATGCATACACATAAAGGGGCAAATTAAGATTGTACAGGCAACCTTAATTCTGGCATTTACTAACTCGAGTGCTGCCTTCGCAAACAGGGTTCTGTTAATGTAGGGGTTTGTGTAATACATGCAAGCTCAGCTACACTGAACATTCAGGTGATTGCCTTTGACTGAAGATATCTGCATGAAGGCTAGAGTGACTATTCCTTGCAACTTCCTCTGCACTTTACATTTTAGAAGTAAGGACAGTCTCATCTGTTCTTCATCTGAGGGTTTAACTTGAAAAGAACTGGAGTTGTTTAAAGTACCAGTTCAACTGAAAGGAACAACATTTATATAATCAAATGACAAAGTCTGCTCAACTGAAAGCTTACTATTTCTCTTAATTTAAAGTTATACCACCACAAATGAGACACCCACCATAATCTCACAACTGAGCTCATTCGTTCATGTTTCCAGAAAAAGAATCCTTCTATTAAGAGGGGATAAGCAGACACTCCTGGACAAGTACAGAGAAAAGTGAACTAGTACTCATTTATATAAAGAGATTTAGCAAAACTAAGCTACCCGTAAGTGCTAGGTCATCCTCAAAACTTGAAGAAAAAAAATAGATGTCATTTACTACAGTTTGCTCAAGCATGCATTTAAGTACAGACCAATATCATTTCAAGTCTCACTAGTAAGTTATTTTCTGGGAATTCACTTTTTATTTTTTTTAAAGCAGATTGGTATTCAACAGCAGAACATTTGCTAGCTAGCAAGTATTTCTGCTATCAGAAGCCTACTGAAAACTCAGGAAGGAAGGAAGCATTTTTTCCTCAAAGCCAGAAACTACTTACAGAATCATGAACGTAGCTTGCTTGTGGAAAAGAAGAGTAGTACTTCCAAATATAATTAGAAGTTAATTTGTGAGGAAAATACTGTCCCAAAATCCACAATTAACTCATTAGAAGTGTTTTAAACTAATATTTACACTGCAAAAAAGCAAGCTATAAAAACAATTCTTGAGGGACAAAAAGTGCTGTCTCCTAAAATAGGATTTGGCAAACTAGTATGGTTAATCAAGGCAAACACACTGGAATCTTAAGTACTAAAACACATTAAACTAGTGTTGTAACAATTGAAAGCGCTGTTAATATTGTACCTGTGCTCTTCTCAGTCGTCCATCCTGCTTTGTGGCATTGGATGGCTAGTTTAGACATCACAAATTAAATGATTTTTTCAGTATAAAAGCTCAATGAACAAACCACTGAGGACTTTTCTACAGTAGAATTTAGCAACTGTCAGACAACACATTTGTACATGCTAGTCTGAACAAGTGTTTGGAGTGTATAATTCTCGGGACAGATAGTCTGGACACTCTACATATTTGGCTTATCCTAGGAACAAACTTGATACAGAAGTGTATCAGCTAAATATAGTGAAGACATGCCTGTAGGGTCTTGTCTTCACTAGGAAGAGAGGTGTTTTCTTACCATATGTTACCTATCACACAGCAACTAAGATGGTAAAATCTTAGTGAAGACAAAGCAGTTTGTAGTTTCAATATGTGTTGGCAGATAAACCATAGGCTCCACTGGTACAGCAGAATAATTGACCCAGAGAACCTTATAATAAGGTGGCCCCAACTGGGTGCCCCTGCAGCATAACAGGTGTGCCCTACTTCAGTTTTCCCTTGGTCTAGCCAAGAGCACAATCTTTCTCACTATTCAAGTCAAAGACCCACCTATGGGCATGACTTATTCATGCAGGTGCGCAGTAATCCTGAGAACCCGAATGATCAAACCCAGTTTTCCATTTTTGCAGTAAACATTTTAAGACAGCAATTTTCCATTTCCCTCTCCAAAGGGATCACTTCCAGAACACCCACCCATGAGTCCACCAGCATTTGGTTCTCAGTTCCTTTCTGTGCTTGTTCCAGGACTCCGTTCTCCAAGCCATCCATCTGAGTAACCAGTCTCAACTTCTATCCAAACCGTCCAGCTCGCAAGCACAGGCTCTGTTTTTTCCAGCCTTCAGCATACATGCAGGATGATCAGTAAGCTAACCTGCCCTCCTGCCCCCAGATCTCCTAGTAATGCCTCACTATTCACAATGAGGTCCTGCAGACCTTCCCACTCTCTGCGCAGCTTCCCTGTCTATCCTAGGCAGCTCTCAGTCACCCCCTTCCTTGCTCCTCACATGCTGGCTCACCCAGCCTCCTCCCTTGTAGTATTCATGTGCCTTCTTCTAAGCCCACTTAGGAGGCAACTAATCAATCACAGGTGCACTAGACCAAGCTCCCTCTTAAAGAAGAGAGTTACCCTGTGACACCCCAACTAATCCAACAGCTCCTCCAACCCAAAACGTTAAGCATTTTGCCTCAGATAGGTAAGAAAGTAACAAATAAAACAATCCCCAAAACTAGCACAGGTTTAAACATTTAAGGGGAACAAGAAGTCTTTGGAAATAGTGGCTTCATAGTGGATTTCAGTTCAACATGTGCATGTTACGATATTATGTTCATGCCCATTTACTTGGGTAATGGGAAATTATGACAGCTTCTACAATTATCTTGCCAGTTAAAAGTTGCTTTGTTAGGGTAAGGACTTTTCTAGAAGTGAAAGCTGCATAGGTTGAACTAAAGGCTTATTTCAAAACCAATTTAGTTGAACTAGTGAAGAAGGTCATGTGGCCTATTCTCAGTTTAAGACAGGATCGTTTCAATTTGGCTTAAGTCAATTAGGAACAGGTTTAAGATGAACCCAAATAAGCATCTAAAGATGGGTTTACACCAGTTTAAACGTAAAAGTTGTTAAAACTAATGCAACTTGTATTTAGTCAAGTGCTAAAAGAAGGATGTATGAGAGAACATATTATGCCTTCTATCATCTTTTACTCAGTGAAATGCTATCAACAAAGACTAGGCACTTGCATGAAGCCTGGTGGTTACCTCACACAATTACTCTACATGGGGCTGTCGCCTTGGGAATACGATAGGCCTCGTAAGCTCAGGAAGTGTTAGAATGCTCTAGAATAGAACATGAAAAGGACATTAAGAAAGTGGGAGGGGGGAAGAGACTGTTGACAGCTTGGGGTGGGTATGGCCAAACCCTTTTCGCTGATGCCTGGAGAGACTGCTTTTAGAAGATCTCATATTAAGATTTAATAAAGTTGAAGTCACTTGGGCAAAAGTAAAATACTCCTCACTGGCCCTCTTCCTCATATTTTACAAAGCATCATGTAAATTTCCATTGCTCTATTAAATTCCCACTTCAAAAGGGCATTAAGAATATCTGCTTGTCCACTTACATAACTTTTAAAGTTACTAGTAACGCAATTACACAGACATACATGCACTGGAATTAGTGTTTCATAGACAGAACTTTACCTGCTTTTTTGGTGTTCAGAAATAGTGTCGTGGTAGCTTTATAGAAATAGTGTTGTGGTAGCTAAACTGGTCTTCTCAAAATACTTTTCATGAGTGCTGAAACAAACCAAAAAGATAACCTTTAGTATTTCCAAGCCAGCCAGTAATCTTATTTTGAAAGACAGTCCAGCATGCCAAAGGCTTACTCAGCTCCAGAATATATTTTTAAAATGCAGCTATTAGGAATTCATTTCTAAGCAATACAAAAGTGAACTTTACTAAAAAAGTATTTTATGCAGAACCACTGTGAAGAAATTCAGTGTTCAATACATTTCAAACAGTCTGATTTCTTAAGTGTTCTGCAGTATTCTAGTAAATAGATATAGAATTGAAGTAAAATTCAAATAGGAATCTTCATTCAAATGAGTGGAGTTGTTTTTCAGTAAGACTCTTGCACACCTTAACTTTGATATATAGTTTAGTATTTTAGGATTTATAATTACTACATTTTAAGAAAATTAGATTAAGGATATTAAATACCACAATAGAGAGCTCTAAAAAAAGTTTCACATGATAAAACAGGCAAGAAACCTAGGTGTTATATACACCTCCATGAGCCCTGCTCATGGCCTGGAGGCAAATGCTCTAGAAGCAGGTGAAGCCACTCTACTTTTGGAGTACGAGTCTGTTCTAGACATGGTCAGACCTTGATTGTATTGATCAACTATAGAACATTTACTCTCGCCACTAATCCACACTTATGCAGTTTATAACTGACTTTTAGTGCTGAGTGAGCTCAATGTTTTCTAGCCACCACTGGCCCTCCCAGGCAGTTACAGTCTCAACTTATACAGCTGGCCGTATATTGGATCTAACTGTTGAGTTCAACTTAACTTCCAGACATGTCATGGATTGACCATTACCGCCTGAATTTTGAAGTTGGGTTTTGATAGCTTGTTCTTTGAGGCTAATGTAAGCCGATTGTCAGAGCCTCTAGAATGCAAGTTTTGTTCTGACAGACTATTCTTGACTTGGTGGATTACAAGATGTTTATGCACCATCCACTAAGTGGCCCGTAAGCATCCTCTTCTCTGGCTTTGTTCTCATAAGACACCTTCACATGTAAATAACCTGCGACAAGTTAAACAAGATTGTAGACAAGAGTCAGTGGAGGAAATCTTGGGCTGAGGCAGATCAATTGCAGAATAAAGATTTTTAAATTTCTTATATTGTGGCTGCACAAAAGGCAAAGAATAAATTCTTGTCCTTCTTGCAGACAGCTCAATAGCAACTTCTGTTCAATGCGCAGTTGTGGTCAAATAAAGGAAACAAGGTGTTCTGTTACACATGGAATGGGCTAGTGAATAATACAGAGAATATTAAAATGCTGTTATACAAGTTAATGTTGTGGCCTGATCTGGAAAACTGTGGGCAGTACTGCTCAGCCCATTTCCGAAAGGATATTGCAGAATTTAAGATGAGAGGGTAGACTAGGAACTTCTGGTCTCCTTGTCTCACAAGAGAAGAGGCAAAGGGACATTCAATGAAATTAAAAAAAGGTGTGAAATTCATCAGGTAAGAAGAAAATACTTTTTCCAAACAAGGTGTAATTAATCTGTGGAATTCATTTCGGCCAAGAACTTAATATTCAAAAAGGAACTGGACATTTAGAGGGAATATCAACATCGAGTTCTAATTGACAAAAATTGTGTAAGATTTAATCTCTTCCACTACAGTGTTTAAAACAGTCTATTATTAGAGATCTGGATGAGGCCTAATATGGCATCCTCCGAAGCCTCTCGTGCTTCTGATGGACCTTAGGTCTATTCAGTATGGAAATTCCTTCTTTTCCCACACAAAATATTAGTCACATTAACCCACTGGTTAAGTCAAGCTACTTTTGCTCAGCAGCTGGTCCTTTTCTTGAACGTATTACAGAACTGCCAAACAAATTTTCAGCTCTGCAATATAAAATCCTTCATGTTTTAAATTATAGTCTAGATCGAAAATCTGGATGCCAAAAGGAAGAGGAAAAAAGGGATAACCCCAAACATGGGTATTTACACTCTGCACAGATCCACTAATACTTTGATTTTGTGTAATAATTCATTTCACCTATTACAAGCATTGTTAAATAGGAACTTAGTGTTAACTAGGAAGTGTAAATGTACTTATGCCTTGCTCTCTGTAAAACTCTGGCCAATCATTTCATCACTGACTGAGAAACTTGAAATTCTACTCAGAGTGGAACTGCTGACCGAAATACCAATAGCATAAGCATGCCTGCATGTTATTAAAGCAACTAGTGGAATATTTCACAGGCTGACATCCAGAATGTCGGTGGTTCCTTTTCCTCTCTCTCTTCCTATAAAGCAGTTATAAGGCCAGGACCTCAAATCTATTTTTTGTGACTCTTGGAAATTTCCACTATAAAAAAAATCAAAACTAAAGCCCAACCAGCTCTAGAATTCTGACTTGATAGAACCCATAATTTAAACAAGTTTTGTTGAGATAAAAGCATCACCAATAGCACTAAAAATCCAGAGAACTGAACCAAAATATGAGACTTGTTACATGGCCATTTTGAAATTACACACACCACATTGGGGAGGGAAGTAGTAATTGGGGATTTAGTAATTTCATTTGAAGTCCAGATAAGTAGAGTATATTTTGAAGGGACTTTCAAAATGATTTCCAGCCAAGCTATACATATGATATAGAACCCTTGGAAGCTCACCAAGTTAGTACAGCTGTGTACAGAAAACTAGATCTTGAATAAAGCAAACTGCTCAATACAATAAAAGTCTTCTAGTTCAGCCCTAATGTCCTTCTTTCCCTTAATAAGGGCATATTCTTTATATTTATTAAACATAAGAGGGTAACTGTTTGTAAAGAGCTGTTTTGGACTTCATTTCCCTGATTTGGAGCCATACTTTATCAATAAGATCCAGGCCAACAAATTATATCAGCCCAAATAATATATTAACAAATTAGCCCAAATAAAATAAAAATAAAATCCTTTCTACTTAATTATGTTCTTAAGAAAGCATTTCCAGATGAGGAGTTTTAATTACAAACCAAGGTTTTTAAAACAAGCCTGAATATAAATAGCTGTAGGTCATTGATTTACAAATGAAGAAAGCAGTATATCAATACAACACGCCATGTAATGTTCCTAGCATCTAAACAAGATGTTTAGGTTATGTTTCCTCCCTTTATACTTAGATTTTTTTTGCTTTAAAAAGAAGGATGCTGTTTTAAAAATGTTATTCCCCAATTTAAACAAGACTACTTTTAGCCTGCTCAAAGTTATACATCTGCAATTATAGATTTTAAAAATTGATTCTGATTAAAGTAGAAAGTTTCAAAGTTAGAGGATTGCACATAAATATAGTAATCACCAAGTTATGTACATGCCAACACCAGTTACTGAAGATACGCAAAGTAGAATCTCATTTTGCAGACTTCATAAGCTGCATAAAAGTTGATGGCCTCACCTCCCAGATATTAGATACAGTAAGAGCTTCATTAAGCTTTTGTATTTTGTTAAACACACCATATTGAACGTAGGCATATAGTTGCTATACAAAATGCACTATACTGAATGTAGTAGTGTACTATGATGGTGGGAGTTGGATTGCAATTGACAACAGTCAGTTACATAGTGATGCTATCTTTGCTTTTGTATTGTGTTTGAATTCAGATTGAAGAGTAAGCCCACAATAGTTCTCCCCAGACATTCCATNGGGGGGGGGGGGGGGGGGGGGGGGGGGGGGGGGGGGGGGGGGGGGGGGGGGGGGACAGAAGAGAAAGGATGCAGAATATTCAACATTTAACATACATAATGGCAATGCATTTGTACCATCTACTTAAACGTAAAAACTTCAGAGGAAAAGCTTCTTGAGGTCCTTTCCAGCCTTAACTGGACGAAGCCTTCTGTAATATTACTCCAATATGCAAGCACTACATAAAATTAGTCTCCCTGGTGTGGGAAGACTGCCCAAAAGTACATCCCCAGACGTGTCAGACATATGTACGTGGGCATTCACAACAGACAAGCCACCAACAAGATTCAAAACTACAGGTCTGGCGCATCTTAGGCGCATTTAACATGCGTGATTTCAGCTTTATGCGGTCGGCAAAAAACAAGAAAAAGCAAAAAAAAGAAAAGTAACAATTTAAATACTGTTTCTGTAGTGCGGGCGATTCTGCCCGCCATTATACTCAATGTAATTTTGACTATACACGGTTTTCGCTTTACACACTGACCGGGGAACCTAACCCCAGTGTAAGATGAGACACCTGTATTTGATTTGGATCCCTTTGGTGAAAAAAAGCTATTAGGCTCAGCAAAATGCTTATGAGAGAGATTGGAAAGGAGCAGCTGGAGAGCACTGACTAACAAACCCTGTGCCATAACAACAACAACAAAACCACCACACACAGCCCCTCTTCCCCCACCTCCACCCACAAGCCGATGCATTACAGCCCAAGTACATTGCCATAGTCTCTCCCAACCAAGTCACACACCAACTCATTCTAAACAGTAAACCAAAAAGTAAAGAACAGAATTAAAGAAGCAAAACTTTGCACACTCTAAAGACAGCAAAGTCCACAATGAGCAGCTCAACACTGAAGAGCAACAATAGTCATAAAAACCCTGAATTGTGGGAAGCAACTGACTATGTATCTAATGAACTATTACCAGACTTTGGGAAAAGAGTATAGAAGTGGCTGCTTGACTTTAACTCTTGCATGGAGACAAAAACACTCAGGCTGTGGAGACATACCAAAGTGGTTGCTCTGCTCAATTCCAGAGTTACCATCCCAATATCTTTACTCTGCTTAACCTACAAGCTATATGAGCAGGTGATAATGGTAGCATAGCACCAATATTAGAAGGGCAGCTGACTGATGACCAAGCCAATTTCTGCCCAGGACATTCACATGGTGGCCAAGTTGTAAGCTTAAGTCAATTTACTGAAGATGGCTCCAAAACCAGCAAAAATAGAGGGGCTGTGTTTGTTAATCTGTGGGCTGCCTAAAACAGCAAACCATTGTGTATTTCTATTGATATTGGTAAGAATTTTGAGAAATGGCAAGATGGTCCAGGACATTTCCTCCATGCTCAATAATCTATTTCTTTGTCAGGATGGATGGTCAGAAAAGTCTACAGCATACTCAATTGAATGGATTGCCCTAAGGCTGTTTAATGTCTATACAAGTTAACCAGAATCTTCTAACATGTAAAGATTCATTTATGCAGATAATCAGAAATCTTTGAGGACACCGAGCACATTCTAACTAGCTCCCTGAGTATACTTGGAAAATACTATTGCACTTCATTCCTGAATGCCAACCCTTGCAAGACATCCGTGCATCTTCCACCTGTAACACTAGTAAGCCAAGCAAAAACTCCAAATATCACAGGATGGTACAATCCTGGAGCACTACAGACATCTGTTGTATCATAGGGTCACATTTAGACAGAACACTGACATTCAAAGAGCACATCAAGAAGCTGACAAAGAAAGTGAACTCCAGGAATTGTATACTTCAGCAACTGACCAATACAAAATCGGGAGCTGATCCCAAAACACACAGCAACTAGTCATGCACCATGTTACTTAGTTGCAGAGTACTGTGCCCCTATATGGTCAAACTCAAGCCAGGTTCACAAAACAGATATTGAAATCTATCAGAGGGACTTTGAAGCCAACTCCCACATTATCACTATAGTACTTTGCCAGGATTGCTCCTCCATCAGCAAGGAGGATGCCTTCAGTTTAAATAAATAAATAAAAACCACCACACACACACACAGGGATACACGATCCAATACATCCACTGTGTGGACACATTCCACCATCTGAGAGGAGGAAGTCCAGAAAGTAAGTACTACACCTCAGAAGAGTCTTTCCTCAAAATACAATGTGGAAAGCTACAGAGTAACAAAATGATGAGAAATCATCCTGGAGAACCTGGTTCCTTCAGAACAATTCCCTGCAGGTACTAAACTAACAAAAACCACTTGTGTACTCTAAATCAAGCAAGAGCCGGGGTGGCAAAGACTGGGGACGATGAGACCAAGAGAAAGCTGAGGAACCCCAAATATGAATGTGGAAAGCCTAAGTAAACATTTGAATGTTGTTTGATGAAGTTCCCCTTAACATCCTGAACTCTCAAAGAACTATTTGGAGTGACACCACCAGGCCTTGGCTGCAGTTTTGGAGTGATAAGCAATGAGGATGATGGTGATGATATGTAGTCCAACCCCCTGCACTTAGACAGGACCAAGTAAACCTAGATCATCCCTGACAACTATCTACATGTTTCTTTTGAAAACTGGACAGTTAATAAAGTGTGCAGTATGATTTGTTTATCCTCTGCTACCTACACCTACCACCCAGGGAAGGAGAATACTTTTAACTATTAACAGTTTACCACCAATTACAGTGGGAAGTTTAAAATACTGATGAGGACAGAACACTTATTGTGATCTAATTTAAGATTACTACCTCTACAATTAGCAGGCTATTTATTAAAAATGCTGCATAGCAGTATAATTACTTTGTGGTGTATACATTCTCAATTTTATTTTTTTCAATATTCATATTATACCCTTCCTGAAATTGCCTACATTTCTGCAATCAATAAATAAAAGTGATCTGTCTCCATTAACAAGAGCCCTCCAAAAAGAATTAACAAATATTTTCTCAAATCCTTGTCAGCTCAATTATTGAGTCAGAGATAGTGTTAGGGAGATACAGTGTTTTTAGTCCTGGCAGTCATAAAAGTTAAACAAAAAAGTTGATTGACGCACTTCTATCAAGTTAGTTCACAAGCCATCTTGTCACCAGGCTTTTCGGGCTGAATCAGCACTGGAAGCTGCACTTGACTTCACACCATTATCTGTATGTAAACAGCTTAGCTCATTCAGTATTTGGCCAATGGAACTGAACAACAGAGCTTTATATCCACTCAGTGTTTAGATTCCTCTCCAGACCTCAAGTGCTATTTGACAAGTAGTTCTTGGGGAAGTTTCCCCCTCAATTTAAAGTTAGAATATAAAGAAAATCTACTTTTGACACATGCAGATCTTAAAGAAATTTAGGAAGCCCATTACTGTGTCTACATATATTAGGAGAAGTCGTAGCATGAACATGTTTTAAGAATTTAAAAATACACTACATGGCCCTGCAGTAGTGTTCGCTACTGCATTTGCAGGAGTATCAATTACACTTAATTAGAATTACTTGTTTTCAGTATGCTATGAACAGATATCCACCACCTCACTATGGTGGATAGTTTTATGCTTTACCTTCTAATTAAGTTGAATTAAAACCAATGACCACTTGAGCTCTACGGCCATTAGTATCCCCACTTCCCTGAGACAGCTTCTACATTTGTTTATACACCTCTACCTCGATAGAACGCTGTTCTCAGGAGCCAAAAAAAAAATCTTACCGCGTTATAGGTGAAACCGCGTTATATCGGGTCGCAGCCCCACCCCCCGAAGCACTGCTTTACCGCGTTATATCCGAATTCGTGTTATATCGGGTCGCGTTATGTTGGGGTAGAGGTGTATTACTGTTTTCAGATCTGTAACAAGCACCACAACACAACTGCAAGCTTCCTGCCCATTACTTAGCCACTATTCTTAGTATTTTTCTGTTTTCAGTGGTAAATTTAAGTACCGTATATACTCGTTCATAAGCTGAATTTTTTTAGTAAAAAAAGGAAGCACCAGAGAAGGGGGTCAGCTTATGAACAGGTATAGAGAGGGAGAGGTGGGACCCAGCCCCACCCCCAACAGAAGGAGCAAGGAGAAGCAGCACAGCCAGAAGGGAAGAGGCGGGGCCAGAGTCTCTCTGCTTCTGGCCACACTGCTCTCCCCCCAGCCTCCGAAGCAGCTGCCGCCCGGTCCGGCCCGCCCCCCGGAGCAGGCTGCGGCCGCGCCAGAGAGTGTGGGGGTCCCGGGCTAGGGGTGGGGTCATGTGGGGGGTGGTCACAGGGGATACTCCCTGACCCCCAGCTTCTCCCCCCCAAAAAAATTTCCCCACCAGTTGCTGTCCCAGCCCGTCAGGGTAAGCAGCTGGCACGCCGGGACACTGTTTACTTAGGTTTACCTCCGTGCCTGTGGACGCTCGAGGTAAACAAACCATCTCGGCCCACTAGTGGCTTATCCTGATGGCCCGGGAGCCAAAGTTTGCTGACCCCTGAATTATAGGGTCGGCTTATGAGCGGGTCATAAACATTTTCCATTTTTACTTATCCATCGGGGGGTGGAGGGGTCGGCTTATAAACGAACCGGCTTATGAGTATATACGTATTAATTCTGTATGTATATAACAAAGTTACTGTAACTACAGAGTCCAAGAAAGTGGATAACACCATCCATCCTATGTACATCAGGAACACATGGGTTAAACATGTCAACAGCTACAGACATAGGCAAATCAGAGAGCTCCTCTGAAGTTTTTACTGGAATTTAAATTTTTAGAAACCTTCCAAGCTCAGTCTTCATTCTTCTTAGGATTGGTGAACTTTCAGAACAGTGCTTGAACTGCCTTGAAATTCCCTCTCAGATTTTCCCTTCTTCATTGAAAAACTACCTTAAAAGAATGATTTCCAAAGTGACTTGTTAAAACACCATATCCAATGATAATCCCTAGTGTTCACTAACCACTCTCAGAATTCCCTGAGACTCAAGAGGCAGCAAAGGTTTTCACCTAGGGAAGAAAAGTATCCCATTACAAGGACATCTTAATGAGACGGAATGTCTTGTGCAATTTGTACAAGTTTAGAGCAGGGAAACAGTTTCATGATAAAAATCACGAGAGCTGGCAATACTACATTTAAGTGTCTCAGTTTGGTGTTTTTCTTAAAAGAAAGCTGCTGGAAGCATCATCTGAGAATGCCAGCTTTCATTAAAACAATAAATTCTAACCCTCGTGGTTGCAGAAACAAGCTTGAGCACATGAATCCTAAAGGATCAACACAAGGCAAATATATGTAAACTTTTTTTTTTTTTTTTTTAATGCTTGAGTTTAGCAATACTGGATATTTTCTAGATGTTTTGAAGTATTGAAACATTGAGAGAAGTTTGGTTGGAATTCTCCACAAATGGACAATATTTTATATTTTGTAGACACTATCCCTTGCCCACTTATGCCCCTTCAAATAAGCTTTAGAGCAGGGGTGGGAAAACTCTGGCCCAGGGGCTGCAACCGGCCCTTCAGACATTTTAATCTGGCCCTCGATGTCCTGCTGGGAAGTGGGCTTGCTCTGCACGGCTCCCGGAAGCAGCGGCACGTCCCCACTCTGGCTCCTAGGCATACGGGCAGCCAGGGGGCTCTACACGCTGCCCCCGGCCCAAGTGCCACCCCCCCGCAGCGCCCACTGGCCAGCAAACGGGGCCAATGGGAGCTGCAGAGGCAGCACTTGCAGATGGGGCAGTGTGCAGAGCTGCCCGGCCATGCCTCCACGTAGGAGCCAGAGAGGGGACATGTTGCTACTTCTGGGAGCTGCTTGAGCTAAGTGCCGCCCAGAGCCTGCACCTCGACCCCCTCCCATACCTCAACCCCAACCCCTTGCCCCAGCCCTGATCCCCCTCCTGCCCTCTGAACCCCTCAGTCTCACTCTCCTGCACCCCTAAGCCTGCACCCCCAGCCAGAGCCATCACCCTCCCACCCACACCCCTGCCTGGAGCCTCCTCCCTGCACCCTGAACTCCTCATTTCTGACCCCACCCCAGAGCATTCACCCCCTCCTGCAGCCCAACCCCCAATTTTGTGAGCATTCATGGCCCACCATACAATTTCCATATGCAGATGTGGCCCTCAGGCCAAAAAGTTTGCCCACCCCTGCTTTAGAGGTACACATCACTAAGACATAAAGAAAAAAAAGTCACCCTAGACAATGGAATAGGTTTTACCACAAGGCTGGAAAAACCTCATTGCCCTGAATGAGTAAGTAATTTTACTCAGACAACCCTCTTCACTTTCTAAAGGTATGGTTTCATTTAAAAAAAAAAAATAAAAAAAATTAGGTTTCCAGCCTTATGGCTGCAGAGATCCTTCCAAATGCAAACAGAGGTTAAAACCAATGCAGTGCTGTCTGCCGTCAAGGAAGGGCAAGCTCATGCCATGTCTAAATGGGGACACTCAGGAAAGTTAAGACCAATCAACTAAAGGTGTGAAGTTAATGCAATAAGGCCTGGTCTACATTAGGGGTTTGTCTACACTTAAAACACTGCAGCAGCACAGCTGTGCCGCTGTAGTATTTCAGTGAAGACACTATCTAAGTTGATGGGAAGGATTCTGCCATCAGCATAGGTACCTCACCTGAGAAACGGTCGCTAGGCAAGTAGTTTAAGGTGAAACTTGGGGTAGGCAAGACAAATCAGATTCCTGAAAGAGGTACAGTTGTCTGGAAAGGTTGAGAGCAACTGTACTAGACTACCAAGAACACTCTGGCCAGGGGAGCATATAACCCACACCTGCTCTGTCTCCCATCTAGGGGGTGACTGGGCCATATAGAGAGGTTGATAAGCCTGCTACAACCTAAACATAAAAAAGTTGATTTCTTAAAATACTGAATATATTTTTCTGGCCTAAAAGCCAGATCCTCAAGCCAAAGTAACTAATTTGTACTGCTCTAAGGGGGCACAGGGGAATACCAGTGACAAAAAGGCACACTATCAAGTCCTGTGTTACCTAGAGAAGGTGTTGGGGCTAGCAGAGGGCATGGGAAGAATGCACTGCACTCTAAACCAGGGGGGCTAATCTGTGGCTCCGGCGCCACATGCAGCTCTTCAGAAGTTAATATGCGGCTCCTTGTATAGGCACCGACTCTGGGGCTGGAGCTACAGGCGCCAACTTTCCAATGTGCCAGGGAGTGCTCACTGCTCAACGCCTGGCTCTGCCACAGGCCCTGCCCCCACTCCACCCCTTCCTACCCCCTCCCGAGCCTGCCATACCCTCGCTCTTCTCCCCGAGCCTCCTGCACGCCAGGAAACAGCTGATCAGGAGGGTGAAGGAGGCGATGATCGGCGGGGCTGCCGGTGGGCGGGAGGCACTGGGAGCAGGGAGCTGACGGGGGGCTGCTGACGTATTACTGTGGCTCTTTGGCAATGTACATTGGTAAATTCTGGCTCCTTCTCAGGCACAGGTTGGCCACCCCTGCTCTAAACATTCTAGGTCAGAATGACAGTTCCAAAAAGCCAGTTCCAGGCAGCACAAGGTAGTGCTACTGCCCTTGGAACTAGCAAGGCAGAAAAGTGACATGCCACTTCTCCCAACCCCTTAAGTTGCATGTGAAAATGTTGGTCTGCAGTTAATCAAGAAACAGGGGAAATAAAGATGTAAAGGTAATTTTATTGAAGGTTTTAGTATGTACACTTAAAAACATCAAGCTATGCAAAGGGCAGTCTCAGTTTCAAACACAGCAGCATGAAATAGTTCCTTCCCCGTTGAACAATTTAAAATATTTTTGTTGTTGCTTTAAAGCGAGCCAACCACAGCATCTCAGTGTGATTTTACAGATGCCTTGTCAATGCACTTCTGGAAAGCCCCTTCCCCCTCATATTTTAAGATTTATTCTTGATTCAGTTTCTCATCAAAACAACAAGATTACATTATTGGTAATAATCACAGCTGCCATCAAGGGGTGCTTTTTTGGTACCTGAACACTTTGCCCCTTCAGCCTAGCTGCTCCTCTATTAGTTACAATTCAGTATTCTGCCTGTCCACAAGAGTTGATCTACTTACAAGTCAAAAGAACAAGGTCCAACTTGCAAGCCAAGAGAAACTGGTCAATCTGACTTTAGGCACACCAGCAACCCTTTAGTCTTTCCCTGTGCTTTTTCAGTCATTGATCCCGAGCATGCCTCTGGTAAAGTCAGGGCAAAGCTGCCATATAGTTTAGACATGTAGACAAATCCCACTGGAGACCTATTTAGAACAACTCCTTTCTCATGATCTTCTAGACCAACTCTGAACCCAAATCATTGTTTAACTGATTAAAAATAAGATTTTCAGAGCAAGGATTGAATTTAGCATTTTTAAGATCTGGAAAACAAACACCTTTAAAACTAAATTTAAGACCACTGGAAGAGTTAAGTCATGCCACTACCTGTGCTTAAAGTGATATTCTAAGGCAATCAAGTAAGTAGGCTTTACAGAAGGGTAATGCTGTGCAAGATGCTGAGAATGGTTTCACAAACCAGTTATTAGTGATTAACTAGTATAGTTCCTTATAAAGGTTTCTTGAATTTAGTACGCATATCAAAAAGCATGAAGTGTTCTCTTCTGCATTGTTAAATGTCAAGATTAAAACCATCAGTAGTCATTCTATACGTTTATTAAAGAATTTCTTTAAGAAATTCTTTTTAACACTACACTAATTAGATTGAAATCAAGTTCATTTAATTTTGTCTATGTTTTAAAAAGTCAGTTTATTGATAACTGTCATAGAATTACATAAAAGTAAAAAATCCATTCTTGAAATAATCTTCAATAATTAAGCAAGATATTTGGAGAGAACTGCGTAAGCTTTTTCCTTTTCCTTTTCTAATTGGGGAAAAAAGCCATTCAATGCACCTTTGCTTAGTTATTTGTAATATAATCTGTAGCAGACATTTGATGTATAAAATGAAATTGGGAATTTATATATAAAGCTAGTTTTCAGAGTTACACCTCAATACACTATTCAAGTTGAAATTATCAATAGATTTAAAAAGTGTAAACAAAAAAAAAAAAAAAAACCCACGAACAGGAGGGTCTTATCAATGAGCATTTTCCCCAGAAAATCAGCTTTAAGGCCTCCCTTCTATTCTCTTAGAAATGCTTTATGTTCAGTATTTTACTAGTTTAAACCATTTCATTTCCCTCCTTGGGCCTTTTTTTTTTTTTAATCTTTGCAATTAAATTTTTCCTGCAGCTTATACCAACACAAGGTGCGATGCAGGATATTTTGCAACAACAACATCTTAGATTACTGCTCATTTAAATGCAGAACCTGAAGCAACCTCCAGTGTCAGACTACAGTATCCTATATCTTACATACAAACAATTTATATAGCCAAGGTGTCCTCCTTTGCTGAAGCCTCACTCAGTTTGTTTTCTCATACAGCAGTAACACAAAAATCAGTAAGAAAGGTTTGTCTTGTAAACTTCTCCTCTAGTTCAGCATGACTGTAAAAAGGCGTAAGACTCCGAGAGATAGTATTCTATTGCAGTCAAGCTTTCTTTCCTCTCCCACTCTGAATTTTGTCTTAGCTGTACAGTGAGTGCCAGATAAGTGATATGCACTGAAAACATTAGCATACAATGCATATTTCCAAATTAATATAACACGTTGCCTGTGGCTATATCTTCCTATTAAAAAATAGAAGCCCAGACTTCAAGATAAGCAAAAGTGCTGCTTCCAGCTTTGCATTATGTGCTAAGTAGTTTACTTGTTGTTCAATACTGCACATTTCTCTCAGGTGTGGTGGTTGAAAGTTTCTTGGTTGTTTTTTTTTGTTTTGTTTGTTTTTTTTAATAAAGTCTACCACCACACTCTCACCTCATATTACTGCAGCAAAGGTGCTGGTATTTACCTTCCTGTTTATTTACATCAACAGGAGAACAAGAATGTTAACTGCAGTAATGAGGGGCTGAACAGTAGGCAGAAGCTAAAGTGATAGATCAACAATCCATCACTAGTTATTGACTATTAAGGAGGTACTGTAATGTCATATCAGACACTTTCTAGTCAAAGTCTTTTGTTTGGTTTTTTTGCACCCTCTAAACACATTACATTGTGGCTATCTGCAGTACTAAAAAAAAAAAATCCAGAATGAAAGCATCTTTATGTCACGTACAGCAAAGACACCATCAATACTAAGTAAATTTTGACATTAAATTACTACTTCATATTAAAATGTATTATTTAACAAATTAAAAAAATTCTATTTGAAGTTTTTTTGGATGAAAGGTACTATAGACAAACACTTGTCCATTTTAAAGATCCACTTCAATTTTAGCCAGGATTCCATTTTCTTTCTATATTAACTTTTAAACAAAGTATACATGCATTAAAATGAACTTCCTTCTAATAGTTTAAAAGGAAAGGAGGAGACATCTGAATGAACAAAAATAGCTTTAAAGGCTATTTTAATTGATGGAGTTGGCAGAGTAAAGTGCGAAGCTTTAAGAAGCAACAGCTTCCACCACACTGAAAAGCAGCAATAAGACTAAGCAAGCACAGAATGAACAGGGCACAGGAATTATTTCAGCCTCAGACAGCACCCCACAGATCCAAGCACACCAGTAGCCCACCACCACCATCCTTAGCCTTCCAGTCATTACACTGTTACCTCACGACACCGGAAGCTGGTGCTTGCCTCCATCTCCCAACACCACACACTCACCATGGTTATGAGGCAGAAGAGGACAAGAGACACAAGGAAGGGAAATCATCTCAAATTGCCAATCCCTCCCATCCATTCCAGTGTTTCCCGAGGGAGAGACGAGGACTAGAAGCCACGCTTGAAACTTATCAAAACAAGGGCTTTGAGATCATCTCACATCCAGACTCGCCCCCGGTCCCCACCCACCGACCCCCGTTCATCCCAGTTTACCTCAAGTAATTCACCACCCCCCACTCAGCGGAGACGGAAAGGAGCAGCCAAATTGCCAAGCCTGGGCGTGTACCTGATAAGGGACAGGGACTTGTGTAGCCCTTCTGTCTCCGGGCCCCCACAGCCTCTACTGCTGGCGCAGGGAGCGCCCTCCCAGCCACACAAACACACCCCTCAAACTTCTCCTGGCAAGGGGAGGGAAAGAGCGCTCGGACCCGCAGGTTTAGCAATCCCTCAACCTTCTCCCCACAAACGAGGAGCGCCCTCCGCCCCAGCCGCCAAGGGAGGCACGGCCAGCACAGGGGCTACAGACGCCCCTCAGACCCTCGCCCCACACTGTTACCTTCCCCCCAAGCAATAGTCATTTCACCGCCCCCCCAGAACTGGAAGCGGAGAAGAAAGAGCTAGGACTCGACACCCACCCCGCCGCCCTACTCACCAGGGAAGGGAGCCAGAGCTCGCTAGCGTCTCCTTTTCCCCCAAGTCCCCCACACTCAGCTCCTCGCCGCCATTTTCCTCCTTGCCTGAGTTTAAATAGGAACCAGCCTCTCGGAGAGCCGCCGCCAGCCACAGCCGGACTCAGCCCGGCCACCGCGGGGCATTATGGGATGTGTAGTTCCACCCCGCGCGGGATACAATGGGACCTGTAGTCCTGAGGCGACCCTGCCCCTTCAGCGCGGCTCACCGTGGAACCTGGAGTCCTCCGCCGAGCCACACACCCCGTTTTAAACTTCATCTCCCAGTGGCCTCCGCGGCTGCCCGCCGACCGGTGGCCCCGATGGCGATTTTTTTTCTTAAATCATTCTGTTTCCGGCGTCCGACTTCCTGGTTCTGGGGAGTTAAATAATAACACCGGTAGCGGGGCGGGAACGCAGCGTTGTGTGGACCTCCCCAGTGGGACCTTGTCTCTCTCTCTCTCACACACCCCTTAACCCTAGCTGAGACCCCCGCACAGAGGCCGAAGGAAAAGGGACCAGTCTAGCGGCGCCGGGGCTGAGGTGCTCGCCGCCTGTCACCCCTGCCCAGGGCGCGGGGGGAGCTGTGTGGGAGGGCCCGGCTGCGCACAGCCCTGTTGTAGGAGAGCCGCCTTTGACAAGCAACCAGCTTTTGTCTGTCTCTTGAGGGTTCTCTTCAGGTTCGCGTCAGTATCTGTGTTACTAGGACTGTGGCTCGCTTGATGTCCACAAAGGGCTCAACTGCCCGGTAAGGCCCCGACCCTACCAGAGAGCTTTTCTCTGGGGTCAAGGAACTGAAGGGGGAAGGGGACTCACCAAACATTTCTACAGAATTCAAAGTGTCGTTTCAAACAATCACCCAAGCAGCTTAGAGGCCTTACTGTTGAAAAGTGGTGAGTCTCGCCCCGCGTTGCGGGAAGAGGGCTTTGCAAATGGCCCTCCCTTCTGCGATTGTCTCAGCGCTGTTTGCTACATCCCTAGGAGTAGGTCAGATGCGTATGGGGTTATCAAGGGCTGCCCCTTGCTGCATGAAGGGTTATAGCAAAGACGGTGGCCAGCTTCATAGGGGAGAAAAGCAGCAGCCACCATCTCGTTTTTATAACGTGGAAACGCAGTGATTTGCACTCAAATCATGTTGTATCTTTAGTACAGGGACCTAAACATATCTCACTCATTTTTAGGATTCATGTTAAGGCACTCTTGTGTTGAGGGAGAGTTTCCCCACACGCATACTGCAACTACTGACATGAAAAATTGATTTCATGGCAGGTGATCTGCCATCTTATTTGTTCCTTAGTAGTTTCTTGATTGAGATTAAGGCAGGTTAAAAAACAGGGATACATGATCTAATTAAGGACTGTGTATATGCAGGGGAAAGGAAAACCAACTTTTTTCATTAAATGCAGCTACAGAAATCACAAAATTACAATTAATACTGGAACAATTTCTGCTATTTCTTCTAGATAACATGTGGCGTGTCAGTTAAGTCCTACAGCTGTCTATTACCAAACTTACTTTTATCTCTGAATTTCAACTAAGGAGGCATAGACAAACACAATCTTGTATATTTATATTACAGTAGTTCAAGATATGGAAATTATATGCATCTTGTACTTGAATATAAGCCTTCTACAATGTGCAAGGCAGTTCTACAAGTTAAATCTTATTAGTATATGGTGAAAAGGAGAAAATTCCACCTCTAAATTTATATCAGTGTAAATTAGTAATAAACCATTTACCTAATTAAAAAAAACTTTTCAAATTGAAAATTTTAGAACACTTAACTTAGAGCAACTGGTGACTGTATTCGAGATAGAAACAATTCTATTTAACTATTGAAAAGTAGCTACCTATGATAAATCTGGACTACCACTGAGAATAGTGGAAAGCACTCAGCACCCAGCTGCTGGGAGTCCGACCAATTTAAACTGTCTCAGGTTAGAAACCCAGAAATATCCAAAATCACTCTTTTTTTTTTTAAAATAGGTCTAAATATGGAATGGTTTATACATTCTTGATGAGGATAGATCCATTTGCCAATATTATAAGGGTAAGAAGCCTTATTGCAGTAGGACCAACTAGACTATAACACTAATTTGGACAGCAAAGCTGCATAATGTTATAAATTATAATATATGTATTTGAATTCACATTCTGACTGAGGATAATTCAGATGCTGTAGAAATATCATTGAGAATTCAAAATTCAATGTAACTATTGTAGATGTATTTTAGAGACTTTCACTGTTTAGAGGTTAAATAAATATGTAAAATCTAAATATTGAAGTATGTTCATCAATATTAATCCTGTAATTTACAACAAATGAGCAGACTTGCACCTACATGGAGCTCCATGGAAGACAGAGGGGCTCCATGTAAATGTAGAAGACCATCCACCCCATATAGATTGCCTTAGATTCAGAGATAGGCATTAACTTTATTTTTATGCATCTTTAAGCCCTGATTGCTTATATGTTCTGATTAAGGAATGTATGCGTGTATGTAGGCATATTCCTGGGAATAATGTATACGCCAAATATAAATGTCAATAAAAACACATTTGTGCCTCAACATTACTTGATGAAGCTTCAAACTTAGCTTAAGAACACCAGCCAAATTGCCCCCTCAAGAGCACGTTAGAGACATCCTTTTCAGAAACAGGTAGGGTGACCAGATGCTAAGTGGAAAATATCAAGACCGCCGCAGGGGGGGCACCTTTTTAATTCTTACACTCACCCATCTGGGTCTTCGGCGGCAATTCGGCGGAGGGTCCTTCAGTCGCTGACGGTCTTAAGCGGCATTTCGGCAGCGGGTAATAAACCTTGCCGCCGAAGACCGTCAGCGACTGAAGGACCCTCTGCCGAATTGCCACCGAAGACCCGGACGGGTGAGTGTAAAAAACAAAACAAAAAAACGCCTGAAACAAAATATCGGGACAAATGGCGTCCCAACTGTACTTTGGTCAGGACGCGGGACAAACTCCTCAAAATCGGGACAGTCCCGATACATCTGGTCACCCTAGAAACAGGGTAAGACTCCCTGCAGCCAGATGAATTAAGGAATGGGTTTCATTTGAAGTACTTTCCAATTTCATAATTGGAAGTAAGTAGAGCCCCACCTTAACTACTTTTCAGGAGGTAAAAGGATGTATAAAAGTAATTACTAAAGAAAGAAAAACAAGATGTCTTTTCAATGATTTATGGTCCTTATGGATAAAGTCACTGAACTCTTGTATATTAAAAGCCCTCAAATACAAGAAAACGGGCTCTCCTTGCCTCCACTGCCAGCAAGGACTGGGGCAGACAGGTCAAGAGCCCTTTACACATTTTCAGTAATTGTACACATGCATCACCTGATAGTGGTAGACCAAATAAGTATCCAGTTCTTAGCTGGAAGTTGATTCCTTTATGTCAGAACCCAAATTGGTTAGAAATAAAGTAATTATGAGTTACAAGAATCAGTACCCTGATCACTGTTTAGCACCTTCCAAAAGACATCAATGTTTCCCTACTAGGGTAGTGCTTACTCAGATGAAGTTATCCTTCGTAGAATCAGCTCTGGCTCAGGTGTGTCAACCAAGGACTATCCAGATACACATACTTGACAAGGGATGATACTTTATGCTCCTAGAGGCCTGACATTTTGCTCAAAGTTCTCTCAAATGTTAATGAGCAGCTGTATTTATAAATACTATCACACTTTAGGTATTTTAGTATTTAATTTTCCAGTGCTTCAGGAAGGCTCCTGGGGAAAATATTTGATACAGCTCAAGAGGCAGATCAAGTAGGAATCCAGAAAAAGCTCTAGAACTCCACAGGTCCCAGTAATAAAACCTGCATCTATCCTTCCCTCCTTTATTCCTAAAACATGAGATTTAATTCCCCCCCCCCAAGACTGCACATTTCCTTAATGTTGCATGGAGGATACTCCTTTAGTTGATTCCACATCCATTTTTAATGTATTACTTCACATGCTTCCTGCAATTTAGAGGTGTTTTTTTTCCTGGAATCAAACATAACTTTCTAAATTAGTCATTTCTTCAAAGTGCAGTTTTGTTGTGAAAAGTGACATTCATTCAATCTACTTTGTGTGCAGTAGATTCTATTTGGGCTCATGCATTATTGACAACATTTAACTATGGCCTGCCTGCAAATTCTATCGTTAGTGCTGCATGAGCCAAAAAGAACCAAATAGATTCCAGGTTGAGGATGGGATTTTCAAAAAAGCCTATGAGCACAATTACAATTGAAAATAAATGAGTCAGGCTCTTTTCTTTTTTGGGGGGTGGGGGGTGAAGGGAGTCTCACCATGCATATACTACACTGAGTTAATGTTTGCAAAGCACTGTGTATATATATAGTATTATTTGCATATAGTAATTGGGAAGATGGCACCCCTTTCCAATTGAGTTAGAATTCTCAGAGAGCCTACAATGGTCATGCAGGCATAGTGTAGATGCAGCCTATGCTGATGGAAGTTTTTCTGTTGGTTTAGGAACACCACATCCCCAAACAACATTACCTATGTAGACAGAAGCACACTATCAACATCACTGCATCTACTCTGGGGCTTTTGTTGGTATAGGTATGTCAAGCAGGGGTGTGGTTTCCCCCCTACATATCTGCATGAGTCAGACATAACTTTTAAGTTTAAACAAAGCCTAAATATAGACATGCTGCACAGCTGTAAAAATTGCAACTTACCTGCTTTATATTGATGCAAGTGTGTCTACATAAGGGCTTAGCAGCAATGCATTTGTGTAGCTGCACTTCTGGGGGGGTGGGGAAGGGGAGAAACAAATCTAATGTAGAAAATTTCTCTCAGCCACTGTCTGGACCAGCATAGAAGGATCATTATGTGCACCATGGAGACAGAAGAAAGAGGTGCCTCCTGGCAGCAGACACTAAGCAAAGATTATCAACAGGAAAGAGATAAAATGTTGGAAAAGGAATAAACCCAGATGCACTTTGCATAGTTATGTGCACACTTTTTATAATACTTTCTCCATAGACACTGTTAATGCTTTTCAGATGGCTTGACTACTTAATTGACCAAACTACAAAAATCAACTGGTTTAGTGTAGTAATAAAACATGGATTTAATGGCAACAAAACAAATTAAATTACAGAATTAAAAAAGTATCATAAATACATATCAAACATGTACAGAATACCAGCAAAACTTTCTATGGAGCAAGGTTATTAGACATTTTACCAAGCAAATGAATAATCACTAGTTTACATACATCAGAAAACATAGCTTTTGTGCTATGTTTTACAAACTTAAAAACAAAACAAACAACCAATTACATAAACTTTACAGGGGTCAAAAGTAAAAATAACTGATGGTGTTTTAGCACAATTTTAGCCTATAGAGTGGTGGATAAAGTGATGTTTTTAACAGATTTATTTTTCTTGATGCATTAGAAAAAGCAATGCATTTCAGCACTCAAGTAGATTAAATGGAAGAGAACAGACAAATCAGTTAAATTAAATGGAAAGTACAGTTTAACATCAATTAAAAAACCAAGCTTCCATATTTGTTGCAATCAGACAGTTCCACGTTAATCATGGTTCATGAGCAATATAATATGGAGTACATTGCTGGTTTAAGTGTAGAGTCAACTCTACTTAAGAATTTTACTGGATAATTGTAAAAAAATTTTAAGACACTATTACAGTTTGTAAACATTACTCTCTTGTTCATGATAGTTAAATCCATAGTTTCAACTTCTGAGGCTTAAAACTAGTAACAAAGAGAGGTTTAACATCTATAACTTTACCATTTACAGTATTGAGGTCCTTTTTAGCCAACAATTCTCAGTACTAGCATATATTACATTTTGGGGGTGGGGGAAGCAGCCAACATTCAGGTAGATTAAGGAATGCATCAGAGTGTATTCCAATTAGCAATATACCTCCAACTTAACTAAATATAGCAGCCATTCCAATAGATAATGTTGGGAGACAATCAGATGTAGATGATACATTTATAAAAATCATAGTTCATTGCCCCCTCTGCCAAATCATGTAATAGGAAACCCAATTAAATAAATTATTTATAGCATGTGAAGTACCACTGCTTCATTATTTGACAATATTGTGCATTTAGAAATTTCTCTCATATACATCTTGGAGCTGGAGTGAAGCAAACTCTGAAAGAAAATATATACCATTAGGGCCTGATCCAGCTCCTGTTGGGAGTCTTTTTGTTGACTTTAATAGTTGGATCAGGCCCTGGTTAAAGTACTGCCACAGGAACAGCAAATCTGTACAGTGGTTTTAAATAATAGTTCAAAATTTAAAAAATACAAGTTGGTAGCTTAAATGATTTTGTACTTACTAGAAAATGTCGTCGTAACCTTAAAGCAATACATTGCAGATAAAGCATAACCCTTTCATGTTCTGAGGGTTAAAATAAGAGGATCCAATTTTGGTTTCATAATAAGCTATTTACACAGTAAGTTTTTTCTATTTGAAACTGATAAGAGCTTTTAGCAGGTGACTTTACTATGCATGCTCCCCATCCCCAAATAAACCTTACTTCTGAAGGACTCCTGATGTGCAACTGAAGTCTATAACTAGACAGGACAGAACAGAAAATTGACTGAAATGACTAAAAAGATTATTTATGATTTAAGTAAAATGCTTATGCAAATGAATAAGACTATTCATGGAGTTGTCACAGGACTAGAGTTTTTGCCTCAGATTTTGCACTGAGATCTCATACAACCTCAGCTAAGTCAATGGGGTTGAAGGAAGCATAAATGCAGAACTTGGCCTTTAATGTATTAGAAGTTTATAATACTATTAAAATGAAAAATATCAAACTAGTTTTGTGAAGGTCTGACAAACCTATAAAAACAAGGAAATTCATTATCTGTAATAAAATACATGTTGTTAGTGTATGATCTTAAACACTCTGGGTAACATTTTCAGAAGTGCCTAAGACCCAGATTTTTAAAGATATTTAGACATTTAACTCCCACTGAAATCAGTGGGAATTAGGCACCTAAATACTTTTAAAAGTTCGGGCCTATATAATTTAGGAATAGAAGGCCCAGATCCTCAAAGATATTTAGGCCTCTAATGCCCCTTGATTCCAAAGGGAGTTTGGGGCCTAAATACCTTTGGGTCTCTGGGCACAAGTCCTAAGTGCTCCTAAGACATTTAGGCACTCTGAGAATTCCACTCTTGACACCAATGTGCTTTAAAGATGAAGAGGTAGTATGCACTCCAAACTCTAATCCTGAATTATATATATTTGAGTTAGGCCCCAATGTAGCAAAGCACTTATGCATGCACATAAGTCTCATTGAAGTCAATGAGAGTTAAGTATGTGCTTTGCAGAATTAGGGTCTTGTTATAGCTTCAGAGATGTGGATTAGTTTAGTATTTTGTTAGAAAATGGTTGTTGTTTCAAATATGGTAGAAGAGGTTGTTGGACAATATTTCCAAAATCAATTGTCAAGCACTTGGGAATTTTTAATTGCTGACCCCTCTCTCATAGCTTCCTCCTAAATATTGTGCTTAATACAAGTATAGGAGTCCTGAAAGTATCACAAAGTTTCTTCCCACCATGGAACAAAACCATGTGTGAATTTTTGTTTGGCAGTGTAAAATGAATTCAAAACAGGCTGCAGTGTACAGAGATGGGGTTCTTATTTTTGAAGATTGTTAAAATTTACTCTTTCAAATACAATAAAATTATTATTAGGTGGGTGAGGGGCTTTGTACTCATAATCAAAAGGGAACATTAGTACAGTTATTTATTAGTCTTACTAGTATCCTAGCTTCTACTCCCCTAGCCCATAATCTTCCCTTCCCTTCCCTGTTATTGTCACCCACGCTCAAATCAGGTAGGAAAAACAACAAACCACCACTCCAAAAAACAAACAGCAACAAAAAATAAACACAGAAATAATCAGCCTACATATTAACCTACAAGGAATTTTGAACAATAAGATCAAGTTACTATTTTTAGTCATTACCAACTCCAGTCATCACACAAGTCCCTGCCTCAGAACAGCCAGTTCAGAGTCTGCTCCCTAATGCGTGTGTGAATAAGCCATATCCCTCCCATCCCCAACTTTTCATCTTCCATCATTTGACATTCCAAACAGTGCAACAGTCACTGAAATATATGTAGAATTACATTGTAAAGTTGTCAAAACACACTGCATTAAGTGCAAAGAACTTTTTTTTTTTTTTTTTGCTGCAAGTTGTTAAAGTTTACTGAAATGTCTTAATATTAAGGCACAGGCCTAGTTCATTTCACGCATTTTGTTATTCCACAGTGAGCATCCAAAAATGCAATAGAATGACAAAAAACAATGATTTTTACCTTTAAAAGAAATAGTGGGAGTTTCTCTCATGCTAAAAGCCTGAGATTCCTATCTTTATTTTACAGATATTGTATGTGCGTATGAACACAGTATCCATACACACAATAGTTATATGCCAAGGACACTTTAAATGTTTCGCTTAAATTATTTGACTTCAGAAGTGTAGATTCCTTAAAGTGTCCATTATGTATGACATGCAACAAGACTAGCATTCAAGTACATTTTGTTCAGTGAATTAATAGGCAGTGTGCTAGAAATGTACTTTTCCATAATATTGAAGCAGAAAAGATTGGGGCTAAGTTTTTGAGAAAAACAGGACCCTAAAATTAAGTTACCACTTAGGCTCCTAAATAAGTGGCCAGATTTTGAAGAGTGTTGAATACTCTGCAGTGCCCATAATGGGAATCTGGCTACTTAATTGTAACTGCTGGGTGTTCCACGCTTTTGAAAATCTGGCCAATTTTTAGGTGCATAGGTATAGATATAGCCTAATTTTAGGCTCCCTTTTTTTTTAATCTTGGTCTGAATGCTTTTGCGATGGATGGGGGGAAAAGGAAAATGTTTCTATTCAAGAAAATGTTTGCATCAGTAATGTAAAAGCAATATAACTTTTATCCTGTATTCACAGTGTCCTTAGTGTAGGAATTCCCTTCTCAGGGTAAAATATTTTTTACCTATATAATAACTAGTCTTTGGCCATTTCAGCTGGAAAGTGGCCCAAAACCTAAATGTATGGTATACTTACAGGTGCGGTTACTTATCAGTGAAAGCATTGTCTTGTGAGCACTATGATAGAGAGACTAAGCAGGTCACACCAAAACTGCTCATAAGATGATACTTTTATCAAATGAGGCATTCATGATTATACAAATACATTTATTAAAATTGTTAAAAAAATATATATTTTAGTTCCATGGTAAACATTTTTAGTAGAAATGTACAGGTTTATGAGAAATCACATATGATACTCCTACATACCATTTGCACATGGGAACAGTTAGGGAAAATTAGAAAATGGGTTCATAAGACTTAAATAGCATTAGATATATACCAGTCACGACTATTGTACGTAGGTAACGTACAAAAATATCAGTAGCCTTATCATAGTCAAACAAGTGCTTAGATCAACATGGCAACACCTAAGATGGCTCAAGGGATTGGTAATATGATATGAAACCCTTAGTCTCTCACTCACTTGCTTTTCACAGAAGTGTGGCCAAGAGTCAGGTGTGATTCATTTTCTGGACTAGGAATTAGGAATCCTGATTTCTACTCCCAGCAGAGGCAGTGATCCTCACTGTGTCCTTGGACAAGTCACTTAATCTGTCAGTTTCTTATATACTGAGAACACTGCTACTTACCTACCTTACTGGAGGGTTATGAGGATTTATGCTTGTAAAGTGCTTTGAACATGCTGTGTGATAAGTGGCAAATACTGTTTAATCGAGTGTAGCTTAGGTGAACACGCCAAAAACTGTTTCTACTGTATGTGAATACATGGGTCTATCTGAAATGAGTAGGTGGTCAATAGCCAGTTTCTAGAGGGAGAAATTGGGTAAATGCAGCTGAACTTTTTACAAGTGGCCCCTCAGTCCTACTAGATTCTGCTTCACTTCACTAAAAAAGACTGCACTGCTTCAAGAAACACAAGAAAGTGTACAAGAAAGAACCTTGGTAGCCAGTGCAGGGAGGGGAGAAATAGTATTAAAGAAAAACCTACATATGGATAAATTTTAAATAACTATTCTTTCAAGAAAGTTGTAAATATATTTTGTGGCATTAACATGTAAGAAATTGTAAACCTTCTTCCTAAATCGTAACCACAGACACTTCAGAACATGTGACAATGCAATTTAATGCACCTCTCTAGTGTTTTATGCACCCAAGGCATATATTATAAAGTCAGCTCTACTGCATAAATCAACTGTTTTCTGAACAGAATTTTGTGTGCTGGAGAAATAGGATCCAATTGGCTGAAAGGATGGCAAGTAGTACAAGAAGCCATGCAAAACTGATGCCATTGGTTGGGGATAAGAGGCTTATAATGCAGTGTTTACTAGACCACTTCATTATACCAGCATCAGACCTTATTACACCTCTACCCTGATATAATGCTGTCCTCGGGAGCCAAATTTTTTTTACTGCGTTATAGGTGAAACCGCGTTATATTGAACTTGCTTTGATCTGCGGGAGCGCGAAGCCCCGCCTCCCCGGAGCACTGTTTTACCGCGTTATATCTGAATTCGTGTTATATCGGGTCGCGTTATATTGAGGTAGAGGTGTACTTCTGAAAAGACATTCTGAAATGGTCTACAAATTTAAATATGAATATCTAAAATAGTATTTAAGTAATGAGCATCTTAATAGCTTCATGGAGATATAAAAACTTAAATCTGAATTTGAAACCAAAACAAGTGGCTGCCTAACGCAGGTACTTAAAAATCTTAGCACCTTTAAAAAAAATTGCAGATACAGAAAATACATTTCCTGAACTCAACTTCGTGGTCTTTATGAAAAAGCCATGTGTAACTTTCAAACAGGTCAGTGCCAAAATTAAAGAAAAATTACCAGGGGAAAATTTTCACAAGATTTGGCCATGGGGTAAAATGCTGGCCTCACTAAAATCTATGACACCTTTGCCACTTATTTCAATGGCACCAGGAGTTCACCCTAGATGTTTAATTGGCAACTTGTTTCCAAACAAGACATTACAATCTATTTCAAAACTCCCTATGTACACTGGCAATTTCTGCAAGGCGACTGCATCCAATAATCTGTGTGTCTAACTAAAATATCACAATCACCTAAGAGGAAGTTAGGTATATTAAGTCAGAACTTGAGGAGCGTGTTATATAAATCAAGTTTTATATAATCTTTGAAGGGAAATAGATGTCATTTACTTTTTTTTTTTTTGCCATCCTAACATGTATTTCAGACATACTGTACTATCTCTTACTCCAATATCAGAATGTGATAAAAAGAAGAGTCTGTTGTGCAAAAGTTTAAAGTTAAACATATACGGTCAGATATTTTTGGCCCAGAATTTATGTTTTGTAAAACCACTGGTTTTCTAAACCGTAATATTAATGAAAATGTTTCCAACTTTTTTTAAAATTCCAAATAAACAGATTGTTTAGATTGAACTATTCCCCTGAAATGTCTGTCACTCAAACATTGCAGAATTATGGTACTAAGAGCCAGAAAGTGCAAGTGATTTGTCTATTTTCTTGTCCAAATTGCGTGAAACTGAAAGAGGTAAATACTAATTGTAAAGTAAATTAGATTAAAAGTGACCAGTTTTCATAGTAAATTATGTTTTAATAAAAAATGTGTTTAAAATATATTTTAACTTGATACTGTCCATTTAAATCATAACAAGACAGACAAATAGCCTATGATTCTGCAGTGACAGATTATATTTTTTAATCACAGTCTTCTGTCTTCTGATTTTAGCTTCCATCTCATAATGCTTTTGATTTTCTTGTTCTGGGTGATGCTCCATCTTCTAATTTTACTGCTCCATTGACAAAGTTAGCTGAAATTTTAAAACAGGGAAAGCTAAAGTACAGGTAATATGTTATTTGCCTCTGTAGAATGAAAAATAAAAAGTCGATATGCAAACCTAAAAGTGTCAGATGACAATATTCAACACTTAATGTAGGCAAAGCTCTGGGGCCTTCCAGTAGAGAGGTGGAACAAGGTAATGTTTTGAAGGACTTATAGAATACTTACCTCCTAACTCTCCCTATCATTCCTTTTGCCAGTGGAGGATGGAACCTGAAGATTTTGTTTTACTATAGTTGTGTGTGAACTATCAATGCTAACACAATAAAAGTCTATGGTAACGTACGATATTTGTCCCATAGTATTAAAATCTTGTGCAGTCACTGCGAATCAATCTGTATGAGTTAAGTTCAACCTAGCCTGGATCCCTCTATTCAGGGCTTGAAAAATCCACTCACTCTAAGCAAGTGGGAAGCTTGGCCTGGGGATTTAGGGGACCACCACCATCAGCTTCAGCAGTGTCATTTACTTAAACAAACCAAACCAAACCAAACCAAACCAAACCACCTCCCTTTCCCCCCCAACATATCTAGAATTTATGATTGCAAGGGTAAGTGTAAACCAATGCAGTGTCGTCCTCCTGCACCTACAGACGTTCAACCTCTCCTGGTCATTGATTTTCCCACCCACAGCAGAGTGTGAAGTCCACAAGATTACAGTTTCACTGCTGCTATTTAGAATACTGTGGGCAGCTGTGAAGCTCAAGAATAGTGTCAATTTCATGCTTTTGTATGGAAAAACAATGAAGAGCAGCAGTGAAGTTATCCATAGGAGAAAAAGAGAAGGATCCACAAGGCTGGAGGAGAAGTAGAGAAGCAGACACACTTCTTTTACAGCAGTTTGAAGGCTCTGAAAGGTAGTGGAGAGTAAAAGCTGCTTCTCCAACACCCATGGGAGTATTTCCATCGACTTCCAGGGGCACTGGATTATGTGCTTAGTAGTGTATCTAAATCTGAAGTACCACAGCCCCTTAGGTACAGAAAGATACAAACAAGGAAGCTCCCAAAAAGGGTCCAGGGACAGCATCCTGGTAGAAATTCCAGCAACTGGTAATAGGCTTCTCATCAGAGCACTGTACTGAATCTTATGGGTGAAGACTCCCAGTCTACTTCTGCCAAATAGGGTTAGTCCTCCTACTAGTAGATGTAATTTTCTTCCAAATCTTTCCTATGCAATACAATAGGGAATCTTTGTTCACTACAGGTCTCCCAGTGATTACAATTTAATTTCACAGTAGTAGTGTTGTTGTTTTTTTAAAGGGTCCAATTGTCACTATAGAAAGAAGTCTCTGTGATTCGGTGTAGAATTTAGAGGAGTAAGTGACAGCAATTTGTTAATTACCTAAAATTCAATAAAAATAGAATTTATGGTCATCAAGAAAAAACGGCCACCTTAAAAGCCTCACTAATCAGAATAAAATAGACAACATACAGTTTTTATTTGTAAGCATTCAAAAAGATGAATTCTAAAGTGCTATTACAATTTTAAGACTAATATTTTTAAACTTTTCAACCTAGTAATATGCAGAATTTGTGGAGTCTGTATCTGTGCAAAGTTCAGTAAAGGACATCAACTCTAGAAAGAACATTAGCTCTGTGGGCTTTTGTTAATTTTGGTTTTTATTATAGTGCAGTATTCTCTCTCTGCTGGCTCCAGTTAGCAACATGCAATACAGCGTACCATGAGTAAATATGTTTTGATGCAGACTATTTTCTAACTTTGCTAAAAATGACATCTATTTTCACCATATAATAAGAAATGGACCACACATTAGCTCCCTTGGGAATTGATACAAGGAAAATACAAAAAGATTTCAAGAACAAATCGAGCATAAAAATATTTATAGTATACATCTGAAGTGACTTAAAAAAAAAACAACCTACTGACCTCTGTTTGGTTCTTTTTTTGTTGATTTGCTCTTTGTGTAAGTTATTTTTTTCTTAGGAATCTGGTTCTGGATGTGCTCTCTCCATTTTTTTAGCTGGAAATTTATAAATTTCCACATCATCCAGGCCTGTGTTAGACAAATTGCAGCCAAGCAACTAATCCTAAAAGATTTCAAATTAAAAGAAGAAGTTAGATAAAAGTTTCAACTATACATTGTTACACAGCAAAGCAGCACCAAATGTCCATTTTAAAAAGTTGCTGATCACTCTTAGAAAAGACAGTTACCTTTTCCGTAACTGGTGTTCTTCGAGATGTGTTGCTCATGTCCATTCAACTTAGGTGGGTGTGCTCGCCACATGCACCGGTGCCAGAAGTTTTTCCCTCAGCAGTATCCATAGGGGACCAGCTCTAGCGCCCCCTGGAGTGGCGTGCACATGCCACGATATATAGGGTGCCACCGGTTCCCCCCACCCTCAGTTCCTTGTTGCCGGAAACTCCGACAGTGGGGAAGGAGGATGGGTTGTGGAATGGATGTGAGCAACACATCTCAAAGAACACGAGTTACGGAAAAGGTAACGGTCTTTTCTGCTTCGAGTGCTTGCTCATGTCCATTCAACTTAGGTGACTCCCAAGCAGTACCCCTCGGAGGTGGGTAGGAGTTCATGGATGTGTAGATTGTAACACAGCTCTGCCGAACCCAGTGTCGTCCCTGGCCTGCTGAGTGATGGCGTAGTGGGCCGTGAACGTGTGCACCGAGGACCACGTCGTGGCTCGACAGATGTCCTGGATCGGGAAGTGTGCCAGGAAGGCCGCCGAAGGTGTCTGTGCTCTGGTCGAGTGGGCTCTGACGATTGACAGCGGAGGGACTCCTGCCAACTCATAGCAGGTCCAAATGCAAGAGGTGATCCAGTTAGAAATCCTCTGCGTGGACACCGGGAGGCCCTTCATCCTATCAGCTGTAGAGAAGAAAAGCTGAGTCGACTTATGGAAAGGCTTTGTCCGATCTAGGTAGAAAGCCAGGGCCCTTCTTACGTCCAAAGCATGAAGGTGCCTTTCTTCACTAGTCTCATGGGGCTTAGTGCAGAAGACCGGAAGGAAGATGTCCTGGCTCATGTGGAAAGTAGACACCACCTTGGGAAGGAAGGAAGGATGGGTGGGGCCGGAGCTGGACCTTGTCCTTATAGAAGACCATGTAAGGTGGTTCTGAGGTCAGGGCTTGCAGCTCGGAGACTCGCCTCACTGACATCGCAGCCACCAGGAAAGCTACCTTCCACGATAGGTGAGACAGGGAGCATGAGGCCAAAGGCTCAAAGGGCGGGTCTGTGAGCCTGGACAGAACCAAGTTGAGATCCCACTGAGGGGCCAGGGACCAAACCGGAGGAAAAAGTCTCTCGAGGCATCTGAGGAACCTGACCGTCATGTCATGGGAGAACACAGTCTGCCCCTGGATTGGCGGATGAAAGGCAGAAATGGCCACCAGATGCACCCTGATAGAGGAGTGTGCCAGGCCCTGGTTCCTCAAACGAAGCAGGTAGTCTAATATCAACTGCATCAAAGAACGTGAAGGGGAGATGCCCTGTTCGGCTGCCCAGCGGGAGAACCTCATCCTCTTTGCCAGGTAGGTCTGCCTAGTCGAGGGCTTTCTACTCTCGAAGAGGACCTTTTGGACCCCTTCCGAACAGGCCCGTTCCTCAGGGGTCAGCCATGCAACATCCACGCCATGAGGTAGCGGGAATAGAACCCCTTGTTCCTGTACTCTGGAGGAACGACCTCCACCGCACCTAGCTGCAGTAACCCCTCTACCTCCTGCGCGAGGAGACTCTCGTGAAAAGGGTCCCTGAAGAGGGAAGGGGAGGGGTAGAAAGTAACTGAAGGGTGTAACCCCGCACCACCGTACTGAGGAACCATTGGTCTGATGTTATAGATGCCCATGCAGGGAGGAAAGGAGAAAGGCGGTTGGCAAAAATAGGGGAGGGAGGATCCTGGGAATAGTCCGGTAGGTCACCCTCGGGTGTACCCTCAAAATGAGCGCTTGCCACCAGCTTATTGCAGGTTGAGCTTGACTGAGAGGCCTGCAAAAACTGTTGGCTAGGATGCCACTTGTAGCCTCTGGATTTCTTATGGGGAGGCTCCTGGTGAGGGTGGCTCCCCTGGCTCTGAGGCTGCTGTGGCTTAAACCGCTTGTGGGCAGGGCCGGGAACATACAGGCCCAGAGTTTTAAGGGTCATGCGGGAGTCCTTTAGGCCATGGAGCTTATTGTCTGTCTGTTCCACAAACAGGGCTTCTTTCCCATCGAAGGGAAGGTCTTGCATCGACTGCTGAGCCTCCGTGGACAAGCCAGAGAAGAGCAGCCAGGATGCCCGGCGTACGGCGATGGCCGAGGCCATGGTTCTGGCGGCAGTATTCGACGCATCCAACGCCGGCTGGAGCGTCGCCCTGGCCACAGTCGTGCCCTCCTCCATAATTGCCTGGAACTCCTTCCTAGAAGCCTCAGGCAGAGAGCCCTTGAACTTGGTCATGGCTTGCCACATGTTAAAATCATAGCATCCCAGGAGGGCTCGATAGTTGGCTATCCTCCACTGGAGACTATAGGATGAATAAATCTTACACCCAAACAAGTCTAGTGTCTTGGAATCTGTTCTTAGGGGTAGCCCCAGGTTGACCTTGTCGCTCCCTGTGGTTAACTGCTTCTACCACTAGGGAGTTGGGTGCAGGGTGGGTGTACAGGTACTCGTGGCCTTTGGATCACACAAAGTACATGTGCTCAGCCCTCTTGGAGATGGGTGGCAGGAAGGAGGGAGTTTGCCACAGGGCATTATTGATCTTAGAGACCTCATCATGAAGGGGTAGAGCCACCCTGGCCAATGCTGTGGAGCAGAGGACATGGAAGAGAGAGTCCGAGGGCTCCTCTAGGCTCCTGCACCTGAAGACCCAGGTTGGCAGCAACCCTCTTCAGTAGTTCCTGGTGCACTGTAGCATCATCCGGAGGAACGGGGGGTTGGGGGGGG
The DNA here is from genome assembly GCA_003942145.1 of Platysternon megacephalum. Classification (NCBI taxonomy): domain Eukaryota; kingdom Metazoa; phylum Chordata; order Testudines; family Platysternidae; genus Platysternon; species Platysternon megacephalum. The sequence goes on from QXTE01000079.1 coordinate 5,573,653, forward strand.
ATAAACGGGAGGTCTGTTATAGCCTCATCTGGCGACAATGATGAAGATGCCGGTGCCATAGGGTCCTCCACACCCATTGGTGGCCCAGTGGCTTGTTCCCCTGCTCCCTCTTTGACCTGTGGGGTCCTCACGCCAGAGGCTTCATGCACCGGAGGAGGGCAGGAGAGAGAGGCAGCTGGTCTCTCCGAGGCTCTGGACATCAAGCGGGCAGCTTGGGAGGGCTGGGTGAACCCCCACAGGTAACAGGGGTACCATGGCACCGGCCACTGTGCCCGAGGCCACAGGGCCGGTTTCGGTGCCGACAATGTAGCCATACTGCTGGTACGGGAGCTTGTCCCACCATCAGAGAACCTTGCTCTGAACCAAGGCTGGATCCTGAGCAGTCGCTCCCTGGTGACCAGGACAGAGCAGAATAGTGGCTCTGTCCAGACTGGTGCCGGTCACTCCACCTGGAGTCTGATCTGGAGCGGGGTGTTAGGGACCGGTGGCACTTGACGGATCCATGACAGCTTGGAGCTGCCGATCTATGTCTTGCACTTGACGAGTGGTACCGGGATGTGGAGCAGGACCAGGAGTTGGAACGGGCCCAGTGCTGGGAAGTGCCCACACGCAGTGATGCCCTCCTAGGCGATCGGTGACGGTCCGAGGAATGGTAACATTGATCCCTTGACAGGTCCCTGGAGCGGTACCGCGGTCTCTGAGACGTAGGTGAAGAGTTGCCCGGCCTGGGACCTTGCTCGCACCCAGTCTTATCCTTTCCCTTGCAGGAGGTTGGAGACCAGCCTTGCAACGCCTTCTTGGTCGGAGCCACGGATGGGGACTGGTGCCGGCCAGTGGATGGTCCCAGTGGGGCGCTGTGTACCAAGGTCACTGTACTCAGAGCCTAGTTGGAGTGTTGCTCTGGTGCCGGGGTGAGGGCCGACTCCATAAGGAATGCTCTTAAACAAATATCACACTCCTTCTTAGTCCTTGGCTCAAACGACTTGCAAATTTTGCACTTCTCACTAATGTGCCCTTTGCCCAAGCAACGCAGACAACTTCTGTGTGGATCACTAACAAGCATGGGCCTCTTGCAGCGATCACAGGCTTTAAGCCTAGGGACCAGGACATACCCCATCCTGAGGCAAAATCCCGTTTGGGACCTACGAAGTCTCTAACTATAGCTAAGGGATTTATAAACACTAACAGAACACTATAATACAAGAGATAACTAGTTCATACGAACGAGCAGCAACAGCACTGGCTGAAGCAACAGTTCCAGCACCGTCCCTGGCGGCAAGAAGGAACTGAGGGTGGGGGGGAACCGGCGGCGCCCTGTATACCACGTGCGTGCCACTCCGGGGGCGCCAGAGCCAGTCCCCTACGGATATTGCTGAGGGAAAAACTTCCGGCACTGGTGCATTTGGTGAGCACACACACCTAAGTTGAATGGACATGAGCAAGCACTCGAAGAAGAACTTAAACCTCTCACGCTGATGGAAACCAGATGTGGCCAAGGAGCACATCTAAGACAGGGCATATAGTCTGCATTAAATAAATGGGAGCTACAGGTAAGTACACCAGGGGAAGTATCCAGGCTTATCAATGAAATATAACAGACAGCCTTCAGTAGCTGGTACCAAATTGTACAGTTGCAGCCTCCTCTGCCAAGTGATCTAAGAATGAGATTTAATGATGACAAAGCATACAAATTCAATTTCCTTTCCACCTACTGAATGAACAGATTGTTGAAATGCAGGTTAAACAGCGGAGCTCCCGGTGAAAAATGAATGTGACTTCAAAAATGAGCAAGCAAGAATGAACATGTTAGAAGATTGCTTGGGTTTTCCTAAAGAGTTGTTGATTAAAAATGAAGGCATTGATATCTCAAAATTACAGTATGTTCATAATGGCCACAGGGAAAGTTTAAAGCAAAAGCTCACACAATGTTATGCAGGATCTTTTGCACAGCAGTCATATTAATTAAATTATAAAAACACTGATAAAGAAAAACAAAGAGATTTATTATGTTTAGCATGTATTTTGTAATAGCAGTCCCTGCTTTGTGGAGAAGAAAAAAAAAAAATTCTTCCACCCCAAAATCCTGGGAAAAAAGCCACCCAGGAAAATTCTCCATCAAAAAGCTCTACCGTCTTGGATCGGTATATTAAAGGCAGTCTGAAAGCGTCACTTTACTCAAACATGAATGTCTACTAGCTTTTTTATACCTCACAGTGAGTACATTGAAGTTTCCGTCTGCTATGGAAAAACCTGGATTCTCTACTCTTGCCAAACCAAATCCAAATGTGAGCACAGATAAGGTTAGGGTCAAAAGACGAGCCATTACAAACAGTAAAGCCCAAAGGGTAAATCTGAAAAGGAAATAATAAAATTAATGTCTTCTCCCTTTGTCCACCACTTTTCAACTTGGTTAACTTTACAAGTTCTATTAAGCTTCCTTGAGCACTGAAATTTAAGATGAAAAGGAAAGGTATATAGAGATGAACAACAATTACAGGAATTCTACATCTAGTTCTTCACCCACAACAGTGAATTCTGCCCCCCGTCCATATACACTCAATTATGCCTCAAATAAAACTTTTTTTTTCAATATAGAAGTTAAATTTTATTTTCAAAAGCGTGCTTAGAAATTTCCAAATGTGGGGTATATAATGGCAATTAAATGTATTGCCACATGGAATGCCAAATCTGGGTGCTGAGTTCATTGTGAATTTCCCTGACCCAGAAACAGGGCAAAGGCAGAAAGTACATGTCCGATTGATATTCATGCTGTAAATCATATATAAGATAGCAAGGACATTATAAAACCATAGAGATGACTAGACCAATAATACACAGATATTAAATTGATAAAAAAATAAGTGGTTGGGAGGACAAAGGCAGATTATTACAGCAAGAAGTGTACAGGTTAGGAAGGTAGCGGCGGGAGGCGGGGAAGAGGAAAAAGAATTGCAAGCTAATGGGATCAGTACTGAAGCACTACCTTTCTACTTTGTAGGTAACTTAGAGCAAAGTGATATCATTTTAATATCCAAGCTTGCAGAGAACAAAAATTTGGTGGATAAATACTGAAAAGGACAATGAAAAGTTACAAGCATCTATTATGAATTTCCCAACTATTTTTCTTTTTAAATTTTAGTTGGCTGTAAGACAAGATCTCCATTATTTTAAAACATTAGCATATTTCAGTTAAAACACAATTAAAATAAAAAAAGTTAGATAACTAACTAAACTTTAAGTCTTCCTCCATATCTCCTCACCAATCCTCATCCTATATACTGGAGGTCTTCAATATAGCCATCGCTAGAGACACTGTTGAAGCCAAGAGCTGGAATCTGAGAGGTGTGCCCAAAGAGAAAAAAGACACTACCATTCCTTGTCCCACATCCATGCCAGTAGCCAGGACCAAGAATTTAAGCTTCTCCAGCATGCAGCAATTTTGGGAGGTAAGTAGAGATTACTGACTGATTTACATTCTGAATGCTACTGTCTCAGTGAGGATTGATCAGATCCCCCACAGAAGGGAGTAAAGGAGAAATTCACCTATTACCAATTTGGAAAGCAAAAGCTTTGGTTTCTAACCAGTTGAACAGGAGGTGGCCTACTGAGATGGTTACACTTAATCTAGGAGAATACCACGACAACAAACTATAGAAAGCAGTTCTCATTAAAGATTTCAGCAGTAAAGAAGTTTTTCATGATACTTAATTATTGGACAAAAACTAGAACTATTTTCAAAATGAAAAGTGCATTCAGAATCTCAATTCAAACACAGCTTGTTCAATTAATCTCAAATTTAAAAAGAAAAATACCCAACATTCCTATACTCAGCCTGTGACACTTCAAGCGAAAGTTGTTGGTTTTTTTTTCTCCTAGAAAAATAAGCCAGGGTTTTTGGAAAGCTATGAGAGTGGGAATTTATAACCTTAAATATGAAGTCACTAATAGCCTGGAAGCCCATGTGGAGAAATGGCTCTTGATGGGGGTTTATTGTTCAAGATTATAATAAACAGCAATATTTTAGTTCTCCTAAAACACTCAAAATGCTTCTCTAACATCTTTTAAGGAGATAGGTTTACATTCCTTATTATTATTAAAGATTATGGTAGCACCCAAAGAATGATAACTGTTTCCTAATCAGAGGAAGACTGTCCCTATCCTGAAGAACACATTGTTTGATCAGACAGAAGGGGGAGTCAACATATTATTTGTACTATAGTAGTGGGCAGATGTCCTTATCAGTATTGCAGTCCTGTTACATTGGGTGCTACACAAATGAAAATAGATAGGGTCCCTGGTCTAGAGAGCTTATGGCCTAAGATGAACAACATATAAAAAAAAAATGGGGAAAAAGAGAGTTGTTTGTTTGTTTTTACTTTATTTGCATTAATAAATATTGACTTTCTCCAAATGACCGTCAGCCTAATTATTTAAATGCTGGTGCTAGGAGTTGAGACAGAAACAGGTCTTGGGAAGAGATATGGAGAAGAGGGTAGTAGTCTTACAGATTATTTCAAAGAGGACTGTGTATGCATAAAAGGCTGTGTGGAAGAAAGCAAGATAACATTTGTAGAAGTCTCACATGAATGGACAGTCAAGTCTTGCACAGCTGGGAGCGTGGAGGGAGACACTACAAGAGACAGGAGTGGAAAAGTGGAGCAGAATTGCGAACAGACATGAAGGTTGAGATTTGAGTAAAGTGTTCAGATTGATGCAGAGCACCCCTCTTTTTAGTTACATACTTCTTTCTTGTAAGTTTCATCTTCCTCCCCTTTGCTCACACACAAAGTTCACTTCCTCCACCCTCATTCTACAAACCAGTCCTCTTGTCTTTCTCCTTCCCAGCTTCGATGCAATTGTCCTTATAACTCTACATCTCAAAATAAGTGAGCAATTCACTCAAGATATAGAATAAACAATTTTACTTTATATGCTGTTCGAAACTGTTGCCTTCCATAAATTGTAAGTATTTTACTTTCTCTTCCTGTCCACCCCTTGCAAAGAAGGGGCATAATATAAAACTGATAATGCATAGACTGATTTTCTTCCTATCATAAAAGTAATACACATTGTTTAGATTGTTTGTGCATTTATTACTATAAAATACTGGTATAATTCTTTCAGTTCTTTTGTATTGGTTTACAATAATGAACAAAGTTCAAAAACACAAATAGATTCTGAGAGAGGTGTAATGATTTTGGTGTCCATATTACTTTTATTCTAAGGTGCACTTGTTTTTAAAATAAAGATCTCCATAAATATATTTGCAATTAAAAATATATTGGAGCAGGTAGGCATTTACAACAGAGATGGCTAACATGTACCCAAGACATGATTTTAACAAATATTACTTGAAAAATTATTACGATCATGAAGTGACAGATCAGTTTCCTTGATTCTACATAATGACACTGGAACTCCAACCAAATAGTAATATTGGGATCACAGATATAGCTTAGGATGTGTGATGTCCTAACATTTGCTTTTTATGTTACGTGCACACAAACACGTTTATGCCAATAGAAATTGCAATAGAGCTCTGAAAATTAAACGCAGAGGTAGTAAAATAAAAGTAAGATAGTACATGCAAAATTTACCCTTTCTGCTTGTTTTCATCACTGAAGTAGAAAAGACGCGAGGCATGAAAAATGAGCTCCACTAGATAGTGAGGTACCAGCAAAATTAGCCCCAGACGTTGAAGGCTGTAACGGAAAAAGAAGGTTATTTATTTGTAACAGAGATTTTTCAAGATGGCCCTGTATATTCACACTTGTGGGTACTGTGCTGTCTTATCGTAAAACCTTCTTCTAGCAGTGCCAGCTTGAATGCTCCCACTCCTACCCCCCTCCTCAGCATCACAACATATCCAAGACAAAGATAAGGGATAGAGCACCCTCATCATCTCAATTCCTTCCACCAGAAAGCCAGAGACACAGAATAAACAAATATTCTGACAGAGAGGGGAAGGCAATAGCAAATGTGAATAGGCAGAGCTCTTTTGAAGAACCTTGATTACAAGTAAATAACCTTCATTTTTTCGTTGAGCGGCTCTGCATATTCCCACTTATGGAACAGACTGATAAGCAGTGCTGAGACTAACCTAGAGGTGGACCCAGAGTCCTAGTTGAATAGAGACAAGCACTGCTTTGCCAAATCCAGCGTTTGCCCTAGAAGCCAAGTCCAGAGCATAGTGCTTAGTGAAAGTTTGCATCAAAGTCCAGATTGTAGCTTGCAAGTTTCAGCAACAGACACCTACCTAAGACAAGCAAAGGAAGTAGCCACACCTGTCTAGTGGTCTAATTGCAGCAGATACAAGAATTTTTGCCAGTATGTAGCATTCAGTAATGCATTGTTTAATCCACCAAGAAATAGTTTGGGAAGAAATCATATACCCCCTTATCGTTCTTGGTATAAGACATAACCAATCTAGATGATATACAAAAAATTGGTGGTCTCGGTGCCACTAGATGAGACAGAACACCACACCCAGAAGGTGTGTATTACACAGGGGTCTCTCCTGCACAGACCAGTGCCCTTGAACTGTCAAATGGAGATGCTCCCCCCAACCTTTGTTTGATGCAACTGAAGTTACTGTCAGGGATGACTGGAGCATTGAACTGTATACCTCTGAGCATATTCGCCCTGACTGACCACCATTCTAGAGAGACTATAACATTCTGAGGCATGGTGATCAACATCTGAAGGCTGTTCTGGCTTGGTCTGTAGACATGAGATATCCAATAATGCACAGTCTCATTATCAGACAAGCAAATGGAGTCACAAAAAGTAGTGGCTGCCATAAAGACCACAAGACCCAAGAAGAATTTCATTCTCCGAGAGGAACACTGTCAAATCTTTTACATATGCTCGCTCATTTTGAGAAATCTGTCCTCTGGGAGAAAAGCTCTCCCTTCCACAGAGTGCACTATGGACCCTATAAAGGGAATCCTTTTAAAGGGGCAGAGAATTGACTTTGGCAGTAGAAAAGTAGCCTGAGGTTTGAAAAGAGAGTGATTGTGAAGACAATATGGCTTAACAGGTCCTTGTGCACAATGCCCCTCAGTAGCCAGTTATCCAGATAGGGATAATGAAAATACCCCGATTGCTCAGATGAGTCCCTACCACAAAGAGGCATTTTGTAAATACCTTGGGCATCATGGAGAGGCCAAATGGAAGCATCTTGTACTGGAAATGATTCCCAGCCACTATAAATCAAAGGTACTTGGAATGATTGTGATTAACAGAAATATAAAAATACACATCCTTTAGATAGAGAGCTGTGAACCAATCCATGAGCAACAGTGAAGGGATTTATGGAGGCCAAAGTCAACACCTGGAAATAAAGCCTCTGAGCATACTTATTCAAGTCCCTTAATCTATTATACAATTAACCCGCCCACATCCTTCTTTTGAACCAAAAAATAAAAGGAATGAAAGCCCTGACCCCTTAAGTCGGGAATCTCCTCGACTGCTCCTAACAGAAGCAACTTTTCCACTCCAAGAAGAATCGCCTCATGAGAGGCAGGGGTCCCTAAAGAGGGAGAAGTAGGAGAGATCGAGGGGCAGTTATTTGAACTGCATGGCATACCAGGGGTAGTGAATAGGCAGCCTGTGGGCCAAATCTGGACTGCCAGATGCCCCAGTTAGGACACACCAATGAAATCCATCTTCCTGGAGCCAAAAGTGAACACTGAATCTGATCCTGGCCCTGTAGCACAGGGATTCGACAGGATCAGACAATTGCAAATCATGAAGTACAGCACCAGTGATGGTGGCCAAATTATCTCTCGACTGCTCCACCAGAGTCAGGGCAGCTGGAGCCAAGTGCATGGCCCTTGGTTCAAACATATGTAGCCTTGGGAGCTTGACTTAGGGGGCATCCAGCCCCAACATAGGGTGTGGATTCTTGGAACCCTTCAGTCCTTTGGAACTGCTGGAAACCAAGACCGGCCTCTTAGACCTTGGAGCTGAGGACTGTTCAGATCCAGAGGCTCTGGCCTTGAGAGCTTCCTTGAGAAGGAGGAGCTGTAAGCAAAGCTCTGGGACTAAGAGGTCCAGCAGATCAAACACCTAGAAAAAGAATGAGTTTCTCCCAGGCACTTGAGGCCCTGAACATAGTCGTCAGATGCTAGGAAGACAGCCAGGCAGGAAATGCACCTTTTGAAACCCAGGTTCTTCTGTTTCTTCAATTCTGCCATAATGCAGAACTGGAAAGAATCGCTAACTAACTAACACTAACTAACTAACACAAACTACCTCAAGAAAAAAGACTCTGGTTTCAAGAAGACCAGAGAGCTTCACATCTATCCGGGCATGTGGAAGGATCTGAGGTGGTGAGGTCGCTCCACCCCCTATATAGCCTTGGCTTAATATGTCCTGATGCTGAGCGGAGCAGGAAAGGTCACGAGAGCGATCTAACGGATGCTGCTATTAGAAGGTTTTATTGTAAAGCACCACAAGGTGGCACAGTACCCATAAATGGGAATACGCAGAGCCACATGAAAAATAGTAAAAAAAATTGATAACTGGAATAATGAAGTAAAACTTTTCAATTAGTAACCATTTACAAATACTTACTTCAATACATAGGCACCAGATATGTGAGCAATGTAAAGGCAGATATAGTATAGCTGTCTTGGTATATCTTCCTAAAATTAAGAGAAAACTTAAAGTTAAATTTTAGCTAACCTGCTTTAAAACCCACCATACTGAAATGTGTCAACCTTCCTTATCTTCCTCACTGCTGTACTTCTCTCTGTAAGGCAAAGGAATTCTATTTGAAGTATGCACCCCATGTAAGTTTCCCACCAAGATTACATTACCAAACAAATCAATCAATTCAAAATGTATTTTTAAAAGAAAGTAGCGAAGGTTTCAATTCATACCTTTCGAATCTTTTGGAAGTACAATTCTGGGAGTGCATGAAGCCAATAGGCAATCTGGCAGACATAGAAGAATTTTACCTGAAAACTAAACAACAATTTAGAAGGGAAGAAGTTTAGGATGTTAAGTGTTTAGGTTTTTAAAGGATACAATATTTTACCTCACTCCTTCACAATAAGAAATGCTGACCTATAATATGCTATACTATATATAAAAGGAATTGCAAACAGAAACTGCTTTATCAGCTACTATAAAGTCAAGAAGTAATTTCTTGAATAAGTGTTTACAAATTCCCTTCCTGTTTGCAAGTTCTAGATCACCCTTTGGACCATTTTTTTGTTTTGTTTGGGGAGTGGAGGAACACCCACCCACCCACCTACCCACCAAGTTCCTTCAGTGGAAGACAGACAGGTTTAGTAATACTTAGGCAATAATCCTCTAAACACTTCTGCATATGCTTAACTTTACACTCACTGAACTCTGTGTGGCCACTCACATGGTAAAGTTAAACATTGGTGCAAGCATTTACAGGATGGGAGCCTAAATTCTCTCTCTCACACACACACACTAACTACAGAACAAAGGATTTTCAGCTATTGGTCACTAATACAAATGAAAACTGTCTACACTGTTTGGATTACCAATACAAAGTTCTGGTAGCCAACTGTCAAACACCTAGAAAAAGAGAATAAAACACTTACAACATGTGAGAATGGGGATAGTCTTTCCATAACAAGGTAGGGTTTGTCATGAATTCTTCCTGAAAAAAAAGTGGTCATTTAAGAACTTTCATAATATTTTAGATGTGTATTTTTAAAACAAATACAGATAGCAATTTGACTTACTTACTGCAGTCAAAATACTTGCTCCCCAGGCAAATGAAAACAAATAGAAAAATGCTAGCTGCCCCGATTCATTGAATTTGCTGTGCTTCGTTTTTGACAAATGGAGACGTCTATTAATTTTCTGAAAACAAGAAACATATTTGGGGATATAAAAACAGATCAACATGTTACTTTAATCATTATTGGTAGAGAAAAAAAAGCAAGCTACTTGGCACTTAGCCCTCAATTAAGTAGTCGTTACCTCCAAGATCTTCCATTCCTCACGTTAGGCTCTGATCCTGAAAAATATTACATGCATGCTTAACTTTACTTGTGTGAGAAGTCATACTGAAGCCAATATGAGACGTGCTCATGTATTTAAATTTAGTCATGTTTTTTTTTTTTCCAGGATCAGAGCCTTATTACTTAGTTAGGGTCTGATGCTGCAGGTGTCATCCTAAGGCCGGATTGACCAGGCTCTTTGTATTCATATTTCCAGGTAATGGAGCTCTAGCATGCATATACAACAGTGAAAATACTGGACCCTTAAGTAAGTCACAAATTTGAGAAGTTATTTGACAAAGAAGCAAAAAATAAAAGCCCAGAAGTTTACAGTCAGAACCTAACTCTGTAGATTTACGGTGGTTCCAGGGGAATGTCAATGGTCACCATTAAAGACAGAGGTTAAAAAAAATTGCATGGAAAACAAAAGTGAAAAAATTCACTAGTTAAAGAAATTCTTAAGTTCTGCTTTTTTTTCCCCCTCTCTTTTTTTTTTTACTTCTTTTTTTATTTCTTTAGATAAAAGAGTGGAAAGTATATTTAGATATTAATTCATATTAAATCAAAACATTTCCAATAAAGCAACAGTGGAGGAAGGGGGACAGCAATTTTTTTTGTTTTATTTAAATATTTTTTCAACTGATTTCCAATTTAAAACTTTAGGGACATGAAGGTTCGATGTAGTGGGCACACTAATGTTTTTTCCATCCACTTATTAATGGAGAACACTAGAAGAGTCAGAGAAACTGTGATTAAATATTACTTCATTAAATATATTGTTATAGAGACACATTTCCAGAGTCTAATAATATTTATATCGAATGACAAAGGAACCACCAGCATGTGATGTGTAAATATACCTACATTATGTTATTTTGCAACATGACTTATACAAGTGCTGGTGTTATCTTATATAAGACAAGCAGAAGAAACATGTAACAAACAGCCTAAATAAATAAAGAATTTACATAAGTAAATTACATCCCCATAGTTAACTTACATCTAGTACGTATTCTTGGATCACAGCATGCAGAATAATGGCTATAAGCATGTAGAAGAAGATGGTGGCAATGTCTTTTGGACCATATTCATAGAAATGAATGGGTTCGCTCTTGTCATCTGAAAACAAAGTTTTAATTACTACAAAAATATCTATTTGAATAGAACGCATTTACTTATGAAACGTTCTATGCAACAGAGAAAGGATAAATACCTTACCTACTTGTTCTCTGGCACATAGTATCCTATGTATCCAAATTCTTGCGTCTTTGGCAAATGAATTCTGATCCCCCCTCAAATAATTTGGAGTATTCCCCACCCCAAATACAAACAAAACTATAATTGTAAGACTGGAAGGGAAATGCTGTGGGTAGTACCATTGTGCGTCAGCCTCTATCAGTTCTTTCTGGCCTAGACCATAGAAAATATAGAGACCCAGCAGAATTCCATCTCAAGAAGCGTAGCTGTATGGAGAAAGGATATTACCGTCAATGTATGGATCTATGTAGCTCAGCTTCATGGATCAATTATAACTAACTAATTTACCCTCTCTCTAAAAAGGGCATCTTACATATCCACTGAAATTTAAAAACCTGTTTCATACTTTCCCCACCAATACCCAACAACCCTGCTCCTTCCCAGCAATTCACTTCCCTCTCCCTCAGCTCCTCCATTACCCCTAACTCCCCCAAG
>QXTE01000079.1:5587833-5593733 GCA_003942145.1 Platysternon megacephalum
CCACTGTTGAGACATCACTAAGCAACGGAGCAGATGTCAACTAAGCTCTGGTTCAATGAACCTCCAATGATTGTAGAGCCTAGAGGTGTCATCTGAGCCACTACATAAACCGTGGTAATACAGAGAGTAATCCCCTTGGAAATGGTCTGCATGGAAACTAGTTGCCCCTTCATTCGCTCAGCATAGGACACAAAGATTCAAGGTGGTAAACGAAATAGCTTATTTCTGTCTAAATAAAACGCTAAGCACCACCAGACATCTAAGTTATGTAGATGCTGCTCCTTTGCACTTGAATGTGGTTTGGGAAAAAAATATAGGTAAGTAAATAACCTGATTAAAGTGAAACACAGATACCACTTCAGAAAAAAAAAAAAAAAAAAAAAAAAGTGTGTAGTCGTCTTAAACACCGCCTTGTCCTTGAAGAACTTAGTGTACAGAGGATCTGCCATTAAGAACTGCAACTCACTAACTCTTCCTGCAGATGTTATAACCACAAGGAAGGCCGTTTTCTGAGAGAGGAGAGCATGTGAACATGCTTCTACTGACTTAAATAGTGGACCCATGAGCACTTCCAGGACTGTATTAAGGGAGGGATAGCTCAGTGGTTTGAGCATTAACCTGCTAAACCCAGGGTTGTGAGTTCAATCCTTGAGGGGGCCATTTAGGGAACTGGGGTAAAAATCTGTGTGGGGATTGGTCCTGCTTTGAGCAGGGGGTTGGACTAGATGAACTCCTGAGGTCCCTTCCAACTGTAATAGTCTATGATTCTAAGGTCCCACAATGGTACTGTTTCTTTCACAGGTGGAAAAAGATGGATAACACCCTTAAAAAGAAAAATCTCACCATCATAGGTGAAGAATGGAGAATGGAAGGTGAAAAGGAGAATGGAAAGATGAAATTGCCACCAAGTGAACCTTCAAGCAGCTCAGTGAGAGACCTGAAGATTTCAAATGCAGCAAATAATCCTAAAAGTGTCCTGAATCTGCACTAATGTGGGCTGAATTTCTTTGGATGTTGCCCAAATCAAAAACCGTTTTCCACTTAGACAAATAGGTGGACTTTGTGGCTGGTTTTCTACTACTAAGCAGAATATCTCCTTCCCTTCATCTAGCTAGGCAGCCTCTCCGCATTAAGGTGCAGACTATTCAATGCTGGATAAACATCCTGGCCATGATGTTGAGTGAAAGTTTTGAGAGGTCAAACTGACAGAGAGGGGAGGTCAGAAAACCAACATTGCCTCAGCCATGCTGTCACAAATGAGAATTAGTTTGGAGTAATCCAATGTGAGCATGAGGATAACCTGAGGAAACGGGGGAGGGGGCGGGGGGCATACATCACATTCCCTTCCCAGTTCTGATGAAAGGCATTGATAAAGAGTCCCTGGACTGTGTCCCTCTCAAGAACAGAATTGATGCCATTTTCTGTTGTCCTTTGTCACAAACAAGCCTGTGAAAGGGCTCCCCACATTGCTAGAAAATGGACCTCAGCATAGTGTTCTTTAGGGACCACTCATGGCTGTTTGAAAAAGACCTGCCGAGGTAATCAGGTAGTTGGTACTGAGTGCCTGGTAAGCACGCCACTTTGGATACAACACCTTCCTCAATGCAGAGGTGCCAGAACTTTATTGCTGGTTGGAGTGTGCACCTGCCTGCTTGTTCACATAATACATTGCAGTGGTATAATCTAAGAATAAAAATCGCTGTCCTCTGGATGTGATCCCAAATAGCTTAACAGATATTCTATATTGCTCAAAGTTCCAGCAAGTTGATATGACAAAACTTCTTCTGACCACAAACTCTGAATTTTTAACATTCCTAGATGCGCTCCTCAACTTATTGTGGTGGCGTTGCTAACTACTGTCTTGATCAGTGAAGGGCAGGCAAAGGAGACCCTTGACACACACTGTTGTATTCCATTCACCATTGTAAAGAGCGCAGTGTCTCTGGGGGCACCTGGACAAGGGTGTCCAGTGGCTGGCAACTCAGGCAATTGACTAACTTTAGTCACCACTGAACAGGACGAGGGTGTGGGCGTAAGCTCTCATGTTGCACTATGTACATGCATGTAGCCATATGGCCCAGTGACCAGGGCCGGCTTTAGGCCGATTTGCCCGATTTGCCCGATTCCCTGGAATCGGGCCCCGCACTCCAGTTGGAGCGCGGCAAGCCCCGCGGCCCCGCTCCCCCGGCCGGAGCTCTGGCTCCGGCGCGGCAAGCCCCGCGCCCCCCCCCCACTCTCCCAGCCAGAGCGCCGCCGAAGACTTGAGCACCGCCCGCCCAGTGAGTACAAGCCCCACCCCCACAAATCGGGCCCCGCACTTCGTAAAGCCGGCCCTGCCAGTGACCTCTGGCATATTTGGATCATGCTCAGAGGGTGCAAACTGGAGATCCTGACAAAGGTGCTGAATTGCCTGGAACCATTTGGATGGAAGAAAGGCCCTCGAATTCATAGACTCCATCAGGGCTCCAATGAACTTGATTTTTTGAATTGACTTCAAAGCTGATTTACCCCTGTTTAAGATCAGACTCCACCAATTGAAAAGGTTGAGCGTGAACCCGAGATGATTGAGGACCTGTTCCCTGGATGAGCCTCTCAGTAGCCAATCATCCAGGTACGATATGAACTCCCCTCCTCCTGAGAAAGGCTGCCACCACAGCCATGCATTTGGTAAAGATGCGCAGGGCTGAAGACAAGCCGAAGGAGAGAACTGCATAATGATAGTGATGGCCAGTGATGAGGAACTTCCTATGGCCTGGGAAGATTGCCACATGACAGCAAGCATCCTGGACATTAAGAACAGCAAATCAGTCACTGTGATTCAGAGTGGGAAGGATGGCAGCCAGGGTAATCATGCAGAATCTAATGTACTTGCTTGTGTTTGTGGAGAGCACGGAGATTGAGGATAGGTCTCATTCCTCCCTTGAATCTGGGGGATCAGGAAGTACTGGGAATAAAACCCCTTTCCACAAAAATAAGGAACCTCCTCTATAGCCCCTAGAGTACACAAGGTTTGTACCTGCTGTAACAGCAGTCACTCATGATAGGGGTCCCTCAAGAGGGACAGGAGAATTGGAGGGTGCAATGTATAGGAACTAATGGCATAACCCAATCCCACAGTGTTTAAGACCCATCTGTCCATATTTATTGTCTCCCAAGTGAGACAGCCTATCCCCAAATATCTGGAGCATGGATATGACATTGACAACTGTGGTGCTGCTCTCGTAACGCCACTCAAATAGATTGTCTAGCTGAAGAAGGAAGAGGACAGGCCAACTGACTAAAACTAGACTGAGAAGGTTTCCTCCTCCATGATTTGTGCCCCTTTCTAAGAAAATCTTGATGCCTCATGGGGTAGGAAGACTGATGGAAATATCAGTGAGGACAATATTGCCATTGTTGGTTCCCAAAATGCAGTCTCTTTCTGGCTTGGTTATAAATCTCCAACAAGCGTAGCATGGCCTGCAAGTCCTTGAAAGTATGTAATGTCTCAGCAGTTTTCTCCGAGAATAGGAGATAGAATAGCTGCCCCACAAGAAGGGCAATGTTTAAACCCCAGTCAGGGCATCCCACTGGGAGAAACTACCTAACTAAGGGTACTAAACTAGAAATATGTACAAAGCAAGTTACAAAGAGCTGTGAAGACAAGTGTGAAGAAAGATCACACTAAGCGCTGCAACTCTAGCTGTGGGCAGTGAGAAGGAACTGAGAGGGGGTCAGGCAGCACCATCCTTATATAGCCATGGAAGGGATTATGAAGGGAGGAGCACAAGTGCTGCCCCTACTGATACTGGTAGGCAAAATTCTCCAACTTTGATGTGCTAGGCACACATGCACCTGAGCGGAATAAATGTCTTCAACCACTCAAAGAACACTGTCTTGCCTGTGCTCTCAATGCTTCTGTTACTGGCTCCCAGGCAGCATGGAGGAAAAGGAGGAAGTCTAACAAGAATGCAGAAGGGTGAGAAAGGAATGTTGGGGTGGGAATGGGAGTGGAAAGAGGAGTACAGAGGTCTATAACCACTAAAAAAACCACTCCCCTTCAGAATAAGCGAATGTAAGCTAATGTACTCAATGCTTTTTTTGCCTCTGTCTTCACGAACAAGGTCAGCTCCCAGACTACTGCACTGGGCAGCACAGCATGTGGAGGAAGTGACCAGCCCTCTGTGGAGAAAGAAGTGATTCAGGACTATTTAGAAAAGTTGGACGAGCACACATCCATGGGGCCAGATGCACTGCAGCCGAGGGTGCTAAAGGAGTTGGCCAATAGCTCTGCAATCACATCCGCCATTATCTTTGAAAACTCATGGCGATCAGGGGAGGTCCTGGATGACTGGGAAAAGGCTAATGTAGTGCCCATCTTTTAAAAAGGGAAGGAGGAGGATCCTATGAACTACAGGCCAGTCAGCCTCACCTCAGTCCCTGGAAAAATCATAGAGCAGGTCCTCAAGGAATCAATTCTGAAGCACTTAGACGAGAGGAAAGTGATCAGGAACAGTCAGCATGAATTCACCAAGGGCAAGTCATGCCCGACTAACCTAATTGCCTTCTATGACAAGATAACTGGCTCTGTGGATAAGAGGAAAGCAGTGGACGTGTTATTCTTTGACTTTAGCAAAACTTTTGATACGGTCTCCTACAGTATTCTTGCCAGCAAGTTAAAGAAGTATGGGCTGGATGAATGGACTATAAGGTGGATAGAAAGCCGGCTAGATCGCCGGGCTCAACAGGTAGTGATCAATGGCTCCATGTCTAGTTGGCAGGCTCAAGCGGAGTGCCCCAAGGGTTGGTCCTGGGGCCAGTTTTGTTCAATATCTTCATTAATGATCTGGAGGATGGCATGGACTGCACCCTCAGCAAGTTTGCAAATGACACTAAACTGGGAGGAGTGGTAGATACGCTGGAGGGTAGGGATAGGATACAGAGGGACCTAGACAAATTAGAGGATTGGGCCAAAAGAAATCTGATGTGGTTCAACAAGGACAAGTGCAGAGTCCTGCACGTAGGACGGAAGAATCCCATGCACTGCTACAGACAAGGGACCGAATGGCTAGGCAGCAGTTCTGCAGAAAAGGACCAGGGGTTATACAGTGGACGAGAAGCTGGATATGAGTCAACAGCAGGGCCGGCTCCAGGGTTTTTGCCGCCCCAAGCGGGGGGGGGGGGGAAAGAAGCCGCGATCGGCGGCAGCTCCACCGCGCCCCTTCATTCTTCGGCGGCAATTTGGCGGCAGGTCCTTCCCTCCGAGAGGGACTTAGGGACCCGCCACTGAATTGCCGCCAAAGAGCCGAACGTGCCGCCCCTCTTCATTGGCCACCCCAGGCACCTACTTGCTGCGCTGGTGCCTGGAGCCGGCCCTAGTCAACAGTGTGCCCTTGTTGCTAAGAAGGCTAATGGCATTTTGGGCTGTATAAGTAGGGGCATTGCCAGCAGATCGAGGGACGTGATCATTCCCCTCTATTCGACATTGGTGAGGCCTCATCTGGAGTACTATGTCCAGTTTTGGGCCCCACACTACAAGAAGGATGTGGAAAAATTGGAAAGAGTCCAGCGGAGGGCAACAAAAATGAGTAGGGGGCTGGAGCACATTACTTATGAGGAGAGGCTGAGGGAACTGGGATTGTTTAGTCTGCAGAAGAAAAGAATGAGGGGGGATTTGATAGCTTCTTTCAACTACCTGAAAGGGGGTTCCAAAGAGGATGGATCTAGACTGTTCTCAGTGGTACCAGATGACAGAACAAGGAGTAATGGTCTCAAGTTGCAGTGGGGGAGGTTTAGGTTGGATATTAGGAAAAACTTTTTCACTAGGAGGGTGGTGAAGCACTGGAATGGGTTACCTAGGGAGGTGGTGGAATCTCCTTCCTTAGAGGTTTTTAAGGTCAGGCTTGACAAAGCCCTGGCTG